>CM062816.1:1020913263-1021481860 GCA_031772625.1 Pinus tabuliformis | reverse complement strand
TTTTATAGTGGTAAACTTGGGCAGCAAAAGGGAAGCCCACTTTAAAGTCATTATCTTGACTATCAAATTTGTTTGTTACATAGCTTGACCATGTAACCAATCTGTCCACTTAGTCACATGTCCTAGTCTATATTCCATCTTAGCATTTCCCACTATCCTACAGACAATTTAAGATCGTCTATGATGCATTCAAGAGATTTATGTTGCATGGAAAATTTCTTCCAATCCTTTCTCTCTTAAACTCACTTCTATAAATAGGACATAGTTAATCTCTAGCTCAAACCCTAGCGCAACCATCAAGGCTGGATTACAATCATTTAACTAACTTTGTAGTGATGCATTTGACTATTTTATTGCCTAGACTATGAGAGACTCAAATTTACATGTAATACATCACAGTACTATGCCAAACTTTATCACTAAGGCAAATTCCTATATAACATTACTTCAACTTAGATGATGAGAATGACAGTAATTATTCTGCCAAAATAACCTAGGATTTGTATCTGGATTCATTTGACAAAGCTTGTGAGATATTTGTGGTGCAAACCACAATGAGAATGGAATCATGGCCAATGGCTTAACATTTAGTGAACCCCCTTATTGGTAGGTCATCCCTATTTTATAGGATATTAATTTTTAAAATTACAACAAAGAATATAGGTTCTTACAAAAATGCAAGTTAATTAAAATGATTGAAATAATAATATTTATATCTCATCAAATTAAGTTACTCAATAACAAATTGAGTAACTAAAAACTTCAAATCCCGGGAAACGGAAATGAGTCTCTCAAAGTATCTTAGGAGTTATTTTTCACTAAAGAATGCAATTCAAGTTTACATGATTTTTGCATTGATAAAAAATAATTCTCAAGTGCTGCAAATGGACAATGCATGACTCATTTTGATTCTTTTAGCTAATTGAAATTCTCCTTAGATAATTAAAATGGAGCATTTATTTTTATAATTCCACCTATTTTATGTTGGTAAGGATATTTCATAACTTCAGGTGATCATTTTATTTATATTTATTAAATGAGCCATAGTTTTAAATATTCCTTTGTTTAGCAGTAAGACAATTAAGTAATTTTGGTGGTGAATTCAATACGTTAGTTCCTGAATTGTGATGCATGTTGCTTTGTATATGTCAATGTTTGTGGGCATGATTTTCATGGTGTTTGATATCATAAGTGGGACTAAGTAGTTCAATATTGGAGTTAGACATTTTCAAACAATGTTATAAGATTAAGTCACGAAGATGTACTAATAATTTCACACATTACACTAAATATAATGGAAAAATGTATATCCCACTTATGCATCGAGAGCATAATCACTTTGGAAAATCCAATTACTACATTTGGATTTTTTATTCTATCTAAAAATTATCAATACGAAACATTAAGAGAGTGCCACATATCTCAATTTGTAGCAAAATATTGCAGAAAACTATCAAGTTTCCAACTATTAAAAGTCATAAAAGATAGCTCCTCAATTAGGGATTCAAGCTAAATTATAGCCATTGGAAAGGGTGTTGTAGAGGAAAATAAGTTTCTATCCTCATTTTTTCGATAAACACTATGCATCTTAAGAAAAAGTTTGTAGAACAGTGCATGGGTTTCATTTTGATTAAAAACTGCCCACATAGACAATTCAATCAACTCTTTTAAACACTAAGAAAATATGAGCATGACAATCTGAATGACATCAATTGCCTTTGCATATGTGGAATTTGTCCAATGACATGCCATTAACATCTTCTTTAAACCTAGTATTTGTGAAACAATACATTTCAGGGAAATGAAGTTTGTGCAATCCTATGATGAGAGTGTGAACTAGTTCGTTTCCTTTACTTTGAGCCTTCATCATCATAGGCACCTTGGTATGATTGTAGATATTTTTGGCTATGGACTTAGCCTTTCCCAAAAAAAAATCTAATTCTCTAACTCCAGGTCTGTACAATGGGTGACATATGGTATCTATAATATAAGGGGGTGTCTCTCCATCAACAACAACTGATAAATGACATAGTTGGCTACATTTTTAGTGACCACTGACAACTTGAACGACATGTTTTAGCCCCACCTATATGTTGATTGAATCAATCAAATCACAAAGAAGTTCAACATTCTTGACCTAGATAGAGGAATTTACATATTTTGTGAACATGGTACTTTTTAGGTAAGATACTTGAAAACCAAGTAGGGTCAAATTTAGTAGTTGTCTGTCCACCCCTCTAACTGAAAGTGCATTCAAATTTTCTCCTTGAATTGTGAATTCTTTGCAAGACCTATTTCATGATTTGAAATACATAAACCGACATATCAGTGTTTAACATGTTCCTTAGAGGTAGGGGTTTGAAGCCCATCCTAGAAATGGTAATAGCATTTATCATTGCCACATAAAATGATGTTGCATGGTAGCTACTGCTTGTAGGTTGTTCTCTTATTCACTTTTTCCATTCTTTTAAAAACCATATTGTGCATTGATTGTGGACTTTTCTTTTCATTATCAAGTGTATTGGGTTTTCTTCATCTAATTATATTGTTATCTTACACTTGCTCAAGTTAAGCTTGTTAATTTAGAAGTTTTGTGTTAAATATCATTTTCTCTCTGTACCTCCTACTCTTCCCTTGACTATATATGGACGAACTTGTGTTTGGGATTTACAGTATGTTTTCGAAGTTGCACAAGGCTCACTGTCGATGACATTGTAAAAAATGTCAAAGCACACAGAGAACACAACATGTGTAGGTTGAAGTAGTTGAGAATTGGTGGTCTTTTCTGGATAACAAGAGAGCACATTAAGAAGTTGAATTACCTTTTCTATGGTGATTTACAATAGAAGTCTCATTTAGTAAAACTACAATTTTATCCTAAATGTTTTTATTATCCAATTTCATATGATGATTACAGTATAATTGATATTCAATCTTGCCCTAAATGTGGGAATGAAAGGATTGTTTATGACTGCACCAATGAAAGTTGCTGAAAGCAAAAAGACTAGGCAATTAGAGAGTGTCAAGGTTGCACATATTGTATTGCACGTTGTGAAGATTTTGGAAGGTGTATTGATGGTAGTGAATATGAAGAAACATTACTACATGCATGCTTCTGAAATACCAGGAATCTGAATAGCTTGCCCATGGTAAATACATATTCTAAAAATTTTAGCTTTACTTTAGGCTTCATTGATTTTGGGCTATTACTTACTTGTGATTTGGGCCCAAAATTAATTGTTTTGACTCTATCTAATGGATGTGTCGAAGACAAAGAAAAAAAATCAATATCTTGGTGTGTTTTGAGGTGTACATATTAGTTTTTTGTATGTTGAGAATCTAAGGTCCATTGAGGACGAAAAGTATGAAGAAATGCTATCTCAATTTTCATGATAAGAAGAAAGCAACAATTTTTCCTTTGGGAGATTTTTGAGAATGTTGGTTGATAATTTAGAACCTGTGATACTACAATTATTGTTTTCATGCCTTGTTCATGAGAAGGCTACTAAACAATAGAGTTGCATGTGGCCTAACTATATATAGCAGAAGGTAATAGTTGTAAATTATCTACATTTATCAATGGGAAAAAAAAAATTGTACAAGAAAATAATCTAATGGGTCAAAAGAGAAAAATGTCTACCTTCAAATATTGTGGTGTGTTTGTTGGTATGTGATATGTTAAGTGGACACTATCATAGAGTTGCCCACTTATCAAAGTATTGGAATGGGGTACATAGTAATGTCAGGAGTAAACACAATCAGAAAGGTGGCTTACTTATCAAAATGCAGTGTTGTTTATGGTAATCTCAAGACCATGATCATATTTGTTTTACAAAATCCATTCATTCGTTTAAATATGAAATGGACAAGTCTAAATTACTTGTTATTTTTAGCTATTATTGTGGTCAATCAAAACCCAAAGGAAACAGGGGCAACACCCTTGAACCATGTTTTTGGTAGCTTTCATATAACATCTATCAAAAACTGACATAATTTGGTAGAAAATGCACTCACTTTTTTAAATAAGAGATTGGTAAGCCTAAATTACTCCCTTGGATTTTAAACGACTGTTGTGGTTAATCAAAAACCCAAGGGAAATAGGGGATCATAGTGCTTGTCCCCAACATTCTGATCAATCCAAAATCCAAGGTAAATCGAGGATATAGTGCTTCTCCCCCATTGTACCACATATTCAGACCATCTGAAACCCACGGGAAGCAACAAATCATAGTGCTTGTCTCCTACATTCATAGGCAGCTGATAAACAGTCTTGAACCATGTTCTTGGCAGTTTCCCTTGAAGATTATAATCTCCAAAAAAATAACATCTGTCACACCTTAGCCCTCAGTGTTAGGAATTCATGTAGAGAAAAAATAACCCATCAATGGAAGATAAGGTTCAATAATAAGTGGCCTTACAGATATCAAGATTACAAGGCATTTCAAGGTGCCATAGACATTCTTAATCGTGTCACTTCCGCCTAGGGGAATGGTAAAATTAAGATTGTCCCCAAGCATTTCTACGTAAGGTATCTCACCAACAACCATTATGGCATATGAAAACCCTTGTACTTTGACATAGCTAGCATCTGGATTTTTCTCATAAACCACTTTAGTAGATGGGATGATAGTTGATTTGATTGCTTCAAGAATTGTAGTTCCTATGGTTAAGTTTCCACTTAATCGTAGCCATGTCATCGTCTATCCACCACATTGATAACCCAAATTATTAAGATGGGTCATTGCAGCAAGAAACTTGGAAGCATTATTGTCCAAAGGGAGCAAAGGCTTGTTGATTGACTTCCCATTTTTCAACAAGACCAAATATTTCCTAACAAATTCTCTTTCCAATTCCCTGTGCTCCTTTTTATGGGTTGGTTGGCTAGGCTTGGATTGGCCAGAGGATGCTCAAACAACCCGATGGTGAATTTTACTGTCAATATTCATTTAACTGCATCATTTATTCTAGTCATGGGGATCAAACCACTCTTGACTTGCGAAGACATATTGTTAATAAAGTCTTTGAAATTATAGGGAACCATCACCATGTCAATCCCTGCACTCACACCATCAAAACTAATAAAGACTAATTAGTAGCCTATGGGTTACTTATTTTGTCAATAACTTTCCAATCTAAAATAACAAAACCACTGAATCCAAGTTTCTTCTTAAGAACATGAGAAACAATAAAATGGTTAGCTTTCATCTTCTGGCCATTCCAACTAGAATAGGAAACCATAATGGTGGACACTCCTTTCACAATGTTATCAAAATAGGCATCCATGTGGATGTGCACCAATCCTTTATAATTGATTACAATATTATCCTCATTGATACCCATTTTGTTTCCAAAATCACCCACAAAATGCTTAACATAGGTTACAACATTTGAATTTCCAGCTACGAAAGGCACCCATTTGTGGAATTGGTGGGAGCCTTCCCCTAGAGGCAAAATATTATCTTTGACATCGCCTTGACAAATTTTCGATCCTCGCTATAGCTTTCATAGAAATTCCCCCATCAAGTATCTCTGCAAACAAAAATACAATGGGGAAATACGTATTAAATGACACTAGCTTGAACTTCTAGAGTTGTAGTAGCTCCTATTGTTTTAGCCAAATCAGGATCTCTATAGCTCCAAACCCTACATTGGGAGGATATATAGTAGCCTCGTAGACATTATTGTGGCTATGCACAACATCAATACCACTTATCATGGGGATATGAAGACAAGTCAACATGGCACCATTCTGGAGCTCATCCACAATGTGCATCCATGTGGTTAGAGATGCCTTGAGTGCATGAGCGCTACCTCCTCTACTCAGTACACTCCCAATGTAGTATTTTTTCATAATGTCTATAGTACCAACTATTATTTCAATTTATGTCATCTATCTGATCTTCTCCTCCAAAGTCATCTGAGCCAGCAAGTCCTCTGCACGAACAGTGACGGGTCCTTGTACTTAGCATATTCAATGGCTTCTACAAATCTACAAAAAACCAAAACAAACAATGATAAATACCACCCTGAATCCATTTTTCTCTCCACAAAGAAGATATCTATACACCAACCTCCCTATATGAACACAGGTGAAGCGACGATAACTAGAGAAAAAAAAGGAAAGGAAATACAACCCAAGTAACATTATGCCTATAAATTCCGCTAACCCGGATGAACCAAAGACCAAGATCATATTAAATTGGTGCAACATGATGATTGGATCCTACTTTTTGGGAAACTAGAATAAATAATGATGTACATGATTAGGACATTCACCCAAAAACATCAAGTAATAATATTGTATTCCTAAAAAAAATCATGTGTATTTATATTGTAAGAATGTGAATTCTTTTGTAGATATTTGGTGAGTCACCAAATTGAGAAATTGGAATAAAAAATTGCGACCATATAATGTTTTTGTTTGAGCCGACGAGAATCTCATAATATCCAGATATCTAATTTTTTCTCTTAGCTACCAAGATGTTATATTGGTTGCTAGTTTGTCTTTTCAATTTTGATAGTTGGATGCCAGCTTAAGGGAAATTCAAGCTAGAGTGAAAATACTTGTAAAATGTGAAGTTTCTTGGTATGCAGACAATAGTTTCTATTTTTGTTTACTGAGATGCTATGTTGGTTATGTGCTTGTATTTTTAAGATTTGTGTTAGGGGTAGCGGGAAGACAATATTGCTCAAAAAATGAGTGCATGTGTAAGGTGTGATAAGCAACACACAATTTTTCTCTCAAAGTAAACAAAGAAGCTTATTGTTGAAAAATTTAATATTATAGTATACTTTGAGGGGTTATTGGAAAAATTGAGAGAATTTTATGGTTGACTCTCTTAGGAATAATATGGATAAGGATGTTATTATTTTTGGGCTGGCATGAATTGTTTGGAAGTGGAACTTGAGGATTTTGACAAAGATACTACTTGTTTCAAGGAAATATATCAGGATGTGACGAAAGGAAAGGTTTGAATGAGGATAAATTGAAATTCAAAAAAAATAGTTGGTTGTAGTGTTGAAGTATTATTAGAATGCCATTAAAAGCAAAAACATGTGAATCTTGTTGATCCAATGACCATTTATGAAAATCATGAACCTATAAAACTGAGTAGACTATTTGAAAGAAGATCTAGCAACCCACTCTACATGGGAAATCTTTTACCATGTTGCATATCATAAACTATTTGTAATATGGGAAAGTTGGCAATTTGTTTGGAGGCTAAGATGGTTTCTAGATATTATTTAGGTTTGGCAAGACAGTTGGAAGAAATTAATGATTGATGGCAAGAGTGTCCCATAAAATGTGGGATAACTCTAGGAATACTTGCTTGTGAGGGGATATTTTATTTCATAATCTTCTCATGATGACAGTCAATCATTATAGTTCTTGCAAAGGTAATTAGGGAAAAACAAGGACCATGTTGGGAAGTGTGGATAGGTGTAAGGTGAAGTACACTAAGTAACGTGCTCTGATTCTCCTTTCACTTCTAATATAAGCCTACAAGATCCTCTCTTAGCTGAAAATGTTTGCAAGTGCGTCTGAAGTTCAATGAAAAATGAAAAGGTACTCATGGAACATCCTCTAAGTGATGGCATTTTAAATATTACTGCAATGTCTCAATGTCATTTTCAAAATTTGAGATCTGTGGTGTATGAAAAGTTGCAAACTTTAGTCCAAACTTACCAATGTTGGTATCTGTCTTTGGTATGTGGTGTAATTGGGATTAGATATGTTCAAGAATGCAAGGTCAAGTAGGGGAGGAGCATGCACTGACGCTCCTTTTTTACTTTTTATCTGAGCCTACAAGATCTTTTCTCAGTTGAAAATGTTTTCAAGTACCTATGCGCTGTAGTGAAAAATGAACAAGTACACGTGGAGTATCCTTCAATTCAATTCCTCATTGATGATGCCCTTTTAAAGTTTACACAAGTTAAGATGTAGTTGTCAGTAAAAAAGTTGTGAAGAGTAGTACATGTCTTTGGTATGTGTTTGTTTTTGGTATTTTGAACATTCAAGTATCTTGTATTTCTTAATATAGATTACATCTACTTGACATAGGACAAAATGGGAATAGTTGTGTTCAACTATTTTACTTGTATGGGATTCATGCAACAAAATTTTTCTTTAAGAAATGTTTTGAAATTGGGATATTAAATGGAGGTGTTTTCACATGATTTTATCCCCTAGGCCCATTAAAATAGAATTTCATAGAATTGAAACTTTAATTTTTTTTGAAACTTCATTAGGAAAAGAAACATTGATAACCATACAAAATATATTTTGGTCCTTTCTCTCATTTTCTCTTTTTTTGTTTCATCTTTTTCAATAACAAATAAAAACATTGCTTATCAACTTACCTATTTCGAATTCAAAGAACAAAGGTAATTCATTTCTTTGAAATTTATGTTGTATGGTTGGTTATGTGCGAGTTTTGCTGATATTTTCGTATTTGGTACTTGTTCAATTTATTTTATTTTAGTCATTTAGTGTATTGATTGCTATTTGTTTTTCTATTTATTTCATTTATTAGGGTTCATTTGTGTGCTTTAGTGTCATCTTATTCTTACTCTGGGAAATCTCTGTGATTCAATATTTTTTGTGCATCTTTTTTTTCTACTCTCTTGGTCTCATGGTGCCCTCATTGTATATCATGCACTTTGTTTATGGGCTTTGCAATTATATTTTGTAGGTTGCATAAGTTTAACTGTAGAAGGCATTGTAGAAAAAATTCATAACATAGAGCACATCACACCCAAACTAAATAAGTTGAAATACCTTTCAGATGGTGGTTTACAACAAAAGACTCAGTTACTAAAATAAAAGTTTTTTGCTAGTGGTTGACATTAGTTGGTTTCACATAATGATGAGTGTACAATCAATATTGTTGCTTGTACCAAATGCAGGAATGCAAGGCTTGTTTATGACAGTACTATGGAAAGTTAACAAAATAGAAAGATCATGCAATCAAAGAATTGTTGGGGTTGTCCATATTTCTATTACTCTTGATGAGTGTGGAATGTGTATTGATGGCGGTGAATATGAACAACATTTTTTTCCTAAAATGTTTTCATTGATTTCTGGGTTTCTTCTGGAATTTCAACTACCAAGAATAAGAAGAGCTTGGTTGTGGTAAATACACTTTATTGAAATTTGAGATTTACTTTTGGCTATGTTAATTATGGGCTCCTATTTTCCAGTAATTTGGCCCAAAATTTACTATCTTTCTCCTTTTATAGGAAGAAGGCAATTAAATAATGAAATCCTTAGCTTTTGTTTTGTGTGTTCATTTTTCCTTATTATGATATTCAAAGTGACATTGATAACATGCACAACAAATATGGAGAAAATTTGTTTCAGTTTGCATGAGTAGTATTGTCAAATTTTTTACTCGTGAGAGTTTTGGGGGAATGTTTGCTTTGAGTTAGGGCCCTTTGATATGTATCACAAACAATTCATGCTTTTGGCCCTAATATTCGTGAGAATTTTATTGAATATTAAAGCTGCATCTAACCTGTGTATATAATAAAGTTTCCAATAGTTACTAATTGGGCACTTTTATTAAATTCACTCATTAAAAAATGTACAGGAAGATACCAAGATCATGGACCTAGATAAATAGTGACTACAAGCGACAGAGGGCTTGGTCTATCATATTTTAAGGGCACATTATCAAAGAGTTACCTTCTTATCAAGGTAATGGGTTGGGACCTATAGTAATGCCATGATTAAGATTAAATTACATGTGCATAAAACAACGACTACCTTATGTTTTCTATTAACTATAGAAAATAAGGTTGTCTTTGATTGTTTTATTCATCCCCAAGCATCAACTGTATTGTATTTCGAAAATTTCCCAATTTGTATTATTACTGTAATTAATTTGTACTTATTTGCATGTTCTCAAATTTAGAAATCAACAAAAGATGTGACCATATAATTGTGATTGTTCGAGGAAGCTAAAATTTGAGTCTTGTTTTTGCTCTTAGTTACTGTAACATTATATTGGTTTCTATTATTTTGATAGTTTGGTGCCAGGGTAAAGGAAAACTACAGCAATAATGAGAATGTTTATAAGGGTTGGCTCGAAAATTGGTGGAGATTTATTTATGAGGTGTAAGCGACAAAAGGAAGTGTTTCCATTTCTCAAGTTTAAAGAAAGGGTTTGAACTTTGTTCATCATCTAATTGTTAGATTTTTTTTTCACACTTCCATGAATTCCATGTTCTTGTGTTGTAATACAAATTTATAATTTACTTTTCTTCTTTTGTTGAAATTATTTATTATTTGACACTATTAGTGCATTTATAACTTCTTGATGGTTGTCGAGATATGACAAAGTCAAGAACATTCAAGAAATCCTGTAATTTTTTTGCAAAATTTTACTAAATTTAAACATTGCATCAAAAATTCTAGAAACAATTTTCTAGTCTCAAGAATAAAGAATTTCAACAATCAATCTTCGTATGTTGAGTAAAATAGCCTAAATTCTATCTCATTCATAACCCTCAACCACTTTAACAATGTGAGATTGTTTGTACCTCGCCAACCCCAATAAGCCCAGAAGGGAACATGTTACAAGCAGGATTTGGACATTGGTGGGGAGGATAACAATTTTCCTCTTAACCACCTATTGTCACTCACTGCATTATGTTTTTTCAGTTCATCAAAGTTTCGAAAGAGAGTGAAGTTTGAAGCCATATTCTAGGTCACAGAAGCACTCAAAGCCAAATCAGATCCTCTCCATTACATAGTGCTCAAAATAAGCTTTCCAACAGTAGGTGGAAGTTCAAAAACAAACTCTTGGGCCAAAAGTTAGAGAAGGTTGAAGATACCCTTTCAAAGCCTGAAAACAAAGAAAAATTGGCTTAGCACCAAGCCCATCAAAAATCACAATTGGGGCTTTTATGGAACAACAACAATGGAAGGTAGTGAAACCTGTGATTGGCTAATTGTCGATATCACAAATCAAAGTGGGCGACTCGAGGCTCAGGGAACATAGCGCATCGACGGTTCATGACATAGAGCATTGATATCACATATCAATGATCACATACACAAAGGGGTGGCACACAAGCACTTCGCCATGGAAATCACCGAACGCAGATATCACGAAAAATTGCCAAAAATTGAGCTTTATTGTTAAAGCGTTGGGAGGGGCCGATTTTATTTAACAAAGGAAGTCAAGGAAAAACCAGAGGTAGGCGGGCCTTTTCTCTCTCGTCGAGGGGGCCACAAGGCAACACACCATTGGTCCAAATGAATCCACGTGGCAACTGACGTCAGCATGATGTGGCAGTACAGAGGACACATGGCACGCAGATTCGACATTTTCATGGGTCCCATGGGGGAATTTCTGGGTGACACGTGTCACCACTCAAGAGGTTCCACGTGGAATTAATGACATCATCAATCTCGCAACCAGTGATGGCACAATGAAAATCCCCTCCTCCGCCAAAGTCCCTCTCGACTTGCGATTGCGATATGCAGGAACTCCCTGAACGCAATATTTTATACAATGGAGTTTTAAAGTTGACGGGTCCGTCCCTTTCAAAGGCACTAGGCTCATTTAAGAATCCCCATCTCTGGACGACCCAAATTGACTCCGCCTAGATCAATGACTCCCAGGCCTTTTCCCCCCCCCCCCTCGTCCCCTTGTTTTCATTTATCAACAAGGGGGGGGGGGGTTTGAAAATGGTTTCCTCGCTAGACCCCTCCGCTACGTGTCCCTATCATATCATTTCACCCCCTCCTCCCCCCACCTTCACTTACTGCTTACCACTCATTCTCCCCTCCGAAAACCACTAGTCCTCAACTACCTCCCATGTGTTGCGATTGCAATACCTTTGGTGGGCCCAACCCCACAAATCGACAATCCAAGGGTCCAGAGGAAATATAAACAGAAAAAATCAGAAATCGCCGAAGTGCGGGATTTCATGTATTAAAGGAAAAAGGCCCATAGACATGCTTTTAGAGGCTCTAGTGCCTTCAGTCTAAGCACCTCGTTCAAGATCCCGGTCATATGAAGAATATTACAGAAAGGGGTCGAAGCAAAGGGGCCTAAAGGGGATTGTGACTCGCATGTTTTGTAATGTTTTAGTGATAAGGGCCAGCACAGGAAGTCCTTTGTATTACACCATGAGTGCATCACCAGGCATATCAGGGCGTCGATAGTGTTTTGCATAACTTTAACGGCATGGTGGGTCGGTAGCTGAGGCATTTAATATGCAAGATGGGCATTCAAACCTAGCATGGACTGATCCAGAAAGGCCCTTTGTGACACAGAACCACGATCAATGCTGACAGAAGTAAATAGGGACTTAGTGGCCAATGAGGACTTGATTACTTGGCATGGTTCTGACCATATAGAAGAAAGAAAAAGTACTGCCCTGGGGTCCTTTGTTTCAGTACCGCAACATGAAACTAATAGCGCCATTCCAAGCTTTAAAGAATGAATGGTTCAAGCAGTAAAGGAAGAAGCGATGGGAGTCAATTGAGCAACACATGAGACGATACCATGAGAAAACTACAACCCAAAGCAGTAGCAATCACAGGGATGTGCATGAAGATAATTTGTTGGCATTCTCATCTAATTGATTGACTTGTTTTGTATTCCTATAATGTGTGGTCATTCAATGATGCAGTTAATGTTTCATAATTGCTGGCCGAGACAGCTAATCAACCTGATAGCTGAGACTCTTCATAAGATATTTTGATGTAATTAATGTTCAACGCTCCTCCTCTCCTGTTAAATAGGAGGAAGCAACACTTAACAAAGGTTTAGAAAATTCTTAAGAAAACACTACATGTTATTTTCAGTTTGTATGGCTTTATAATACAAATCTTTCAGAATATCAAGAAAATGGTGGTGATTCCCCCTTCAAGTATTACAATATGTTATCCCTATGTCAAAACCCAGTTATGTTCATGTTTCTTCTCTGAATTGGTGCAATCATAGTTGCTAGAAATATCAAACTTCCTCATAGATTCATCTATATTGATATGATAATGCATGTGTCTATAACTTCATCACATATTAATTTGTATCGACATTGTTAATGCATGTGCCTGTATGGGTCATTTAAATTATATCTTTGAAAGTTGCGCCCCATGAATCTGTTGTGGCCACCAACAACCCCCCTCTTTGTTTAGTATTAGCAATAACACTAAGCAAGTGGGGACCCTTAGTAAAAAATCCAAAAAACATTTTATAAAACTTTTTGTATTCTACTCCTTGAAATTATATCGCATCGCGTGGAGAAGATAAAACATCCCCTTATGTGCATAATAAAAAACTGCGAAGAAGCGACACGAAATTCACCGCATCGCACACATTAAGAAGTGCTCTTAAATGAAAATCTTAAGAAATCTCCGACAGCCGATGTGCGACATCGCATATCGCAATATCACATAAGCAGCACACAATGATTTAATGACTCATGTGATCCGCGATGCTGCGATCTTGCGATATCTGCGATCTGCGATCTAAAAAATTTGCGATGACATATCTAGGTAATGCGATGACGCGATGCTGCCATCGCCCATCGCAAATTTCCTCGGCTCAACATTCAAGAAAAGCTGTCTATAGACCAAAATTAGGCATGCGCCTTAAAAGAAATTAATGAACATATGCCAAAGTGTTAATGAAGGATGGTTTTGTGTTTTTCGAAGAGTCAGTTCACGATGGGTGTCATGATTTTATACATTCATAGAGGTTAGAGCTTTCGTATCAATATTTATTATCATTACTCTTTTCCTTTGCGTGAACTGCAGGAATGAAAAACAGGAAAAATCTAAGGAAAAGGGGAAAGCGTCAATGCTCGGAGAATAGAGAAGAGATGCCTTCATGAACAGATGTCGCATGCAACAGAACCAAAGATTCGAGAGTATCACTCAACAGATGCTGAGGTTAATAGGAGATTCAACATTCAGGGTCAGAAAGCTCACAAAAGCAGTGTGTTTACCAAAAATCCTGAAACTTCTACCCGGTAAAGGATAAAGGCGCGAAAGAAGGAAAACGCACCAGAAAAGCCCGGAATAAAGAACAGAGGCAGTTTTCAATGCACGATTAGCGCCTAGCACTAATCGCACATCGCTAAGAAAAAAATTTCAGAAAGCAAAGTCCCTAAATTGCTTAGTCATTCGCAAGTCCGGAAACCGAAATAGCAAAAGCAGAAGCAGTTTGAGAGAAATTTGGGTTGTTGCCAAGTACATACGTAGTAAATTCGCCCAACCAGAAGATAATTCTCAAAACTATCTTCTAGTGTACTAAAAAGTGGTGCCAGCGCTTGCCATTCTGTTTGCATAACTCAAACAAAAGCAGAAGGCAACCGACCGACTCTTCCCAAGCGAATGTTGAATGCTCGCAACATTCAAGGAGCAAATGCAGAAATAGTTATGAATTAGATTCAGTTTTTGGAAATAGTTTTGCTTTAGAAGAAGGGCGGTCATTTAAACCGTATCCTAAATTTATGTAATTAAGTTAATTAGTTAGTGGTATTTAAACCCTTCTCATGCATTTGGAGAAGGGTCCAGAAATTTGTCAAAAACTTGTCCTCAGAACATGCACTTTTGCACCCTCAGAGGGGGTTTTGATGAATGGATGGATCAAGGTTTATTAATGTTTGCATTTGATATCTGCTACTGATGTTGCACTTCTGTACTCTTAGTAGATGTTAGAGCAAGGAGAGACAAATCATTGTTGCTTGAAGCTTATGAGTAGAATCAGTCATAAATGGTACTTTATCTCTTGACCATTTCTGCTTATATTCTGAAAGTGATATACAATTTTAGTTGTTTATATGTTATTGCATGAATGTGTGAGTTACCATTTGGCACTTTTGTACGGTGGAGCCATTTATTTATGTCTAATATATGAATAACTTATTATGCGATATGTTGTTCACAACTATTTTGCCTAACTTTTTATGCAAAGTAGTTCATCTTAATTTATTTCTATTCTTATGATAGTTGAATGATCTTTATTACCAGTTATTGTCTGAAATCTTTTTAGATCGCATAATAGAAGAAATACACCCCAGGTTAGCATAGATTAGATGTGTTGTTTTTCATTAGATTACAATAGCATAGATTTAGTTTAAAAGTTTGAATTAGATTAGCTTTAAGTATTCTTAGATCAGCAACATCCAACTCTGCACACACACACACCCTTAGATTGGGAAACTGGTCCCATTATCCCCAGTCGGACCCGCTATACCAAACGGATAAGGAGCTGCCAACCAAGGTCCGGACCGGGTGGGTATCCCCCTTGTTGTCGACCCGATTTTCGGGGCTTCAACAGAATCATAGCACTCAGCCTCTCAGATGTCCATTATATCTACATGTAACTCAAACAAGTATAAAAATTCTTAATGCCTCAAGCTCTATGTGTTAAGTGTAGAATTCTTGAAGTTTTAAGCTCTATGTGATGAGTTTACCTTCTCCTTATCCTCTCTCATTTTCTCTGCAAAATCTTATTAAATTGTAAGTCCTTGAACTACTCAGCCTCCACTATTTTGTGCATATATTTATTTGAACTGCATATGTGAAGAAGTACCAGAAATACATGTCTTATACCTTTGGATGAATGAGCAAACCCTTTATATATATATATATATATTATATATATATATATATTATATATATATGTATGTATGTATGTATGTATGTATGTATGTATGTATGTATGTATGTATGTATGTATGTATGTATATATATATGTAAAATATATGTGAGGTATCCATTTTACTGAAAATCATATGAGACACACAAAATCTAGATGTGCCTAAGAACTGGTCTTGTAAGAAATCCAAGGTTGTCTCTGGGAGCTAAAACATCTTTTGGCGTCATTGTTGGGGAACGTATTGAAGGATTTTACCCCTGGGATATGACAAATTGAACACTCTTTGTGTAGGTGAGAAAATACATAATGTTTTCATCCACATCACCTTGGTGACTCAACACACCCCATCATCATTTCGTTATCCTGGATTTTAAGAAGCCTCACACTCTCTTAGATACCTTTGAGCAGAAAACCCCATTTTTATCTGACCCAGAGAAAATAATTTTTAGGAAACCTGGAAGGAAAAAACTCCTACTACTTGCACTACCATCTCATTAGTCTTTGAAGCCTCCTCATCTAGCTCTCAACCCTCTATTACTCACTACTCAAGCCTTACTACTAAGACCCTTACATACCCTGCATTCAGTCTAGCCACTCCTACAACTGTATTTTTGGGCCAATTTTCTCAGGCAAGTCTCAATCCCACCCCATTCATCTATATGGCTCTCCCAAGGTTTTTGCTAAATAAATATGCACCTCTTAATTTACCTCAACCTCTAAGTGCTATTCCCCAAGACTACCTAAAAATTCTACTAGGTTCAATGGGGAGGATGATAACACTGCATAAAGACACATCAAAACCTTCTATGCCTTTTCTCAGAACCTAAATGTGGAACAACTGGATGTGGTCATGATACTTTTTGGACGATCCCTTGATGGAGAGGCCAGAAAGTGGTTAAATGCCCTACCAAATGCCACCATCACTACCTGGGAGGAACTTGAAAACTCTTTCACATAGAAATGGAGTGAAAAGAGAAATCATGAGTACCTCCTTACATATTTTAATGCCATAAAGAAGAAGCCAAAAGAGGATATCTCAGAATTTATAAAAAGGTTCAACAAGAAGTACAATAACTTGCTAGCTGAGATAAATCCTCCTCCTGCTGTTGCTCGAGTAGATTTTTTGGGAGCCTTTGAATCTGATTTTGGCTTCTCTGAGGGAAAGGAAGTTTCTCACTCTAGATCAACTCCAAATTGATGCACTTAAGGTGGAATCATTTTTCACCTCAGCAAGAAAGTCAAGAGGAAATAAAGAACCTACTGAGAATAAAAGGGGGAAAGAAGAGGCATCCTCCTCTGCTCGAGATAGAGAATCACCAGACCCGAAGTGGAATGAACTAGACAAACTCATCAAGATTTTATCACATAAGGTTGGAAAGCTTGAACTTGAGTACAAAAATCTCTCCAAATAGAATTCTCAAGTCAACAATCGAGGTTATAACCCACAGTATAGAAGACCTCCATTGCAAATAATTTCAAGGGAAAGAAAGGAACAACTTGATCAGATCACACATCTTCTATATTTAGAAGAGGATCTCGACGAGAAATCGTCAGATACATAGGAGATGTAGGGAAATTTGTATTCTTCTTTTTCTGAAGAAGAACATGAGAATATGGCTCACCAGGAGGCCAATCATGATAGATAAGCAGGAGTAAATGATGAAGATATAGATTATTATTGTAAAAATTTTGTGGACTTCATGCCAACACAACCACACTAAAAATATGATCTAATATCTTCAAAGAAGATGTCAAGAGAACCAAAACAACAAGAGGGAATTTCTCCCCAAGTTATTCCTCCAGTACCAGATAAAGTGAAAGGTAAGCTAAAGGCCATTCAATACCCTCATTTATGACCAAATCTCCTCCATTTTCCTATAAATTGAACACTCATCTAAGTGATCAGGGACTGGACTTTGAGAATTTGTAAGGAGATACTGTTGGTGTGAGGTTTGAGATTGTAAGCAAGTATTTTTATGCTATCAGAGTGTTGTGCTTTTGATGTGATGTTGGTTGGAACCCAAGCTGGAAGAGTGACAATGGAACGAACTTCATGGTTGTAATTCTGCCTTCTACTTAATAAAGTTATTTACACCTTTTCCCATATTCTTGTCTTTATGTATGATGACTATATGTGTAAATTCTTTCGATTCCATTTGCTTATAGTAGATAGATCTCTTGCTTTGATTGGTTTTTGTCCTCTATTTATGATTGCAGGTACTTTTCGAGTAGATTAAGTTCGAGAAGGAGCGATGGGAGCCAAACAAAGGAGACAAAGGGAAAGCGAAAGATAACAAGTAGGTCCCTTGCCTTATTCAAGTCTTCTATAGAAAAAGGTTAAGCTCTTTAAAGCTATTGTTCTAGGTGTAGCTACCTTCCTAGGGAAATTGTGTTTATCTGTAGATGCAAAATTCCACATAACATGGCCACAAAGTCCTCCTCTAATATCTGAAATGGAAGCAAACACCACTCCAAATATCTCCTCTAACCTCCACGTCAAACCTCAGCCTCAAGGACTGATACTCTACCCACTAGATGAGCTCCCACACACTGCTTCTTCACTAGCCCAGGAAGTGCAAAAGTCACACTAAAAAACTTGAAGCCCAATGGGCCCCCAAAGGCCAGAAATCCTCCTTAGCCTCTCCTCCGAAAAATCCCATAGCTAAACTCTCCTACTCATCTCCATAAACAACTCAACTTCCTCTCCCCTACGTCCTCCAAAAATACGCACCACTTGGAAGGCAATGCTACTGCTGGAAACCACAACGAGAATCTCCTCCTGAAGAAATGAAGGAAACCCTCCTAGGGTGGCACTCGAAGTCCCCCAAAGAAAGGATGAGATCTCTGCCTGAAGAACTTGTGCTAAATAACCGGTGACTTGGCTAAGTAGCTCGAGCAACGAAGAGAAATTGATATACACTCATGAATGATTTGAGAAGAGAGAGTTTCCCTCCTTATATAGTTTTAATGGGGGAATTTACCCTCCATTTCATCATCTAGCATGGGCCCCACTTAAACAACACCATGAAAAAGTTATCTCTCTCTCTAAGCATATCGAACTAGAGAGTGCATAATTCCCTAGCGAGGGTGGCCTCCATATGTAACTTATCTTTGAAAAAAAACATATTTTCCTAGTCTAATCTCCTAATATCATCGAATGGGATCCACTACTCCATAATTGGACCCATAATACAAAATTAAATCTTGTTCCAAAATCATTTAGGAAGAAAAATTACACAATGGTTGTTTTTGGACCGCATCTGGAAGAACTTGATCCTTGTACTGCACCCTTCTACATGACTCTGGTAATCTATGACCTCTTACTGCATAATTACATGTTAGATTCTGGAGCCTCACACAACCTCATGCCCCTAGTAGTGACGGAACAACTGGGCTTGCAGATCACCAGGCCCTACAAGGACATGTACTCCTTTGACTCTAATACGGTCAAATTCTTGGGAATGATAAAGAATCTGGTGGTAAACCTGGCTGAGATCCCTGTGAAGAGCGTAGTAATGGACATAGAGGTCGCAGAGATTCCCCCTCAATTCGAAATGCTCTTATCTAGATCTTAGGGTTACAAGGTGGGGGCTTTATCAAGTTAGATCTGACTTATGCCACTATTCCCACTTTTGGAGGCAAGCAAAGGAGGTTGTACAGAGAATCAAGATTTTTAAAAACTGTGACCCCAACTAAAGGTTCAGAAAATTCCCCAATGCATGGGAAAGAAAGTGACCTCTCCTGCATGTTCCTAGAATAATATGAGACCTTCTTAAAGGAAACATCAGGACACCTAACGAGGTAGTTAGAGCACTGACACACAAATGAAAATGAAGTATGGAAATTGTACTTCAATGTAGCAAACTCAAAAGAGGGAAATGGAGCTGGAATATTGTTGGTATCGCTGAAGGGAAACCTGATACCCCTCTCATTCAAGCTGGAATTTGAGGCAACCAACAACGTGGAAGAGTATGAAGCATTTCTCCTTGGGTTACAAACGGAAAAAAAATATGAGTATTGAATGCCTAACAGTCTATGGAGACTCTAAGATGGTCATAAGGAAGATCAGAAATCAATGCCAAGCCAAACACCCCAGACTGAGGATGTACTGGAATGAAGTGTGGGATCTAATTGATAATTTCTTCCTGGCCTTTAATATCCAATTTCTTCCCAGGGAAGGAAACAAGATGGCTGACTCCCTTGCCATAGCAACAAGCAGTTTCAAGCCCCCTCAAAATCCCCTCCTCAAATATGAGGTAGAATTCAAGTACAAACCCTCAATACTTGATAATGTCAAGCACTAACAGGTATTCTAGGATGAAGAGCATATGAAAATATTCATAAAAGTCGTTGGGGAGGTCACCCACTCCTTGATCGATCAAGAAGAAGAAGAAGAATATCAAGAAGCCACTTAATAGAAAGACACGGTGGCTGGGTGCAAAATTTTGCAACTGAAAGGGAATACCATCTCTCGCAGAATGATCCCACTGGAAAGGCCTTTTAATAAGGATGACATAGTCTCCAAACGAATGGCCCTGGATATAGAAGATCAAGTAAAAGACTACAACATCAGCTCAGAGGAGGAACCCCAGATGATCAAGCTATCAAAAGGAATCCCCTTGCAATACAGACAAAGGTATTTAAATCTATTCAAAATCTACAAGGATGTATTTTCTTGGTCTTATGAGGATTTGAAATAATTTGACACTAACATCATTCAACATAAGATTCCTTTGAAAAGTGGAATAAAGCTATGCAAAAAGAAACTCGAGGAGATCAATCCACTCTTACTTCCCTCCATTAGAAAAGGAGTGGGAAAGATGCTATAGGCAAAGATCATAGTGCCTTGAAGGTACTATGAGTGGGTGGCCAACCTAGTCCCTATCTGGAAAAAGAGCGGAGAAATAAGGTTGTGTGTAGATTTTCGGAATCTAAATAGGGAGTCACTGAAGGAAAACTACCCATTGCCTAAGATGGATCATATATTGTAGAAGGTTGTTGGTTTGACCAGAATTTCCATGATAGATGGGTTTTCTGGCTACAACCAAGCGGTAGTCCACCCTGTTGATAAAAAGAAAACTGCTTTCACCACCCCGTGGGGAACATTCATGTACGCTCTCGTTCCCTTCAATCTTATTAATCCAGGGGCCACATTTCAGAGAGCCATGGACATAGCTTTCGTAGGGGAGCAAGAAAAATTCATGGTGGTTTATTTAGATGATATCACAGTCTTTTCTAAGACTGATGAAGAGCACACCCTCCACTTAAAGCTCACCTTTGAGAAATTCAGGAGGTATTGTCTTTCTGTGAACCCTAAGAAATATCAGTTCTCCCTGAGTCAGGGGAAGCTACTAGGACATATAGTAGCACAGGAAGGTGTGAATATTGATCATAAATAAGTCGAAGCCATCAACCATTTTCCTCTGCCTGAGAATAAGAATGAAGTTCAAGCATTTTTGGGGAGAATATATTTCATAAGGAGGTTCATACCCAACTGTGTAGAAATAGTCAAGGGTATTACAAACATGCTCAATAAGGAGAATAAAGTTAGGTGGAGCTCTGCCCCCAAATATTCTTTCATTTTAATTAAAGAATATTTGGCTGAAGCCTTAGTACTAATCAACCTCGACTATTCAGTCCCTTTCTACATCTTTTCTTTTGCTTCTCCACATACTATTGCCACAGTGTTACTACAAAAAAGAAAAGATGGTTATGAATAGCCTGTCTCTTTCTTCAGCCAGTTTCTGAGGGATGCCAAGCTGAAATATAACATCTTGGAGAAGCAAGCCTATGCACTAGTCAAGTATTTGAATGTATTTCGAATGTATGTGCTACAATCATAAATCACAATGTTTATCCCAACGAAAACAGTCAAGGACATCCTGGTGAAAGGAGACAATGAAGGAAAAAGGGGTAGGTGGATAGCTAAGATACAAGAATATGAGCTAGACATAAAGCCTACCAAGCTCATAAAAGGCCAGGAGTCGGCCAAGCTTTTAATCGAATATAATTGCCAGGATTTAGGGATAAACCTGCTCACAGAGGAATGCAAACCAGAGGATCATTAGAGCGGGATTAAAACATCTAAGTAGAAAACATATGCCAAATATGAGGGATCACCTTGATATAAGAAAATATTTCATTATCTCTTATTCCTGAGGTGCCCGTTGGCATTGGATAAATCCAAATACCAAAGTCTGTGATTGCAAGCACAAAAATATATCATATCCAATGGTCTACTGTACTGGAAGGACTCGATGGGAGTATTGCTGCTATGTTTGGTAGAGGGCGAAACTAATAAGCTGATTGAGGATTTTCACTGAGGATTTTGTGGAGTACACTACAGCAGGAAGACCACAACACATAAAATCCTCAAGGTAGGTTTCTACTAGCATACATTGTTTGGGAATGTTCATTCCCAGGTCAGATCGTGTCACAAGTGCCAAGTGTTTGCTGAGAGGCAAAATCTTTCTCCTCTCCCCTTGATTCTAGTACATGTGGAAGAACCTTTCAGACAGTGGGGACTAGATTTCATAGGAGAAATAAACGCACCATCCAGTGGCAAACACAAGTGGATATTGACGGCCACAGATTATTTCACCAAGTGGGTAGAGGCGATCCTAGCTAGAAATGCTACAGACTTAGTGGTAATTATATTTATGGAGGAGAACATACTATCTCGCTTCGATTGTCCCTTCAAAATTATCACTGATAATGTTGAGGTCTTCAAATCTTCCAAGTTCACCAACTTTTGCCATAAATTCAACATCATCATCAAGCACTCCACTACCTACTATCCTCAAGGTAATGGCTTGGCTGAGTCCTGACTCCTCAAACAAAACTGTGTTGAGGGTGCTGAAGAATACCATCGCTAAGAATCATAGGAACTGGAACTCCCAACTGAAGTTTTCCTTATGTGCCAGCCAGGCAACACCTAAACAATCCACGGGGAAATCAAATTTTGAGCTAGTGTATGGTAAGACTGCAATTTTCCCGATCCAATTAGAAATGTCGGTGGCAAGATTACTACAAGAAGCAAAGGAAGAGCCAAGTGCCTTAATGCGAAGGATAAATCAGCTAGTCGAGCTTCATGAGAACAAAGAATAGGTGGGGGGGAAATTTTCAAATTACCAACAAAATATGAAATCAATGTTTGACAAGAAGGCCAAGGATCGACCTCTTCAACTAGGAGATTTGTTCTTTGTTGGGACGTCCGACATGAAGGCAAATTAAAAAATGGAAAATTCGATCTGCTATGGTTCAACCCTTTCAATATTGCAGAAGAAAGAGGAAATAAAAAATACATGCTTGAGAATCTAGAGGGTGAATCTCTAGAACTGTCGGTAAATGGTTAGTTCCTTAAACTCTATTTTGAAAACTAGAGGTACATGTCTTACAATAATTGTAAATACCGGTGTTTGTATTGTAATTTTTATATGTAATTTTCAGTTTATGTTGATAATTCCATTGCACAGAATTACAGTTTGTTTAAAAATGATTCCATGCCCAATGGAAGGAAGGCTACTAGTCTATAGGTTCTCAACACCTTGCCACCAAGGCACTATCCCCAGTTGGAGCCAATGTTGTCACTCATTACATTATGAATTTTTAGTTGATCAAAGTTTCCAAAGATAAGTGAAGTTTGAAGCCATCTTCCAGGCCACAGAAGCACTCAAAGCCAAATTGGATCCTCTCCATTTCATAGTGCTCAGAATAAGTTTTCCAACGGTAGGTGGAAGTTCAAAAACAAAATCCTGGGTCAGAAGTTAGAAAAGGTTGAAGATACCCTTTCAAAGCCTAAAAACAAAGAGAAATTGGCTTAGGACCAGGCCCATCGCAAATCGCAATCTGGGATTTTCTGAAATAGTAGTAGTGGAAGGAAACAAAACCTGCGATTGCCCGATCATCGATATCGCAAATCGCAAGTCGATGACTGGAGGCTCATGGCACATATTGCATCGATGGTTCACGGCGTAGAACGTTGATATCACATACTGGCGATCGTAGGAGAAAAGGGGTGGCACACAAGCACTTGGCCATGGAAATCGTCAAACGTCGATATCATGAAAAATCGTCGAAAATTGAGCTTCATTGTTAATGTGCTGGGAGGGGCCGATTTTATTTAACAAAGGAATTCAAGGAAAAACGAGAGGGAGGCGGGCCTTTTCTCTCTCCTCCAGGGGGCCACGTGGCAGAGCACCATTGGTCCAAATGAATCCACCTAGCAGCTGACATCGACATGACGTGGTAGTACGGAGGAAATGTGGCACGCCGATTCGACATTTTCAAGGGTCCTATGGGGGCATTTTTGGGTGACATGTGTCACCACTCAGGAGGTTCCACGTGGCACTGATGGCATCATCAATCTCGCAATTGGTGATCGCACAAATCAAAGCCCCTCCTCTACTGAAGTTGCTCCCATCGTGCTATTGTGATATGCGGGAACTCCTTGGACGCGATATTTTATACAATGGAGTTTTAAAGCTGACGAGTCCGTCCCTTTCAAAGGCTACAAACTCATTTAACACCCCCCACCTCTGGATGACCCAGATTGACTCCACCTAGATCAACGGCTCCCAAGCCTTTTTGGCCACCCCCGCTATGTTTTTGTTTATCAGCGGGGGGGTCCGAAAAGCAGTTTCCCGCCATGCCCGTTGACTGTGTGTCCCACTCATATCATTTGCCCCCCCCCCCCCCCTTCACTTACTCCTTACCACTCATGCTGCCCTCCAAAAACCACTTGTCCTCACTCCCTCCCCCACGTTACGATTGTGATACCTTTGGTGGATCCAACCCCATAGATCAACGATTGCAAGGGTCCAGAGGAAATATCAATGGCAAACATAATAAATCGTCGAAGTGTGGGATTTCATGTATTAAAGGAAAAAGGCCCTTGGACAGGCTTTTAAAGGCTCTAGCACCTTCAGGCTAAGCACCTGGTTCAAGACCCCGGTCATATGAAGTATATTACAGAAAGGGGTCGAAGCAAAGGGTATTAAAGGGGATTGGGAATCACATGTTTTGCAATGTTTTAGTGATAAGTACCAACACCAAAAAGTCCTTTGTATTAAACCATGAGTGCATCACCAGGCATATCAAGGCGCCAATAGTGTTTTGAATAGCTTTAAAGACATGGTGGGTCAGGAACTGAGCCATTTAATATGGGAGATGAGGCATTCAAACCTGACATGGGCTGATCCAAAAAGGCCCTTTTTGACATAGAACTAGGGTTGGCTGACAAAAGTAAACAGGGACATAGTGGCCCGTGAGGAATTGATTACCTGGCATGGTGACCCCATACAGAAGAAAGATGAAGTACTTCCCTGGGGTCCTCTATTTCAGTACCACAACATGAAACTGATATCATTTATTCCCAGCTTTAAAGGATGAACGGTTGAAGCAGTAAAGGCAAAAACGATGGGAGTCAGCTGGGCAGCACAGGCGGCCATACCATGAGAAAACTACAACCCGAAGCAGTAGCGATCACACGGATGGGCACGAAGATATTTTGTTGGCATTCTCATATAACTAATGGACTTGTTTTGTATTCCTGTAATGTGTGGTCATTCAATGAGGCAATTAATGTTTCGTAATGTTTTTGGGCCACAGAGCCATCCGTGGCTGAGACAGCTAGTCAACCTGACAACTCAGACTCTGCCTAAGATATTTTGATGTAATGAATGTTCAACGCTCCTCCTCTCCTAATAAATAGGAGGAAGCAACACTTAACAAAGGTTTAGGAAATTCATTGAAATAAAACACTACATGTTATTTTCAGACTATATGGATTTATAATATAGATGGAAGCAACACTTAACAAAGGTTTAGGAAATTCAAAATAAAACACTACATGTTATTTTCAGACTCTATGGCTTTATAATATAGATCTTTAATAATATCAAGCAAATGGTGGTGATTCCCCCTTCAAGTATTACCGTATGTTATCCCTCTGTTAAAAGCCAATTTTCATGTTTCTTCTCTAAATTCATGCAATCGTAGCTGCTATAAATATTTCAAACTTCCTGAGAGATTCATTTGTATTGATATGGTAATGCATGTATCAGTAACTTCATCACATATTCATTTGTATCGACATTGTTAATGCATGTGCCTGTATGGGTCATTGAAATTATATCTTTGAAAGTTGCGCTCCATGAATCATAGCACTCAGCCTCTTGTCTGTCCATTATATCTACCTGTAACTCAAACAAGTATAGAAATTCTTAATGCCTCAAGCTCTATGTGTTAAGTGTAGAATTCTTGAAGTTTTAAGCTCTATGTGATGAGTTGCTCTTTCTCCTTATCCTTTCTCATTTTCTCTACAAAATCTTATTAAACTGTAAGTCCTTGAACTACTCAGCCTCCACTATTTTTTGCATATACTTCTGTGAACTGCATATGTGAAGAAGTACCAAAAATACATGTCTTATACCTTTTGATGAATGAACCAACCCTTTATATGTGTGTGTGTGTGTGTGTGTGTGTGTGTGTGTGTGTGTGTGTGTGTGTGTGTGTGTAAAATATATGTGAGGTCTCCATTTCACTGAAAATCATATGGGACACACAAAATCTAGATGTGCCCAGGCACTATTCTTGTAAGCAATCCAAGGCTGTCTCTGGGAGCCACAACACCACCCAAGCTAGCTCAGCCCAATTGGCATCTCAATTATTATTGCACATGTTTTATCCTAGTTAATTATCTTCATATATGGTAATTTGTATACAGATTGTACTAAATCATAAATTTGTATGTTCAACATTGGAGGGTCATTATCATGGGTTCATGTGGTCTAGCATTTTGGGATTTTCTGAGACAAAAATTTAGTAGGGAAAGTACCACTTATTGCCAAGTCTTTGATGCTTTATGACAGGCATCTCTTGAGAATTTTATTTGAGAAAGCTTGTGGTTATTCAAATTGTAGTTAACAAAATTCATTTCAATGCTCAAATTAATGTTCCCAATATATTTTTTCTCCAAGAAGAACAATATTAACAAGGATGCAATGAGAAGAGTCCTATTTTGTTCGCATTGGGAGCTTTAGATTTCCAACATTGCACCCAAAATACCCACCTAACAAGTACATTGAAGCAAGAATTAATATCTTTATGTGAATAAATTCAGATTAGTAGTTAAGTTTTTTATTGTTGGATAAGTCATTCCCACAAAAATCCTAATATATCAAGCCTTTTGAAAACTTTAACCTATTATTAACAACCCTTGCAGAGTTGCCAATGAGTTTTGGTATTTCATGCTCGTGGAGAAATTCAAGGGATGATAATATGATGACTATGCATTATTACATCATTTTTTTATTGTTGAATAAGTCATTCCCACAAAAATCCCTATATAGCAATCCTTTTGAAGTCATTAACTTTTTATTATTGACCATTGGTCCCTTGTAGGGTTGTCAATGTGTTATGATATTTCATGCTTGTGGAGCTATTCAAGAGATAATAAGTATGATGAATAGCCATTATTACAACATTTTTGTCTCCCAATTTGCAGTATGTTTATTTCAGTGATGATGAACCTCCATAATAAGCCCATCCCATGATATCACTTATTATAGCCTGAACCACAACTTGTAGATATTCTTGCAAAATTTGGTTTGGAACTCCTTTTCACTCAGGTGGCCTAGGGACATGTTAAATGGATTAACACTAAAATTCCCTGCATGCGAGATTGCACATAACTACATCAACATTCTCTTGTGGCCTATTTTCACCAAATTGTCTTCATCTTGTCTTGGGACTTGAGTTCATAGATGATATAATACGTTCTTAATAATATTCTCAGTGTTATTCGTGTTTTGTACTCTACGAATGCTACAAGACTAGGGATTATATTGAATTAAGATTAAGTTAGATTGTCATTTTATATGGTTTTTAGATAGTCATTAGTTTGGACTTTCGTATTATTTTGTTGCTCACAACTTTTGCAATATAAATGATAAAATATAGTTTGTTATCATTTCAATTTTATGTTTCTATTGTTGTCATGAAATTTGACTTTGATATTGAGATTGATGGTTTATTGTCATATTATTTTTGCACTCTATACTTCTTCTAATCATATTTTCTCTGTGAATTTGAGTTTGAAATTAAGTTTTGATGTGTGATACATACTTGTAATGAATCAATTTACGATTATTTTTAATTTTCTAATATTTCCTATAGTCCCATGAATTTGCTAATTGGATTTTTAACTTTCAGTTGATTTTCATGTTTGAAGTTTTCCATTGAGTATTTTGGAAATATTGATTAAATATGATACAAAATTAAAAAGTACTCTTAGAAATATACTTCATGTGTAGGTTGTATTAATATAGTCTCGTGCAATGTATAATGCAGGATTGGCAATATTGACATATTGGAGCCCTATTGTGAATATATTTTGTGACCCCATATGGGGTCATGGTCAAGAAACTACAGGAGAGGATCCTTTAGTTGTTGGTAGACGTTGAACCCACTATGTAAGAAGATTACAGTCAACAAGTGGTTAAAATCCTAACAAATTGAAGGTTGTTGCTTGTTGTAGGCATTACACTGCTTATGATTTGGATAATTGGAATGGCTTTGATAGCTTCCATTTCAATGCCAAGGTACAAATATTATGATTTAAAGTTGGAAATTCATTTATCCACCTGTTATATAATTTATTCTTATGGGTGGTGATTGTGATCTCAAAGTTGGAACTACAAATTTCAGGTTACGCAACAGGACCTGTCGGACACTTCTAACCCACCATTTAAGAGTTGTTTTATAGATGGCCATGTTGTAGGTGTCATGTGTTCTTACAACAAAGTTAATGGAGTTCCAACCTATTCAGACCTAGAGCTTCTTAATGGACTTATATAGGGACAATGGGGATTGAATGGTTAAATTATCACCCAGTGATTACTAGTTGTGCACTTCTTCAAAATAGTTGTTTAGTTATCAATCATTTCAATTAGAAGATATGTGTATGATTTTGATCAACTGTCAAAGTAACTGATTTTTTTTCCTAAATTATATTGTGTAAACACATAGCATATGACTGTGATTCAACATATGTTTTGTACAACACCCAACACTGGATTACAACTCCTGAAAGAGAAGTACCAGGTGTCATGGAGGCTAGTGAGTGGTAGAAATAGTAGAAGGTTTTGTTTTATTATTGAATTGTAGAGAATAAACTATTGTATTTTAACTAATTTTCAACTATGGCTTGTGGTTGATTAACAGGATTGGATTTCAACTATGGAATCTTCCTTGGGGATCATGGAGAAGTAGCAATGAAGGTTGGGAAGTTGAAGAAATCCTTAATCAATAAGGCTCTAACCAACTCTTTCACTGTTCAAATGAATCTAGGAGTATTTGATGGAAATCCAACACTGTGTTTTTTTATAATCTTGGACCTCAGGATGTTTGTAGTGAAAAACATCAGTAGTTGGCATTGGAAGCTAGAAGGGAGGGGATAGTTCTGCTAAAAAAGAATAATAGAGAATCACCATCATCCCAAACTAGAAATAGATCCTTGGCTATCATTGGACCCAACGAAAATGTCATCATTGTCATGATTGGAAACTTGCAGGTAATCCCAACACTTACTCAAAAAATTTCAGTAACCCATCTTATTCAATTCAGTAAGATTTTGATTTTGGGTTGATTAAGCTCAATTCCAAAACTAAATTCTCCATTATTAGCCACAAAAATTCTCACCATGGGTTTCCTTGGGAGATCAAGCCTACTTCTTAATTTTCATCATGGCAATCCACTTATTGGTTTTCATTAGTTTACCTGCACATGATTTTGTCCATAGAGATTTTGTATTCTAGGGTACTCTCCTCATCACCCATCCCTTACTAAGTTAAATATTGTTTTACTTGTGGCCTAAAACTTACTATGATCATTGATTTCCAAACCTTCAACATTTTATGATTAATCATAGTGTTCTCTTATTCCTGATTGTATCCATTTGTTATAAAATGCCAAAGTTTCTCATAGAATATCTCGATTATTTATCAAGCATCCAAATTTCAATCACTAATTCTAAAATAGAATTAGAAGTCTCCATTTCACAACTCTCTTTAGCTATATTTACATCTATAATGATAAAATTTTGGTCAGGTTCCATCACATTGTCAACTCCTTCCAACTTATCAATGTATGGAATGTGAGTTCACGAGGTTTCATCCCCATAAAAATCCTTGATGTGATGTGATGTGAACGATATATGTTACTGTTAGTATCTATTAAATCTCTAATTAAAAATCTTAATTAGTAACAAGAAATTATTGTTTCAGTTCCATTTTACAAATTTCAAGCTTCTTCATATGAAAATTTTCATTTGGTACAATACTAAATAGAATTATAAGTCTCCATTGTAGAAAAATCTTTAGCTATATTTACATCTAGAATGATAAATTTTTGGTCAAGTTCCATCACATTATCAACTCCTTCCAACTTCTCAATGTATGGAATGTGATTTCACGAGTTTTCATCCCCATAACAATCCTCGATGTGATGCGATGTGAACTATATATGTAACTACTAGTATCTACTAAATATCTAATTGAAAATCTTAATTAATAACAAGAAATTATTGTTTCAGATCCATTTTACAGATTTCAAGCTTCTTAATATGAACTTTTTTCATTTGGTACAATACTAAATAGTTTTAGGTGTTACATTGATGTATAACTATGCTACCTTCTAAAATAATTTCCATTGTATGACATAATCCAGGAGCCATGAGGAGTTAATTGATCTATATTTAGGAATATTGATCTTACTTAGGGCTACAACAACTTGACTCATTCATAGACACAAAATGGTGGGAGGTATGGTTGGTCTCCTAGTGACATGTGGCCTTAATTTGAGTGCTATACAATCTTGTTGCATTTCGAGTCTATGTAAACTAGAATATAAAATTATTTCAATTGAATAAGATTCAATAGTATTCTTGAATTCCTCGTGAGACTCCATTAGTTGTGGAAAAATGTTGGCCTCCACCTATTGGTCATTCAAGGGAATTTTTAATATAGTAAATTTGCAAGTGTGACACAAGGAATGCTTTTTGAAGGTTATCCACAAAATAACATGCAACTTTCCTAGAGGGAATAAAATTGGGATACTGGGGTGGAAAAGCAGTGGGAAATCTACTTTAATTCAAGCACTCTTTCAAATGGCAGATCCCATTGATGGAAAAATTGTAATTGACGACATAGATATATCAACCATAGGGTTATATGCTTAGTGCTCATGTCTGGGTATTTCTCTATATGACCCAATTTTTTGCAGCCAGTGGACTTTGATCCCTGGTTGTGGCCAACAAGGTATGTTATTTAATTAATGAAACTCACAACCATAGACTTGGTTTTAAGTTTTTCAGTGTTTATGTGATCAATATGAACTACTACAACAACATTAGTAAACCTCGTGAACCATAGTAGCAGGTGCCAAAGAAGAGAAAGGGAAGTCTATTAGGTCTGTCACAATTTATCGGTTTGTTGTCTTATTCGACCCACTTTGCCATGATGATGCATAAACTATTCGTTGGGCTATTGAATTCGGTGTCAATGTCAATATTATGCCTACCCTAAGTTGATAATTAAATGTTGTGAAATTTTGGCCACTAGATGACCTGAGAGTCAATACCTATACAATTTTTTCCTTTTGTCTAAAATTTGTCATGTAGCAACAAGTAACATAATTTTTCTTCACTAATATGATGATACATTTTGGCTCATTGATTTTTATCTTTCATGATCGAGATAGCACATTATAGCTCAATGGAAGAGCACCTTCCTTGCAAGTAGGAGGTTGGTGGTCCAATTCCATTGTTCCCTAACATGAACTAATCACTAAAGAAACAAATAGATTTACATTCTATATTTTGTTTCTAAAGAGAATTTTTTATTGTCTCTATAGAGACAATAACTAAAATTAAAGACATATTGTCTCTATATAGACAATAAGTAGCTATAGTCTCTTGAAAGACAAAAATGAATTGTCTTTGAAGAGACAATGATACTTGTCTTCTATATTGTCTTTATAGAAATAAATTTTTAAGACAATAATTTGAGACACTCGCTTAAAGACAATATTTAAGACAATTTACAATTTCTTTTTTGTCTCAAGTTGAGGCAATTTACTCAAAAATTCTCTTAAATATTGTCTTAAAACCTCCTTCTATGTAATAGTGCCACAAACCTACACTACAAAATGGTTTATGGCTCACCACAAACCTGTACTTACAAAGTGGTTTTAAGATAACCACGAACTTTACGAGGGTGCACTTACATCATCACTAACTCAAGCACATACTAGTACAATTTTTTCAAGGACTACTACAAAACATCATAGACTTTCTTACTTATATATATATGTGACACATAATACACCATGATAGTAAATCTATTGCATAAACTCACACAAACTTTCACTTAGTTGTCCATCATCTTTTAGTTTCTACTATTGCTCCAACCACTATCCTCTCATGCCATCTTCATTGTCATGTTTTCGTCATATATGATAATCAATAATTCCTGCAAATAAATTTGCCTATCACTGAAATAACCAATTCCAACACATAGTCAAACTTGTAACAGCAATTATGCTAAACTAATGTCACTTCAATTACAACCAAACTTACCCTGACATGAAATACTCATAAAATAACATTTAGCAAAATAAATGACTACAAAACCAAGGAATTGAATTCCTTCACATCTAGTGGTTGTCTTTGGATGAATCATTACATTTGGTGGGGGTTACATTTTTTATTCTCCCAAGGCATCAATGAATGTTGTAAACTAATAAAATATTTCTTTGTAGGTTATGAAATAAAGAGAGACGAAAGGTCGGGAACCAAAGCCATATTTCTTGCACGAGAAGCATGCAAAAATACACTATGTCAATGCATTCAAAAAATACACGCTGGCATCACACGCAACAATCAATCGGAGTTTTGGCAGAATCTGTTAGCATGTAAGAGCGCAGTTAAGCCAAGATACTTCTCAGGGTTCCTTTATAGATGGTTTCAAAGCCGCTACTTGCAGGAAGACAGTACCGGGTGTCGAGGTAATCCTTCAAAGGAACATAAAAACCTTCGTTCGATTCATACCTCAGACCTTCACGTAGACCAAACTTTCGAACAAGTGAGTCTACATGACAACCATTACATAACTCGTAGGGTATGATGCTCTAATACAGGAAAGTTCATTATGCGAATCCAAATGGTGGTTATCTTTATTTTGGAAAGGCCAAGGATTTCTTAAATGTTGACTTTTATTTATCGTCGGTGTTTGAAAGGAAAATATTAACCTGAGATTTTTTACTGGAAAAAGGATGCGAATCTAAATGGGGGTTATCTTTATTTTGGAAAAGCCAAGGATTTCTTAAATGTTGATTTTTTATGGTTGGTGTTTGGAAAGAAAATATTAACATGAGATTTTTTATTGGAAAAAGGATGAGAAAGTCCAGGAATATCGAACACCTATTCATCTTTGGCCCCTGACGTTTGTTTAGAGAAATGTGATTTCAACTTTTAATTTAAATAATTGGTTGATTGGGTCTTATGTGGAAGAGTGTCTTTATGGGGAAGAGAGTCTTTGTTTCGAGGTTTAAAGATTCTATTCTTCGTATCTAAAATTTTTTTCTTATATTTGTTTGGTAGAGAATTTGGTTATAGAGGAACAGAGTTTTTTTTTTTTTCAAAATTTAGTTGTTTTTTCTGGTTTAATTATTTATAATATAAGGGTTTCTTACCTTAAACACACGAAGCCTGTGAAACAAAAAAGATAAGGGATGTCATAGAGCTGGAAATTTCTGATAGAATGGTGTGGGGATTTTTGGATGAAGCCAGTCAAAGGGGAAGGTGTAGAGCATGAGCTGTTTTGTTTTTGTTTGAGAATGTGATGATCAAATGCAAGCCTGGAATAAGTCAAGGAATCAATTTTTTTGTTGAATTAATGCCAATATAGATTGTTATCAAATTAGCAATTTGGAAACAAGTAAAAGCATTCAAGTTGGTAGGGGATTCCAAGATATTAGTGGATTGGTTTAATGGGAGGATTGAGCTCAAAATTCTCCATTTAAAATCATGGCAAAGGAAGATTCATTGATGACATTCACATCTTGCATATTTATAGAGAGAACAATGTTATAACAAATATGCTCAGCTTTGTTGTTGGATAATGAAGTTTATTCTTATTAGAATTTCATAATAATGTTTTAATTCCTGAATTTTCCCTTTTTTCATTCTACCAATCTTTTGAAAAATAGAATAAACAATGATACGAAGCTAAATACATAAACAAGTTAACAAATGCACTACTTAACAACCATACAATTATGCTTTTTAATTGAAAATATATTATTAATAATATTATAATTTTCTCTTTCCTAAATTAATTGACCTCTCTCTATTTTATACTCAAAAATAAGAGAAAAACGAACAAGACCATTTAAAATATACGAACTGACCAAGGTAGACTAGGAATGCTGGGATGTATTACGAAGTTTCATATCGAAAATATCATCGTAAGCCCATCACTTGCATTATTAAGTGCGTTATAGCTGTTGGGAGCATTGGAAAACGTGAGCAAGGTGGTATTCGTTAAATTAAGAATCTTCACGACACTTATTCCGTTCGCGTCGAGGGTGCACTCGATTTACAATTACAAGTGATAACATAGAAATATAAAACCGAACCACAATTTAATGTGTAATCGGTTCTAATCAGCCTCTCACAGGGGCAGTCATGAACCAGTCGCTTCACTTTAGAAGTCAGGTTAAAAAGGTCGGGCCACTGTAGATTTAATGCCTATTTTGAAGCGTAGATAGGTGTGTAAATGGGTGCGGGGCCATCAAATATTTCAATATTAATATAAAAATAATGGTCTCTTAGTCGTGATTACATAAAATATATATATACTGTCGGCACCTAACATTACATTGGATTTGTCAACTTATTCTAAAGAGTATATTAATTGTAACTAGACCATAGATATTTCTGTTTCGAAAATGAAATGAAAAAGGTAAAATTGAAAGTAGAGAAATATTTCTTAAAAAGGTAATTGGTTAGGGGTAAGATGAATCACAGTGACTCTTACTATTTATCTAATATATTTTAATTCATGTGTTTTTGGGCTTGGGGCCGGTAGGAATTATTCTCATAATTTTTAACAAGTTGGGGAATTAAAATCACAAATTATCATTCAACCTATTGTTTTTTCTACCTAATTAAAGTTATATTTTTTTAATTTCAATTATTGAATAATAATTATTAATTAAAAATTTAAAAATATTATTATAATTAATAGGAAAATGTACAAGTTGGGGAATTAAAATCACAAATTATCATTCAACCTATTGTTTTTTCTACCTAATTAAAGTTATATCTTTTTTAATTTCAATTATTGAATAATAATTATTAACTAAAAATTTGAAAATATTATCATAATTAATCGGAAAATGTTTTTATAAGTAATAGGTAACAGATTAATAGAATATTCACCATTAACTTTTCATACAACCAGTCTAGGTTTATTTAACTGAAGATCTATTATGAGATGGGAAGATCAAATTATCTCTTGACGTACTTGAAGGGATTTGATGAAGATCTATCATGAAATGAGAGATCAAATTTTTTGATGTATTTTAAGAGATCACATCAAGAGATTTGATCTCTTTTGATGTATGATAAATTTAGATTTATACACATCAAGAGATTTGATCTCTTTTGATGTATGATAAATTTAGATTTATACACATCAAGAGATTTGATCTCTTTTGATGTATGATAAATTTAGATTTATATAAATAAGACATTTTTATGTGAATTGTGAATTTCTATAATATTTTGATGCGAGGGAGATGAGAAAGTTCAAATAATTGATATCGACCATATCCGTACTAAATATTTTGAGAATCCAAAATAAACTTAAACTAAATAATGTAGATATAAATTAATATTATTCTCATCTAATAAATCAATCATTAACTTAGTATGATACTTAAGATTCACTAAATCAATTACTAATCTAACATTTTGTATGGCACTTAATATTTGTTGATTGATGGTTGATCGAGCCATGCCATATCTAACATTCCTATAAAATTTCCTTCTTGGAATTCATAACATGTGCATGACATCCTTCAATTTCATTATTGGAGGATTATAAGCACCTTGCAACATAATGTTTAACAGTGTAGTATGCATATTCGGGGGCAAGTATCAGATTCGGGAAGTGTATGTTAAGGAATTAGATGTTGAAGCGCTTTAAAAAGTAATATGTATATTCGAATGGATCTAGTCCGGCTTCTAACAGTGCATACATAGTAATTGATTATTGAAGCGCTCTACATCATCATTATTATTATTATTATTATTATTATTCCAATGATACGTACAGAGATAAGGATACAACGGTGTTGCGGTAAATGCAATGTATGGTGCCTTATATCTTTGGGGCTTCATCACGAATTCAAATCCAACAGTATATGTGATTAAATATACGGGAATCAATACAACACTATCTGATACTCATTTGGTACTCTATTAATTAGAGATGAAATCGAAGGATATATGTTTTATTTACTATGATTTTATATAATTGCTGATTTAACATGAGCAAAAAAATTAAATTTCTTCACGTGAAATTTTTTATAGAGTGCAAAATACAATGTATTATTTTTCATTGTTTAAATTGTATTTTTAAACGCTAAATAAATTATATGTAGAACCAAACAAAAATTGAACTATAATTTTTTTATCCTATATATACATATATATGAAGTTGATATGGACATAAACTAGTCAACATAGATCTTCAAATAATTTATTTAAATAATTTGTTGAAATATTTTTGAAAAGTATAAGATTTAAATATCTAATTCACACATTTTTGTTTTCTTCTAATTACTTTACAACAAATTCATTTTTTTAATTATAGTCCACTTTATTTTTCTACTTAAAACATATTTTTTATTTTTTATTTTTAACACTAGACATTCAGTGTAGCCAAGAATCCCCTGTGTATTCATGTATATATAAAACTATAGATCAATAGGCGTTGTCTATAGAGGCGATCATTTAGACTGGAATTTCTCATTGTGGGAGTGTTTGAATATTTTTTTTTAATGTTGGAAATTGATTTAGGACCATCAAAAATCCAAGGGAACCCAAAATCCTGAAACTTTGACGGCTCTAACCAGGATTTCCAAAAATTTCCACGAGATTTTGTCAAAAATCATACTAGAATTTCCATTAATTTTCAAGCAAAAATGTAGCCTCCTTAAACTACACATTATCATATAATACTAACACAAATATTATAGAAAATTGGTGAAATAAATAGGGGCTCATTTGGGTATTCAAACTTCAAATAACCTAGCAATTGCATTGTGTTTCCTAACGATTGAGCATGTATTTTGTGGAGAAAATTTTATTCATTTTTACATCAATTTACTCTTAGAGACCATGCTAGATCTATCTTTACTCTATATCTACCAAGTGCTTGTATCTCAGGGGATTTGATCCCTCTCACTACAGAGTTAAAATATATCTACACTGGTTTAATTATTAATTATAATTATAATATTAATTATTAATTTTATATTATTTTATTTTATTTTGATGTAATTTGAGAGAGTCAAAATATTTACTGGACGGGTACATTACATTACAATATGTGTATCATACTTGTCTGAAGAGAAGAGAAACTCCTGGGCCAACAATATCATTGGCAAAATTGTGGGTTGTCAAAATTTGGAGCTCAAAAAACTACGAACAATAAATTGACTCTATAATCTCAATTTTACCTTAACTACCCATAAAAATATTTATAAATGTTAGTTTGTTATAATTTATAATTTTAATTTTATTTTAAACTGGAAATTGCACTAAATGTTGCTTAGCATATAGCACTAATTAATGCTTCTTTGACAACCGTTGAAAGACAAAAGAATATCAACAAAAGGCAAGGACCATGCTACAATGAAATCTTACTGAAATATTGTTTCCTTAAGCCTTACAAATCATAAGGTCTATGTTGAAGTTAAAGGCATTGTCTAATTATGTCAACATGAATGCTTCGTAAATAAAGAAATAGATCGTGATTTGCTACCTTCTAAATCAGAGTTTGTTTTGGTACAATTTCTCCATACTTTTTCTTGATCACTTCCTCCAGATATAAACAACCTTAATCAATACAAAGAAAATTTATTATAGTATAAAACATGTGTCTACAAAGAACTATAACAATCTTTTTAATAAAATTTGAATTTTTATGTGAATTAAGATCTACCCTTGAATAAAATTGCACATATCTCCAATCTAGAAATTGAATCCAAGAGTATCATCAAATGCACCTCTCTTCTTGAGAAAATTGCTTATGTTTATCTTTTGATTGTTGACTCACCTCTGTATTATTTCCTTCATGATCCTTGAAACTATTCAAAAGATCACATTTCTCTTTACCACTAATCTCCTTGGTTTCTGTCATGTTCTTGGTTTAATCCAACAGATTCTGCTTAAGAAAATATAAACAATGTCACGCAGTTGAAAATAATGTAGAGATCATTCCACAACATTTAAGTCATTTTATCTTAACAATTAATCATTTGTGGTCCATAAACACCACAATGAAAATATTTTTTTTTTTACATCAAAAGACCAGACTTCACCTTGGTTTTAAAATAATGGCCCCAAAATTTATGCCAACATGAATGCCTCATAAATAAAGAAATAGATTGTGATTTTCTACCTTCAAATATATTCATCATAAATCATGGTAGTGAACACTAAAAACAAAGTTCTCAAATTTACCCAAATTATATCATCAATACATGCTTCACAAGATATTAAAAGCTAGTTTCAGTGCTTCTGAAGTCAAACCCATATTATTATACATCATGAAATCAAACAGATATTAGCTCAAAGCATGCATAATATCCAAACCCTTCTCAAAACATTTTGAAGCAAAAAAAAATTGCAATCTGACAATTTATGGTCAATGAATCAATTGTCCCATGTGAACCCATAAAAATGTACGCTGGCAGTCACATCATGAATATGCAATGTGGTATACTCTTTGTATATACAACATAATTTGGTGCATTTTAGGGCTCACAAGACATTTAGAGTGAATATCAAGTCCAACACACTTAATCTAAATTCATAATATATAAAATGTCTCTCTAGATATTCACATTCATTACTAATTGAGAAGACACTCCAAATGCACAAAATATAAAGAGAATCTCAAATACCGATCACCTTCACCAATCAACCTGAATAGGGATTGCCTTTTCTTAAATAAATAAAAAAAGACAAAATGTCAGCATTTAAAGAAATTTCTCCAAAGAAAGATGAAAAGATATAAATATCCAAATCATGAGAGAGTTTACTTCCTACCACTGCCAAACTATGCCTTCATTTACAAAACCGTTTTATAGAGAGTTCTATAGGGATGATGGCAACATGCCCGAGCAATTTCAGCCAATTCCGGCATGCGGTTTCCAAGAAATCGGCCTCCATCACCTTCAGCCATTTTTGCATTTTCTCCATATTCGTGCATCCGTTTCAAAAATTGTTTATGGGGAGATGCATATGGGTGATAGTAACCTACCCAAGCAGTTTCAACCAATTCCGATGCACGGTTTCCGAGAAATTGATCTTTGTAATCTTCAGCCATTTTCCGTTTTTCTCGAAATCTGTGCATCCATTGATTGCAATTTTGCTATGGGAGGTGCATAATGATGATAGGAACATGCTCAGAAAGTTTCAGATCGATCTGGTCTATCGTTCGGGAGCAATGGCGAAAACAAGTTTCTGTCCTGTGGAAATTCAACATCAGCAGCTTGAGGGTGCAGATCTGAACGTGGAAACAAATTCCTGCAGCGTGGATCCGACCGGAGGATACCTGCACAAGAAAAACAACCATGAATCAGCAACCAAGCCATCATGCAACCACAGAAACAAATGCATGCAGCAGCAAAAAGGACGCAGCAGCACGCCGACTTATAGGTATGCGTCTAAACCAGTTCCTCTATCTGCATCAATATGATTTGGAAAGTGCATAAACGAATGAAATGGTGGGATTAAGTCAGGAAGCTAGCAAAGTAACCTGACAGTGCCTGTTCCAGTCTCTAGCGCTCCGCTGGAAATCATGCAGCATGCGTGTACAGTTAACTCACGTAAAAAAAAAAAAAACAGACAGTGGTGACCATTTAAACCTCAGTGCAATTGATGGCAGTGATTACAGGTAGAAAACATATAGTTCATAAACAACACTGCCATCTGCATGTGGCCACGTACACCTGGCCACTTCACTCCCTCACCACAAATCACGCCGTAATTAAAAATGCTCAGCTGAAACACCACTTGCTGTTCATTGGCACTTGCAACGTCCTCAACTGAAGTATGCATCCTCCGCTTCCACAAAGTGATTAACCTGTCGTCCTCCACTGAGCTTTTCAGCCTGGTTCAAAATTCTCCAGTGTATCGGGCTCACTCAGAGGCGCAAGGGCGTTCTACAGGAAACGAGGGGGGGTCTTCTACAGGAAGTACGGCACAGCCTTCTGGAACAGAGAAACCTGAGCTTTCCTTTGTCAAATTTGGAGTTCCAAGAAAGGTAGGCTCGAAAACACTCTTCCATGCATGATATATTTTGAAAGGTGGTGAATTGAACTATCTGGAGTAGGAGAATTAGAGACAAGTCTGCCTGTAAGTCAAAAATAGCAGTGTGATTGTGTGTTGCATGGAATTTCTCAGTTTTTCTACATCAAAATTCCTCTCCACGTTTCCGGTCTAAAATTCTCTTATAAGGAAGGCATATGCAGCTGTGAGAGCGCGCCTGTGGATGAAAATTTTAGCATTTGCATATCTGAATGTGTCCTGAGAAGAAAACTTAGTCTCTGTCCTCTGGCTGTAGAAGCAAAACTCTTCCTCTCATAACCAGATAGCTGAAGAATTTTTAATGTCCTTGAGATCTCTTTCTACCAAAAAAGAAAAGAACAAAAGAACAAACTTGGACATGGACTTTTGCAGGTATTAAGGAGGTTTTCTGGAAAAGAGAACCGAAGAACAAACTTGGTCAGGGTCTTTTGCAGGCATGAACATAATTGTTAAAATAGAGTAAGGTGTCATATCAGAATTTGATGCAGGTGATCCAGGATTGTAAAGGGATGGAAATCTTAAAGTTGGTGGGGGACTTGGAGGATGGAATTAGAGTCTCACATCAAAGGAGAGACAGGAAGATTCTGTCACAGATCCAAGCTAGTTTGGAACTGTCTAAATCGAGAACAGGGAACAATACTTTGAGAGTGCTTCTAAAAGCGATCAGGCTGGGAATGCAAAATTTGTTTACTATGACGGATCAGGCTTGGCAGCTGACAACCGGCTACAGCTAGAAGGATTAATTGAAGGTGCCCAAATTTGTACAAATGAAGGTTTAGCAAACATTGGTGCGACTTAAAATTGACCATAAGACTAATGAGATGAAATAAGTGTAAGGTGGAAATCAGTCGTAGGATTGGACCATTCAAGGCATGTAATTAACCGACCAGGAACAGTAAGTTTGTGTCTTGTCATAGTACAATCATACAATGAACAGGTGGGATCTTTTACATGATCAAGAGAAATACAAGGAGCCAAATAAAAGCGAGAGGGGGAGGACAAGGCTGGATACTCAAAGAACTAATGTCGATGAGTTAGTGGAAGTGCTGAAGAAAAATAAAGGATGGCAAGGAAGAAGAACACATTGAAAAAGATGAGAAAACCAATGATGAAGAAACACAAGACATTCAGGCAAGGCAAGAATAGAGAGGAAAAGGAGAAAAGGCCAAATTGTTGAAGCCTAAAACTGTGGAGGAACAATGGCACAAACACCCCGGAAAAAGCGATTGCAGAATAGAGCAGAGAGGACTGCAAAAGTCCAAACAAGTGAGGGCACAACCAAGGCAACCACACCACAATTAAAAGGCAAGACACCCCCAGCCAAGCAGACCGAAACAGTGAAGACAGGTTCTACAGGAAGCGAGAAGACAGTTTCTACAGGAAGCCAGAAAGAAATTTCTACAATAAGACAGAAAACAGTCGACACAGGATAGCAGTTATGCTGGCTACCCTTAGCACATCTCCAAAGCAAAAAAGGCAGCGAAAGAGGGAGCCTTCCATGTATTTTAAGGCAAGAAGGAGCATGCGGATAAAAATTGGCAGACCCCAACCACATTCAAAAGAGCCAATTACAATTGTAGACACCCCAGCTACACAAAAGGACTCTCCCTCAAAGGCATCCATCACCTATGAATGGGGAAGCCCGAAGACATCCACCTGGAGAGAAAGAATGAAAATGTTGGACACAACAGCCTCTCTACAAGATGCTGAGACGGTTCTACAGGAAATGTTGGCTAAGCTAAGAGAGACCGAGCAATTGGAGGAAAAGGCGGCCAAACAATCACAGGAAGGAAAGACAAGGAAACATCATATGAACAACAAAGAGAGGACAAGCAGCAGGCTGAGGTTGAGGCGATAACAAAACTACTACAAGAAAAGGAGCATAGGCAGTGGGAAGAAGCAGAGAGAAAAGCATGGTTTCATGATCGAGAAGAGGACATCACTTCAGAAGCTTGGCATGACAGGGAGGCCACCAGGGCCATTAGAGATGAAGAGATAGATTAGTTGCTTAGAGGATGAGCAACACTTTCAGTAGGGGGGTGATGATGAGCCCCAAAAATGGATAATTATATGGGCTCATTCAGCCTCCTAATTCGACTTAATCCACCATTCTCATTAGTTTAATGCATTTTTTTATTATAGTTATGTTAATAGAGTGAATTGGGTTAGTCATTAGGCCAACAAGTCTAATGGGTGCTTTGTGCAGTTTTTTGGTCAATTTTGAGACAAAATAAAAGGTTTTAATGAGCACTTGGCAGCCAAATTCGTGGGAGAACAAGGGAGAGGATTTGTAGGAAGGTGTCCCCTTCATTTATGGGCCTTTACCTCGAATTCTCCACCATCAGCTCGGAGTTCAGGGGCCACCAAATCGATTATCATAAGGGCAGCCGAGCAAGGGCTAGTAAAAGTGTTGTTAACTACAAGTTTTGGCAACCGAGTTCCTAAAGTATAGGAGGGCTGTTGGGGTCCCCAATTTGTATAAATAAGAAGGCTTAGGGCCTCATTTCAGTTAGTCACTTTGTAGGCAAAAGTTAGCTAGTTTATAGTTCGATTTTAGTCATTTTCTAGGCAATAGATTAGCTCTGCATTTCAGCACACTTTCAAGCTTTCCCTTGTGGACAGTTTTTTATGTAACTATTATTTCTTGCTCAATAAAGATGAATCCAGCTTTGCACCAACTCTAATCTCTCTTAGGAGGTTGTAGCTCTTGGGGGTTGGGCCCAACTCAAGTGCCCAGTACCTCCTTTGTTTACCTTTATGTGTCTTTGCTACATTCTTAGAATAAAATCTGCTATTTAGATTTAAATCTTGGTCTGTTATTTAGATTGCTTTTGATGATTAAAAGGCTTTTTATGTTCAGATTGAGTTGATAGGTTATTAATAGGGAAGATATCCAGAAAACGGCCATCAAGGACCTCTGATCTCACCTCTCCCTTAGTGGGATCATGAGCTGGGACAAAGGTGACCTTGCTGCCAACAAAAACACTATCTTTGCTTCACCATGCAATCATTAGTGTTCGATTTTTATTTGCAGAAGTTGGTTACATGTTCAGATTCTTGATTGCTTCGTTGCATATTTATTATACATGGTTTCATTACAAATAAACTTATGTCCATTCTCTTTACTGTTAGCTAGATCAGATTACGTTAACGTAACTAGGTCTCTGATTTTCCAAGTCATTGTGTGTTCATTTAAAGGAACAACTTGCAGAGCACCCGTACCACTTCTCTATCTTCTCATACTCCATCAATCCCGCATGCTCTATCCTCTAACTCAGATTCTTGCTTCACGTTTGCCATTTGCTCACTTTGCCCTAATTCCCATATTTTCGTGCAACATTGCTCTAGTCCTCCTTGAACAAATCCAACCATCCTTGCCACTCCTCAGCTCCATTCCCCAAGTCCTGGACCTCCTCACACCCTTATCTCACCTCCATACCCACTCCTTCATCTTTCTTCCTCCATCCATCCTCCAAAATCCCATTTCTGAACATCCTGTAGAAAATTACAGACATCCTGTAGAAATGCCAGAATATCCTGTAGAACCCCTGCAGACTTCCTGTAGAAGCTCACGAATGAGGTTTATTGATAGCCAAACTCTGTGAAACACTCTGGAAGGGTGTTAGGGACCCCTTAGACCCTCTTATCACCTTCCCAACCTCCTGCAAGCATTTCCTTTCGCCAATCCACCTCTGCACAGTCAAAACAGTCAAAGCACATGCATGATAATTCTGACAACTTATTCAAAAATACAAAAAGATGTCTTCTTTTCAGATGTTACTATAGAAGTAGCGTAAACACATGCATTTTAACTTCCTAGAAGTCAATGGCATCTCTTTCAATAGCTTGCATCCTCTTTCTTGCATCAGTAGGGCTAGCTGGTAAAACTAGGGTTTGCTAGGGTTTGCATTTCCTTTCCGCTTTCAGTTTCTTTCTGCAAGTAGATTAGCCTCCTTTGAGTTAGCTTTCATCCATCAGTTAAAAAGCTTCTTCTAAGAGCTCATAGAAGTTGGCTTAAGCTCCTAGCGGACTTGTGCCAGCTGATCAAGTGACAGCTGCGACAAGAGCTAGTACTTGTGCATATAGCACCGTCGCTTCCAAGTTTGTTACGAACTACCAGGTTGATAAAATTAAAGAAGGGAGTTCCAGGAGTTGCAGCATTATTGCTGCAATACTGGGGCCCACCACTCCGGGCATTGGATACATGCACTTTCAGCTGGAGAGCCAACATGTTGGACCGGTTGAAAGGTTTTTGTTCACTTTCCTATTGATCCAACATAACAACCCAACTCTATGGGAAGGTCTTCGTACTCCCTTCACCATACAAGCAACATGCAAATATGACAAAGATTTGGTAAGCCTTCCTGAGTGTCTTCATCTTGTATATCTGGTTTGGTGCCATCCTAAAATTTGATGGCTCCCTTACCCAACACTTCAAGATGTCTCTTGTGTTCACGCTGCTATTGGGAGTGTAGAATGGTGCATCCATCCTGTTCACTGACTGTGGAAAATGGTACATCTTCTGGTAATCTTCCATACTGAAGGAAGCAAGCTCTACTTCACTAACACTGCTCAGTATCATCGTCTCAGGATCAATGTGTTAGACAATCATGTGGATCACATCTGCACATAGGAAGATGGGATACCTGCATGCAACCTTGTATAATCTTGACTTATGAAAATTGACATAGACCATCACCCCAGCTACACAAAAGGAAAAGTCTCCCTCAAAGGCATCCATCACCTATGAACGGGGAAGCCCGAAGACATCCACCTGGAGAGAAAGAATGAAAATGTTGGACACAACAGCCTCTCTACAGGATGCTGAGACTGTTCTACAGGAAACGCTGGCTAAGCTAAGAGAGACCGAGCAATTGGAGGAAAAGGCGGCCAAACAATCACAGGAAGAAGGAAAGACAAGGAAACATCTGATGAACAGCAAAGAGAGGACAAGCGGCAGGCTGAGGTTGAGGCGCTAACAAAACTACTACAAGAAAAGGAGCACAGGCAGTGGGAAGAAGCAGAGAGAAAAGCATGGTTTCATGACCGAGAAGAGGACATCACTTCAGAAGCTTGGCATGACAGGGAGGCCACCAGGGCCATCAGAGATGAAGAGATAGATTAGTTTCTCAGAGGATGAGCAACACTTTCAGTAGGGGGGTGATGATGAGCCCCAAAAATAGATAATTATATGGGCTCATTTAGCCTCCTAATTCGACTTAATCCACCATTCTCATTAGTTTATTGCATGTTTTTTATTATATTTATGTTAATAGAGTGAATTGGGTTAGTCATTATGCCAACAAGTCTAATGGGTGCTTTGTGCAGTTTTTTGGTCAATTTTGAGACAAAATCAAAGGTTTTAATGAGCACTGGCAGCCAAATTCGTGGGAGAACAAGCGAGAGGATTTGTAGGAAGGTGTCCCCTTCATTTATGGGCCTTTACTTTGAATTCTCCACCATCATCTTAGAGTTCAAGGGCCACCAAATCGATTATCACAAGGGCGGCCGAGCAAGGGCTAGTAAAAGTGTTGTTAACTACAAGTTTTGGCAGCCGAGTTCCTAAAGTTTAGGAGGGCTGTTGGGGTCCCCAATTTGTATAAATAAGAAGGCTTAGGGCCTCATTTCAGTTAGTCACATTGTAAGCAGAAGTTAGCTAGTTTGTAGTTCGATTTTAGTCATTTTCTAGGCAGTAGATTAGCTATGCATTTCAGCACACTTTTCAAGCTTTTCCTTTTGGACAGTTTTTGATGTAACTATTATTTCTAGCTCAATAAAGATGAATCCAGCTTTGCACCAGCTCTAATCTCTCTTAGGAGGTCGTAGCTCTTGGAGGTTGGGCCCAACTCAAGTGCCCAGTACCTCCTTTGTTTACCTTTATGTGTCTTTGCTGCATTCTTAGAATAAAATATGCTATTTAGATTTAAATCTTGCTTTGTTGTTTAGATTGCTTTTGATGATTAAAAAGGCTTTTTATGTTCAGATTGAGTTGATAGGTTATTAACAGGGAAGATATCCAGAAAAAGGCCATCAAGGACCTCTTATCTCACCTCTCCCTTAGTGGGATCATGAGCTGGGACAAAGGTGACCTTGCTGCCAACAAAAACAATGTCTTTGCTTCACCATGCAATCATTAGTGTTCGATTTTTATTTACAAAAGTTGGTTACATGTTCAGATTCTTGATTGCTTCGTTGCATAGTTATTATACATGGTTTCATTGCAAATAAACTTTTTTTCATTCTCTTTACTGTTAGCTAGATCAGATTAGGTTAACATAACTAGGTCTCTGATTTTCCAAGTCATTGTGTGTTCAATTAAAGGAACAGCTTGTAGACCACCCGTACCACTTCTCTATATTCTCATACTCCATCAATCTCGAATGCTCCATCCTCTGACTCGCATTCTTGCTTCACATTTGCCATTTGCTGACTTTGCCCTAATTCCCATATTTTCATGCAACATTGCTCCAGTCCTCCTTGAACAAATCCAACCATCCTTGCCACTCCTCAGCTCCATTCCCCAAGTCCTGGACCTCCTCACACCCTTATCTCACCTCCATACCCACTCCTTCATCTTTCTTCCTCCATCCATCCTCCAAAATCCCATTTCTGAACATCCTGTAGAAAATTACAGACATCCTGTAGAAATGCCAGAATATCCTGTAGAACCCCTGCAGACTTCCTGTAGAAGCTCACGAATGAGGTTTCTTGACAGCCAAACTCTGTGAAACTCTCTAGAAGGGTTTTAGGGACCCCTTAGGCCCTCTTATAACCTTCCCAACCTCCTGCAAACATTTCCTTTCGCCAATCCACCTCTGCACAGTCAAAACAGTCAAAGCACATGCATGATAATTCTGACAACTTATTCAAAAATACAAAAAGATGTTTTATTTTCAGATGTTACTATAGAAGTAGCGTAACACATGCATTTTACCTTCCTAGAAGTCAATGGCATCTCTTTCAGTAGCTTGCATCCTCTTTCTTGCATCAGTAGGGCTAGCTGGTAAAACTAGGGTTTGCATTTCCTTTCCGCTTTCAGTTTCTTTCTGCAAGTAGATTAGCCTCCTTTGAGTTAGCTTTCATCCATCAGTTAAAAAGATTCTTCTAAGAGCTCATAGAAGTTGGCTTAAGCTCCTAGCGGACTTGTGCCAACTGATCAAGTGACAGTTGCGGCAAGAGCTAGTACTTGTGCATATAGCACCGTCGCTTCCAAGTTTGTTACGAACTACCAGGTTGATAAAATTAAAGAAGGGAGTTCCAGGAGTTGCAGCATTATTGCTGCAATACTCGAGCCGACCACTCCGGGCATTGGATACATGCACTTTCAGCTGGAGAGCCAACATGTTGGACCGGTTGAAAGGTTTTTGTTCACTTTCCAGTTGATCCAACATAACAACCCAACTCTGTGGGAAGGTCTTCGTACTCCCTTCACCATACAAGCAACATGCAAATATGACCAAGAATTGGTAAGCCTTCCTGAGTGTCTTCATCTTGTATATCTGGTTTGGTGCCATCCTAAAATTTGATGGCTCCCTTACCCAACACTTCAAGATGTCTCCTCTGTTCATGCTGCTATTGGGAGTGTAGAATGGTGCATCCATCCTGTTCACTGACTGTGGAAAATGGTAAATCTTCTGATAATCTTCCATCCTGAAGGAAGCAAGCTCTACTTCACTAACACTGCTCAGTATCATCGTCTCAGGATCAATGTGTTAGACAATCATGTGGATCACATCTGCAAATAGGAAGATGGGATACCTGCATGCAACCTTGTATAATCTTGACTTATGAAAATTGACATAGACGTGTCGGTCCTCCATATTCTTCTCAAAGCTACCTGCGAATATAGTGTTGATGTCTTTCCATGTGATCTTGATGTCTTGCTCAATGAGCGTGTTTGTGTCTTTGTACATGGGAGAGCTCATAGACCCCTGCTTTCAACTATCTTTTGATCCAGCTCTCTTAGAGACCATGACACCTATACTACTGAGAAGTTGCTCAAAAACCTGTGGTACTTGTAGACAAAGAAGTCACTCACAACGAGGCAATGTCAGCTAAACCACATAAAGAAACTTGAGAATAAATTAGGCAACAAACTTGTGACTCTTGGGCAAGATTGCGCAAGATTGACTCTGGGAAGCTGGGAGACTATCAGCTAGAACTGCGCAATGCGAAGTCTCAACTTCCGATGAGGCTCACTGCTGACTGGAATTGCGCAATGTGGAATCCAGAAAGGTTGACTGCTGACTGAAACTACAAAATGTGCAGTTCAGCCAGGCTGGGTTGCTAGCTAGAACTTCGCATTGTGCAGTTCCAATGGGCAAGGCTGGGGAACTTCCTCCCAGGATTGCGCAGAGTGCAACTGGGAGCCAGTGTGGGCAGCCTTTGCACAATTCCTGGAGGAAAGGCAGAGCCTTGACTACTAGGAATGCACAGTGCATGTCAGGAGAAGCAAGATCTGGGCCAAGGTAGCCCAAATATTCCCAAGGACAACCTAAAAATGTGAAGGACTGAATGTGTTTGCAAATATGGTGCAGATCTAAGTGAATAGACATGCATGAAATTCAAGTAACTATAGAAATCAGTCAAATGACAAAACCATGAAGCTCATGAAGAGAGTCGCTGCAATGACGACTGTTATTGCATAAACAATGCGATGCATGCGACACTAAGGAAATGTAATGAAAAGCTCAAAACAACACTTCTACAAGTTAAAACACATTGAAATGCCAGGGGTCACTCAATAAAACAAGGAAAACAACACTCATACAAGCTAAGAAATAAAAAGCGACATGAAAAACAAAACTTACCCGGAAAAGTTGTGCCCACTGTGTCGAAGGTTCCTAGATGACGCGAGAATTCCAGAGCTCCAAGATTGAACGTGAAGAATGAGCTCTGAGGCGTCATTTAAATAGATTTTGCAAACTTAGGGTTTATGATGCACATGCCACAAATCTAGGAAAAGGTGACACTTGGCAGGAAGTTTTTAAAATCAAATTTGCATGTAACTCCCACCGCTAAATATAGATCCCTAAAATCTAAGGATGTTTTTTCGCTTTTTTCTTTTTTCTTCTTCAGGAAAATCTTCCCAACATGCAAGGAAGGATTACGCAATTCTTGAGGGAACCGAGAAACCTATTGGCACATGCAACAGACAATCATTGAGGGAAAATATTCTGCATTGTTTCTGGGTTGAGTGGCCTTGGCTAGCTCATGAGATCTACGCAATTTCCAGAGAAACGTTGCTAGCCTGCTCTGCGCATTACTAGAGAGCAGTGCAGGCTAGCCCTCTTTGCGCATTTCTAGAGAGCAGTGCTGGCTAGCATACTCTGTGCAATTTTCCAGAGCAAGGCTGGTTGGCCTGCTCTGCACAATTTTTGAGTGTAGGGAAGCTTTTGGGCTGTTCTGTGCAATTCCTGAGGGAAAGACATATTGCCCTCCAGGATTGCGCATTTTTTCCTAACAGCGCAAAGACCGAATGTGAACCAAGCGTTGGGTGAGCTTGTGGTTATTCGTCGGAACAAGTGAGTGAACACAAGCTATTAAGCGAAAGATAAAATCAAATAAACACAAATATCTGATCAGTGCAAGATAGCTACTATGATCTCAAGGAGAGAGGCTCCAAAACAAAGCGAAGAAATTTTTTGGAGAGCGATTGTAGCCACTACAACGCCATTTAATAATTATTAATAACCAAATTTAAATTATAAAACATATTCCAAAATAAAATAATCACAACTATTAACCTAACTATGCTCCAAAATAAAATAATCACAACTATTAACCTAACTATGCTAACTATATACTAAACAAACATTAATTATTAACTTTATTCATAAATACTACAAATTAAATTAACAAACCTACACGTGGCCAAAAAAAAACACACCCCCAATAATTATTTATGCAGATCGGCGGCATGGGCCATGGGAAGCGCGGTCCAAAAGAACACAGTGGTAGTCAAAAGGCAATTTTTCATTTAACAAATGTACTAACCAAGTATATAAAGTCTAAAATGAAAAATATTTACCGAATAGTGGGAGATTTGATTAGTTCGATTTCAAAGGTCATGTTTGCCCTGTTTTACTACAGTAGAGTTGGGACGTTTAGACTAATCCTAAACTTTGTTTAGATTATTCCACAATTATTCAATTATCCATTCACGATAAGTAAAAATAAAAAGTGAAAATATAAATTTGTTATTTTTGGGGAGTTTTTCGATTTCAAAGATCACGTTTGCCCTGTTTTACTACAGTAGAGTTGGGAGGTTTAGAATAATCCTAAACTTTGTTTAGATTATTCCGCAATTATTCAATTATCCATTCACGATAAGTAAAAATAAGAAGTGAAAATATAAATTTGTTATTGAAATTAAATTTCTTTATATTAGGATTATAAATTTCATATTATTAACGTCAAATCTCACACGAGGTAGAAATTATTTATTTTATAAATAAAAATTATACAAAAATACGAAATAAACAATTTAGAACTTGATAACTATATATAATATTAATTAAAAAGTTATGGTATATGTTTTGTTGTGATTGTTAATTAAAGTTTTTTGAGGTGGTTGGGGAGAATGGTTGTTATCTTCTTTACTTAAGTTCAATTTCATATTAGTACCTATCTAGGTTCAATTTCCTATATATCATATGATAATGAAAAAATTGTTGTAATAACTTTATGCCTAAAATCATTATTTATTTATTTATTTATTTTTATTTTTATTTTAGAAGGAAAAAAGTGTCGGTTATTATTAGTATGTATAAAAACTAGTACATTATATCTAGATATAATCATCAAAATACCCCTCGTTATGAAGACCATATGCATCATAAGAAATACTATATGTAGTCAGTAATCAAGAACAACATGTGTGGAGATTAGCCTCCAAGTCCAATACTAAAATAAGTACACAATTACCACTGCCCTATATAAGTAAGCCAAAAATAGAAGCCCTAAAGTCTGCATCATAAACAGGGGAAAAGAAAATGTGTAGAACAAAAACCATAAGGCAAGCATGGTGTTTTCGGTGACTGGATTGTGTAAGTACAATCACGAGACATCATCCAAGGAGTGGCATAGTCCCGACATCCACAAAGTAATTTTCCATCCCCAGAGTGATATGCATGCTTCCAGCCAAATCCAGGATGCCCAACTTTGACATGTCATCTGCAGTTGTTTTAAATTCTCGGTGAATATGCTGAAAAGATATATGTTGAAATGATATTTTAAGATATTCAATGTTCCTGAGCCAACCCTGTAAGTGAGGATGGGAGATAGAGGATAAACCCAGCACATGATTGATTAGTGCTTGTGAGTCCCCAAAGATCTGCAAGCTTGGTATATCCAGGAAACTGAAGAACCATAATAATCCCCAAAGTGCAATGGTTTCAGATCTCATATTAGTGCCAATTCCCCCAAACCAATGGATCTTAAAATGTTGGTCTTGATTGATGCAAATCCACACACCACATCCACATGATCCACCTTGTTCTGCACCATCGAAATACCCAGCAAGGAAGGATATATGCGGTCATATTTTCTATAAGTGATTCCTTTATCCAGTGTGTTAGTCTGCATCAAAGGCCTCAACCAGGAAACAATATTGTTGATAATATGTTCAATATTAAGTGTGTTCCTAGCCTTCCATATTTCCCAAAAAATAACAAGGGGAATGGCCATATTTATTTTGGGTCTCTGGCTCCACAATAATAAACAAGCATTAATAGATTCATGTACCATATGTGTGAAAGAAAGTAAGAAAGAGATCCTAAACCATACTTGTTCAGTAATTGGGCAATTCAACAAGATTTATAAATTGTTCTCCTCCTTCATTCTGCATAGGACACACTGTTCAGGTCCATTTATGCCTCTTTTCCTCAAATTTTCCAAATTCAGGGTCTTATTTTTCCATGTGAGCCATGCATATAATATAATCTTGTAGGGGACCTGGACCTTCCAGAATCTACTAAACCGGCATGAATTTTGGATGTTGTGTATGCTGATATAGATTTACAGGTATGTGTTAGCCACAAAGATTGATCCCCGGTATAAACGCCCAACCCACCTAATCTGGTCGCCTTCCTCATCTTTGCAAATGCTCGATCTACACAACACATCAATCAATTTATCACAACTCTTAGCAGCTTCCCCTATCAATCCAATCTCCCCTGCCCTTTTCCATATTGGGGTGATTCCATTGCATGTGATCACCTGTGCAAGGTAGAAAATGCCCCTGGTATTTAGACTAGCAATTAAAACTTTTGAGTAATGTATATCAATGTCGGTGCCCAGGATACAATCTCTACCAATATTGATCTCCTTCCCCAAGCCAAAGGTCCAACATGCTCTCTTCAAGAGCCAAATCTTAATCTTGTTAAAGCTGATATAGATGGTGGATCCATTTGGTTTTCCAATTACACCATCTCTCATATAGTGTCCAACCTTTATGCCACCTAAATATTTCGATCTAATGATGTCTCCCCACATACACTTACCAAATAAACCTCACCAAAAGGATTTGGTTAGGAGAGGCCATGCAAATAATTTCAGATTCAGAATCCCCCATCCTCTTAATCGCATTGGTATGGTGAGATTTTCCAATTTGATGAGGTGGAATTTGAAACTTTTACCAGAGTCTGTCCATATAAACTTTGCCATAATACCATTAATTTTTCTTATAATCATGGTAGGGAGACAAAAAATATGTGCCCAATACATTGCTAATTGTTTCAGGACCAACTGTGTGACAGTGACTCTACCACCAAGAGTTACATATCGATGTTCCCATCCAAAAATCTTTTTGTGGAATCTGTTAGCGATCCATAACCAATCATTGAATTTATAACTATTTGGTTTAATGTTGAACCCTAAATATTTTAAACCTAAGCAAATTGGTTGTGTTTCCGCTCCAAATAGATTTTCAATATAATCTATGTCGCATAGTTTCTTTTTGTGTGGGTGCGTTGTGTTTGTTTTGCAACCATATGTATTAAGTTGGGGTTAACCGTTATATGGTTGTGGTGATGTATGTGTGTTGTTGGTTTTTGGCGTATGTGAGATGGGGCTGCTAGCCGTGGGTTCAACTCCGACTAGGCTCTTCCTTTGTGTATATGGTGATGCGGGTTAGGGTGTGCGCCGAGGCCACCGGAGGTGGCCTACCCACCCCATTTAATACATTGTTGGTGATAATGTGGTTGGGAGCTGGTGGGGGTCATGCCCTGTCGGACCCGTTAATATTTTATGTTTGGTTTTTTTGATATATGTTGGTCATTGGGAGGGTGGCAGGGTTGGTGGCCTGCCAACCCATATTAGACAAAGTAAGTATCCAAAAAATTCGCTCACTTTTGGGAGCTAGGTTTCATGCCCCAGGGTTGGTCAAATTGTAGGACACTTAAACCTGGCCCACTACCCAACTTTGACCAAAACTTTGACTGGCACTTTCTCCCTCATACGAGCTCAGATTGACGAACCGTTCACATCGTTGCAATCAGGACGACGAGATATACACTCTGGTCCTGGTTTGACAACATTCTGATCACTTTGATTTTTTTACCCTTTTTTAGTCCTCTTGGACTTCTACCTGTGTCTGGAGTCACTTGGATCAATCCTCCCCACTGAGGAGATTTTGGTCCTCCAAAAATATGAAAATAATTTGCCACTTCTTTGTACCTTGTTAGCACTTACAAGTATCTAATATGTCACCCTTCCTTCTCCTTCACCTTTGTCCTTCGGAGCCATAAGCGATGAGCCGACACCTACAACCTCTGCAATCCTGTAGTACAATTCTGCAAATTACATGCTTAATTCACATGACCAACTAATGACCCAAGCATCCCCTACTTGCCATGAGTTTATAACACATACTTGAAGGTCAAGTTTACATCAAAAATGGAAACAATACCCCAGCTACAAAAACACGGCCAACATATCATTGTTGCTTCAACAAGTGATGGAAAACCCATCATCACTTTTACATTTTAAAATGCAAAAAATGATTTACAAAATCAAGACTATGACAAGCTAACATATTTATAAACCATTTTTCACTTATCGATGTGAATGGGTCATTCCCTTGTGGTGGTTTTGCTTGTCGAACGATTTTCTCAACTGGTTCCTGCACCGATGCTTTGTCTTTAAGGGGCTTCTCTAGATGGAGCCTCCAACAAGTGGCTCTTTGATGTCCACTTTTGTTACAATTACTGCAATACGTCTTCTTCCTCCAGATCTGTTAACATGTTTCTTTACCTGTTGTTGAGAGGGTCTTTCATGCCTCCTCCTTTTGTGTGTTGCTATTCTTTTCCAACATTTAGCAAATGTATGGTTATGTAATACACAAAAGGTACATGTTTTTTGATGCCTTGATTTATGTCCTTTATTAACAACATGATTGTAACTGAAATGAACATTTGCATATTGAGATTTGTTATAACTTTCCTTGTTGTCTTTGGTGTAAGTATGGTGATGAGAGCTTGCCTAAGCTCTTTCCCTATAATGGGCACTGCCATGGGATGATGGTGATGAGTTCCCATCATTCTCTTCCGTTAAATATTTCATCAATGTATCGGAAGCATCTGACACCTTCGAGCATTATCCTTCGGTGTATCCCAATCCTACAAATTGAGGCCTCTGCACAACCTCCACTGGTTGAGTTATGCCTTGGTTATTAACACCCAGTTCTTCTCCTTCCTTGTACCTCATCCTAGTAAGGAGCCTCATGTTTGTCCCTGTAATTGGTATCTCCACATTTCCAACAACAATCATATTATGTGAAGACAAAATTGAAGGGAAATCAACATCTGTTACCTCCACTGTCGAGTTGGAAAGAACTGATGAGGGCTTCTCATCATCTGTTGCCGGTTTGCTAGCTGTCTTGGCGCATTCCCCAACTTCCTTTCCGACATACCCAAGTCCTACCTGACGGGGTAATTCTTCTACTTCGATGGGGTTGACAATGCTTTGGCCATTAATGCCTAAGCTATTTCCTTCATAACCCATTTTCTTCAACAGTTTGGAGCCAATTCCTGTGGTATGACTTTCAAAAACAACGAAATCATCATCAGGACACATACATGAATGTTAGGTCCTTATACTACTAGTGTAACCCCTTATTGTTATTAGTGCAACCCCCTTATTATATTTTTTTTCCCATGTAGTCCCCATATTGTTATTATTGTGCCCCATAGAAGCCCACTATTGTTACTATTGTGCCCTTACATTATTATTGTTATGTCAGCTCTGATTATATTATGACCCCTTAGACTCCTATATAGAAAGGAGGCCTTGTAATTTGTATCATGGAAGAACTGTTCATTTTTGTAATGTAAAGGAGGTTTCCCCCTCGAAGAGGCATATTTCTAAGGTGTTGATCTATCTTTTCTATCTTTTTGGGAGCTGGTTTCATAACATTTGGTATCGGAGCTTTGGATTCTAGGGTTTCGCTACTCCAAACATGTCATCGTGGCATTTTCAATATAACTTTTTTTATGCGACATTTCAGAAGCTAAAATAAAAACCCATTTGAGTCGCAATCTCATTGAACCTCAGGTCCGAATTTTAGATCTTGTCTTGCTATATTTTGGGGACATGATTTGAGGAAGTTAGGGTTTTTGCAAGCTCCAGAATTCCATCTAAAAAAGGTAATCGTGCCATTTTTACTATAATTTGTTTTCTACGAAGTTTTAGATTCTGAAATTAAAACCCATTTGAGCCGCAATTTGGGTGAATCTCATGTCCGAATTTCAGATTTGTCTTCGCCATATTTTCAGAGATACAGTCCAAGAAATTTAGAGTTTCTGCAAGCCCCCGAATTACATTCCAAATAGGTGACCTTGGGAAAATCATCACAACTTTCCTTCTGAGGATGAGATTGAAGTTTCATAAGAAGTTACAGAAAGAGGACAGCCTGTATATTTTTGTGTATCAGTTTCAGGTTTGAAGGTTGAAACAGTGACACATTGAACTTCATACAAGTTCGCTCTTCCGAAAAGGTATATAATCAGGTCATCTTGGAATATTGTGCATAAATATTTCTTGGAGAATCCAATTTCAATTAGACTGGTGGCATTGGAAAGAGGACACGGAGGGCTACTGCAGGTAGTAATTTCAGAACTAGAAGATCTGAAGTTACATAGTTATAGTCGTTTCAAGATTGAGCTCCTAAAATAAAGAAAAGATGATATGAGGAAGTTTGATTGCAAGGATCTGGTAAATTGGATACTACAGATGGAGCAATATTTTGATCTACATGAGTTGCAACTATTACAAAAGGTGTGTATTGCATCTGTATATTTAGAACCGAATCAATTTTTATGGTATGAAGGGTTGTGTTCTTGTAAACCACTTTTCACTTGGTCAATTTTCACGGAGGAAATGATAGCACATTATGAGGATACAAAGAGAAACACCCTCTTTAGCCAATTGATAAATCTCAAACAAAAGGGTTCAATGGCAGAGCACATTGAGTATGAAACTAAAGGGAAATCAACATCCATTACCTCCAGTGTCGAGTTAGAAAGAAATGATGAGGGCTTCTCATCATCTGTTGTTGGTTCGCTAGTTGTCTTGGTGCATTCCCCAACTTCCTTTCCGACATACCCAAGTCCTGCCTGACGGGGTAATTATTTTACTTTGATGGGGTTAACAATGCCTTCGCCATTAATGCCCAACCCTTTTCCTTCATAACCCATTTTCTTCAACAGTTGGGAGCCAATTTTTGTGGTATGATTTTCAAAAACAACGAAATCATCAATAGGAGACATACATGAATTCGGAGAATTATTTTTTACCTCACATGGGTCACGTTGCAGCTTTTCCAAGGCCTCGTCCTTAGCTTGTAGCTGTTGTAGCAAAAAATGTTTCTACTCTTTCTCTTCTTGTAGAAGCATCTTCAATTCAGCATTATCTTCTTGAACACTCTGGTTGTTGTGCTTTAGTTCTTCCAGGGCCTCTTTCATGGCTCACAACTAAAGCTGCAATCGCTCCTTTTCCTCTGTCTCTTTTTGTAGAGCTTCATACATTATTTCCACCTTTTGGGAAATTCTGAGCATGGTCTCGTACATCGCTTTGTCATCCTCCATTGCTGCACGTTCCATTGTTCATGCTCGCAATTCACATCCACGCAAAGACTGCTCTGATACCAAACTTGATCCAAGTTTACTCAACTCCCGGATTTAACCAAGATCTTTTGCTTTTGTGATGTCATTAGAATTGCATTTAAAAGAGCATAAATGAACATATATGCATGTTGTAAAGAATAGGGAACATGACAAGAATCAACAACATAAAGCATAAGATGTTGATAACGGAGTTCGGCCAGGAGGGACTACGTCTCCGGACCTCGGTGTCAAGATGGTGTAGGTCACTACATTAAGTGCTGGAAAGAGTGATGATGTACATTCATGTGTTTTCTATATCATACAAGGAATATAAACTCATGCAGGAGTGGCTCCAAGAGATGTTCCGCTGCAGGAACTCTCATTCAAAAAAGGACTCCTATCAGCATGACATAATTTCACGTATGTTAATAATGAGCATCCTGCCAACATGGCATCAAAGGGATCTCAATTCAAACATACATAATGACACATGAGTATCCCGTCAAAATGAGAACAAAGGGATCTCAATCAAAACATGACAATAAGTACATCTCACATCAAGAACAAAACATGATCCCACATCAAACATTAAACATGGATCTATACAACACAATGCATCTCAAGCAAAGAGACAAAGAAGTACATGATCACACTGCATATACCTTACATCAAGGAGTTATGTGAAGAAGAGGCAGATAAACTGCTGGATCTGGTTGTACCATCAATCTCGTGGCGTCGAATGTCATGGAAATGACTTCTCGCACATTGAATGCTGACACCTGCACTCCACTTTGAAAAGTGGCCAAAAAATAGAATGATCAAATGTAAAATCTGATTACACCATCAGATTCGTGGTGTCGAATAGTGTAAAATCGACTGTCAAATTTCTGAATTCTGACAAAGTGAAAATCTAGGGCTACAAGAATATTTTAGATTCCCCTTAGATTCCTCCAAGATTTCCTCTTCCGGGTCATCTGAAGATTTGATGCTCAGATCAAAATTCTGTCTATGCCGTCAGGTTCCTTGCGAAATTCTGAGAAAAATGAATATGAAGTTGGCTATGTGCTGACTCTGGTGAATTCCAGCCTCCAAGGAATCTAGAAGATTCCCTCAAGATTCTCCAAGATTCTCCTCTGTTTGGAATCTACAAATATGCTGCTCAAAATTCGAATCCAACCTCGTCATTGTGTTCCCTACGAAAATATGAGAAAATTGACTATGAACTTGGTTATATTCTGACAAAAAGAAATTTTACCTCCTAGGGAATCTTTTAGATTCCTCTCTGCATCAGGGAATATTCTACCTCGAAATGTGTGTCAAGGTTCCACCTCCTGGAACTACGTCATTGTTCCACTTGGGCATGATTCTGCTACACAGAACTTCATTTTCGTCCTTCGTTCTGTCGTTCGGTCCTTATGTCCTCCGTTAGCAAAAAGACATGGTTTATATATTTTTTCTCGATGAAGTTTACCAAGAAAGAAGTTTGGCGCATTAGTAAAGTCGTAAATTGGTTGAGGAGAGGTCGAGGGATCAAATCCCACCCCTCCTTAATATGGCGCACAATTTATTTTTTTGTGGCCGTGTTGTGTTTGTTTTGCAACCATATGTATTAAGTTGGGGTTAACCGTTATATGGTTGTGGTGATGTATGTGCGCTCTTGGTTTTTGGCATATGTTGTATGGGGCTACCACGTGGGCGGGGCCAACAGAGCCGCGGGCCATGGGTTCAACTCCCACCGGGCTCTTCCTTTGTGTATATGGTAATGCGGGTTGGGGTGTGGGCTGGGTCCACCAGAGGTGGCTCGCCCACCCCATTTAATACATTGTTGGTTATAATGTGGTTGGCGGTCGGTGGGGGTCACAGCCTATTGACCCCGTTAATATTTTATGTTTGTTTTTTTATATATATGTTGGTCGTTGGGGGGGTGGCAAGGTTGGTGGCCCGCCACCCCATAATATATATATATATATATATATATATATGGATTTAAGAGATCTGTGGCTTGTATCTTTTGAATCAGTGACCGGAGAATCCACAGTTTGAACATTTTTATACCAATGTTTCGAATCCCAAATGGGATCCATCATCAGGATATGAGAATGATGATAAAAGAAGAGCAACTTAGAAGGAATAAATAGTGATGAGAATTAAATTTTTGAGAACAACACACTGTCGGCTCTAATATTAATTAATTTTTATAAATTAATATTGTTTTGCTTTAATAAATTACTTATTATTATTTATTAAGATTTTTGGAGGAGTTAATATATAGTACAAACCTAATATTAAACTAGGGATAGAACTAAAAACTCAGATTAGCTTATTAAACTAATATATTCGTTTCTATATAAATTAAAATAATATATTAAACTCACTTATATTAACCATTATAAATAATGAATGATTATAATTGATTAATATAATAATTAATATATATATATATATATATATATATATATATAGATATATATTATTTTTTATAACTAATAAGTCATTTTTGAATTTGTCTAATATAAGGGATATTAGACAAATTAAGTATCCAACAAATTCACCCACTTTCGGGAGCTAGGTTGCATGCCTCGGGGTCAATCAAATTGTAGGACACTTAAACCTGGCCCACTACCCAACTTTGACCAAAACTTTTATTGGCTCTTTTTCCGTCATACGAGCTCGGATTGACAAACCGTTCACACCTTTGCGATCAGGACGAGGAGATATATGCTCTGGTCATGGTTCGACAATATTCTGATCACTTTGATTTTTGACCCTTTTTTAGTCTTCTTGGACTTCTGCGTGTGTCTAGAGCCACTTAGATTATCTATATTGTTAGGGAAGAAAGGAGTGTCATTTAGTTGTTATGTAAAATAATAGATTTAGCCAATTTAGGAATTTTTTAGATAATATAGTGAAATAAGTTGAGTTTGTTGAGTTGAAAATGGGAGCTTTACACAATAGAGTTTGAATATAATTGAGTGTATGTGGAGAGTATGAAATTGAGAGTAAAGAGATCAAAACCGACTAGAGAAAGACTATGCACACATGCCAAATTTTAATATTCCTTTTATCTTTCAATTAATACATTACTCATATATTTATCTATGTGATACATGTTTAGTTTGTTTAATATCTAGCAACAGAGTTGGATTAGATTCCTAGTTGTATAGAATCATAGGTGATCAATTCTTCATGATTAATTTCAAAGTTACAATTTCATCTTGGTAAAGTGCGATGTTTCTGGGAGAATCATTCAACTTTTGACAAATCCATCAATTAACCGAGACGTAACGAGAAGTTTGTCATGAGTTTCCATCATCCATATTAGTGGAGGTATCAGAGTCAAGGAGTATCTAGGTGTCACAATTGTTGGTCATATAGCTTTTACCTAGATCTAGATAGAAATAGTGGATAAACTTCAAGTCATCGAGAGATGGCCCACCGTAAAGTTTAAAACAAACTCATATCTTATGATTCTTGCATTACATGTATCCCGGTTAAACCATATTTGAGCCTCTCCAAGGTGTGTGCCCATCACAATTGAGTTGGATTCCCAGGTTTTCCCATAAAATTTTATGAGCTATATAAGAAGTTATATGCGGTGGCCCCACCATAGGTTTTATAAGTGAGAAATGGATCTACATTGAAGGTCGTATCCCGCTCGTATCCAAACCATAAGCCATCTAGGGTGGACCCCACTACAAGTCAAAACAAGAATCAAATTTTTAAGTACATTCCCGAAGGGATATCTAAGCCAAAATATATCCAAGCCATTGCAAAGTGCACAACAATGTGATGAACTAGACAATCAAATATCGACATTTCTCATTCAAGGGAAAAGTATCTAGATTAATCAGAGATATCCAAGTGTACAAATATCGAGATTGATTGTTAGCTGAGAGAAACATACGAATTTGTGCACATCCATATTAAGAAGATATATTCGCGCTTGAAGTAATCTAGGTGTCAACAAAGTGGATACCATCTAGATTTTCTAGATCCTTGATACAATGAAATTTGGGGTTTTTTCTTGAGCTTGGAGTTTTGATGTTTCGAACAAAGAAAAATTAGCTCATAAGTTTAATTTCGTAGATTACCATCATTTCTACACCTAGTAAAGATTGTTAAAGGGGATATTGAGATCTTTCAAAAGGACATTAGAGAGCATCGATCCACTAAAAGGAGACAAATTTCAGTTCAAAGTGAGACCTTGGAATTAATTGATTATGGTTGTCTTTGATTGATTATAGATGACTATTTTTTACCATGTTTTCCCATGGTTGACCATGGCTGGACTATGTTTATCATTTAGATGTTGGGCCATGTTTTATTCATTACAATATTGAGTATTGTTTTTCACATGGTGATGTTGGATAATTTTGTACCATTATGATGCCACAATTTTGACTAGGGATTGAAAGGATATATTATGGTTAGCGTTGGTTGATTATGATTAATTACGGTTGGCCTTGCACTTCCTTGGTTGGACACGGTCAAACATGATTGACCATGATGACCATGGTTAAACAGGGATTAAGAGGATGGGTTATGGTGGGTGAAGCATGGCCATGGAAGACCATGTTGACCATGGTTGGCATTGGGTTTCCATCATTAACCATGGTTGGATGGTTGATCATTTTTTAGCATTGTGTTGACCATAGATTACTAAGATGGATTATAGTGGACTAAGGGTGACCATTGATGACCTTGTTGACTATGATTGACCATGGAGACCATAATTGATAATGGTTGTTCATGGTTCACCATGGTGACCATAGTTGAACATGGTTGAACATGGATGGGCATGTTGACTATGGTTAACCATATGTCATCCATGTCCACCATGGTTGACCATGCTTGACTATGTTTTTCCATGTTGACCATGGTTGGACGATGTTTGCCACATTTGGATGTTGGGCTATGTTCGACTCATTGTGACGTTGGGTAATGTTTGTCACATGCAATGTTATATAATATTTTGAATAATTACAATGTCACAAGTTTTTGTTACATTGCAACATTCAATCATGTTTGCCACATTGTGTCATCAAGATCACATTGAAATGTGATGTTGTCAATGGTTATGTTCAAATGCAATGTTAGAATATGTTTGTCACATTATGACATGGAGTTGTGTTCATCAAATTATAGCATTAAATTTTGTTTCACATGGTGTAATGTTATATTATTGATGTAATAATTAACATATTGATAAATTAATGTATTTATTATTTATAATAATCTATTTATCTATTTATATCAATTTTAAACATGTTAATATATTGATAATTTATTAATAAGTAAAAATAATCATAATCATCATTACAATTTATGTATTAATATATAAAAGTTATATATAAAAGTTATATATATATATATATAGATATAAATATAAATACAACTATATTAGAACATAAATATAAAGAATGTTTAGTGTAGAAAGAAGAATATATTAATCATCAACATATATTCCATGAATTTATATCTATTAATCAACATTTATAATGGACTTAGTTTTTCTCAATATTCATAGTCATCGATAGTAATACATTTACTAAAGATGATTTGTACTTGTTTTAAAAAAAAGATAGTAAATTAACTTCAATTTTATAAATAATGTTTAATATTTATTTTAAATATATATTGACGACGACGGAGAATAATTTAATCTTATTAATAAAAATATTAATTAATATATCATATCAATTAGTATATTAATAAATTAATATATTAATTTAATATATGAATATATTATTTATAAGTTATTATATTAGTATAATAAATTATGTAAAATATAAAATATAAATATATTAATCGTTAAAATATATTATATATAGAGATTGTGTTAGTTAACTTATTTTAAATTAACAAGGTATATCGCTCTGGAAAAAATTAACAAGGTATATATTCAATTAACAATGAAAGCATAAAACAAAACAAATTTATCGTTACAATGATGAGTTCGTGATTAACTCGTGAAGCAATTTCTGCACAAATTTTATGGTCTAGAAATTAGACCTATCTACATCCCATATAAATTTAATTTAACAACAAATAATTAAAAGATAAAATAAAAAACAAACTCTACTGAAATCGAATGTTGAAGTGCCCAAAAGTATTTTTTTTTTCAGAGAAAAAAATCGACATAGATTTATATTAAGAAAATATAAAAGTCTTCAAAATACATATGGCAGATTTTGAGCTTGAAGAAAAGCCCCACAAGATTACAGAAAATGCAAACAGATAGTCCTAATCATCCATATCTGAAACAGAATAGACCTATACATTACATCAACAAAGCCTGCTTGTCCAAAAAAAGCCACAGATTATACAAAAACTATAAGGGACTGCCCTTCCCAGATTACCTAACAGAAATACACATAGGAAAAAAAGGAGCAGATCGCTCTGCCATGAACCAGAGATCCAAAGGACTGGTACCAGCGTGCCGGAGTAGGACAAAAATACCCAAAATCATGTAGCAAGGACATTAGGCGAAGAGGCGCATTGATGAAGAGATTCATGACAAGCCAGGATTCGCTGAATAATGGCATGTAGGGGTTCCTTTGAACCCTGGAAAATTTGAGCATTTCGCCAGGTCCACAAGAACCAACAGGAGATGATAAACAACGACCTCCAAGATGAGGATTGCCTACTCCACCATATAAATGCATCCTGTACAGAAGAAAAGTTGATGTAAGGAAAACCAAAATGTAAGGACAGATCATACCAGATATTAAGGGACGAGGCACATTGAAAGAACATGTGCAGATTTGATTCCGCTTCATTGAGGCACATGGCGCATCTGCTCGGCCCCTGCCATTTCTTCCTTTGAAGGACCTCCCATGTAAGGTTTTTGTTCCAGAATAATAGCCAGGAGAAAATAATCATTTTGAGAGGACACGCAGCCTTCCAGAGGCGGGGAGGGAACAGCGGTTGAGGACTCCTTCCCATATCAGAGATCATATCAGCATAAATAAGCTTAACGCTCACAGAGAGATTTGATCTTTTGAGAGCCCAAACCAGAAGATCTTTTGTACCCGATCGAACGATTCCCATGCAACCAAGGCTCGCTTTTACCGAATTCCAGAGAGAGAACATCGAATGGGGCAGGTGCAAATCCTCTCCTTCTTTCCAGACCGGGGAGGAACCAGACCAATCTTTTATCAGCTTATCCCAAGTGAAGCATCCCTGCCTGTGTAAAAAGAGGACCAACGGCAAAGGAAAAGAGAACTCCCGGGCGCAAGAAATATGATCATAACCAATGAGCATGCAGGAACCCGAGCAGAGATTCCAGCAAAAATACTGCATGAAGACATGATGAACTTTCCTGAGACTCTGCCAAATCGACGATCCACTCTTGATACCAATGGACCGCCTCCTGTACCAATATTCAATACTCTTGCCTCTTAGATATTTTTCCTTTATAATCTTACTCCATGGACCATCACCAAAAATACCTCGATGGAGAGATTTACAGAGGAGGGCATTTCCAAAAGTGCGCAAATCTAAAAGGCCCCATCCACCAGCGCTTTTTGGTTTTGAAATAGAAGCCAACTTGACAAGATGAATTTTGTTCTGGAATGCAAATCCTCCCCAAAGGAAATTTGCAATCAATCTGTTCATATGGGATATAGTGCTAGCTGGGAGATAAAAAATATGTGCCCAATAAATTGAAAGTTGAGAGAGGACGGCCTGTACAAGGATGAATCTGCCAGCCAGTGAAAGGAATTTAAACTCCCATCCTGAAATCTTCTTATAAAACCGTTCTAGAAGCCATTGCCAGTCCCTTTTTGAGTTTCCTTTTGCCTTTAAGGTTAAAACTAGATTTTTTGAAACCTTGCTTAATTGAAAAAGGAGCAATACTCAACAGATCAGATATCCAGAGAACAATTTCCATATTTGAATCATTGTGAAACAAAGAGGATTTTTCCTTATTGATAACCAGACCAGTAGCTTTCTGAAATTTAGAAAGAATATCATTTATGCATATCCATGAGACCTTACAAAGCATAGCAAAGATAAGGACATCGTCCACAAAGAGATTATGAGAGAGGGAGACGTCCTTACAAATCTTTACTGGCCGGCATCTCTTTTCTTTGATTGTTTTGTTTATTTGCAAACTGATGGAATTCATTACCAGAATGAAGAGCAGAGGGGAAAGGGGACATCCCTGTCGGAGTCCCCTCTCCGCTTGGAAGAATGGCGACAAAGATCCATTAACAATCACTGAGTATCTGACATTCTCAACACAACACATGACCCAGTTGATACTTTGAGACTTCAGTGCACTTTTTGCCAGCAAGATTCTTAAAAAACCCCGATCCACACAATCATAAGCTTTTTGTTGGTCGATCTTTAGGATAGCCGCATCCACATTCTTTAACGGCATTGTGTACAGACTTTCCTGAATCATGGCTTATACTCATTTATCAAATTATATTATTTTAAAATACAACAATCACTTATTTATGCATACTCATTTATCAAATTATATTAATTTACAACTTTATACATCTCAAAATAGATCAAATATATCAGAATAAACCGCCTGAGAAATGCAGACATCACTTATTTATACATGCTCATTTATCAAATACCTTAAATCTAAAAATACAGACATCACTTATTTATACATACTCATTTGTCAAATTATCTTAATTTATAAGTTTATACATCTCAAAATAGTCAAATATATCAGAAACTCCATCCATTCTTTCATTTATTTTTCTTCAGCTCTAGAGATTTCAGAGCCGCCGTCATATTTTTAATTCTGGTGGATTTATCCTTGTGCATTAAATTGTATGAAGAATGGAGAAGTTAAAGCCGGAGCTGGTGGAATTGGGATTGTTGGATGCGTTTTGATGATTTCAATCCTTGTTTTTATTTTATGACAATAAACTATCAGTTTAGATAAATCAGTTTCGTTTAATTCCCCAATTATGCCTTCCATCCTCAACCTGAATAAGTGGAGTGTTTACTCCGCTCACCCACGTAAAAGAAATGGATTCATGAAAGCCCAACGACATTATTTCACACATTTCATTAAATGATAAATAAACTTTGTAAGATCATAATTTTATTTAGATTAGAATTTTATTTAAATATCACCAAGGATATTGGTTGAATATCTAATATTAACTATTTATTTAATAATATAATCGTATAAATTAAATTGGTTAATGGAGATGGGCATTAATTAAGTGTAATCATTACAATAAGTATATAACGAAATAATCATAAAATAAAATAAATCGCTATCAACTAACGATTGATAAATAAATTAAAATTTTAATAAAGAAAATCCCAATAAACAAAAACAGACAAATGTGTAATTGTCATCCATAAAAGAAGATAATTAAATTAGAATTTTAATAAAAAATCTCAAGAAATACGGACAGAGAACTACGTAAATGTCAATAAATATATAAATAAATAATCATAGAAAGGCAAACCAGATAAAATTCGGACGAAATCGGAACTCCTGTTGGCGAAAGAGACGACCACGTAATTATCAATAAATATATAAATAAATTAAATAATCATAAAAAGGACAAAAACAAATAAATGAGGATATGAATATAAAGACACAGCACAGCGTTTGATAGAATTAATTTATCATTAAACTTTAAATGCTTACAAGTGGCAGAAAATAATTCATATATCCAATTAGAGATACGCACGAAGAAGAGATTCGGTGAGCCTGAGGCAGCAATGGAGCCGGGGAGCTCAGTTTCCACACTGCCTTGGTCACAGATGATACCCCATCACTCAGTTTCCACACCGCCTTGGTCACAGATGATACCCCATCACGCTGTGCTTTTGCAAACAAAATATCATTCCCACTGCAATATTGTATGTAATTCCTTGCATGGTCAACATAGCTTCCAAGGTTTAATGGCGATGGAGGACAACCAGTATACAGTCAATACCCAATTCCACATCTGCTAAATAATTGAGAATGGAAGCCCCTCCTCATAGATGGTCGAAAGCTTCCTTCTCCAGGGACCATTGATGGAGCCATTCACCCTTTTCCGCTGGGATGCTACGCGCTGCAATTTATAGTGGCCAGGCCGCGACCTCACACCAGCAACCACCTTTTTCCTTTCCAACGTCTCTGAATTAAATCCCTTGCCCTTCAACTCTCCTCTGCAAGAAGAAGGTATTTTTTTATGATAAGTTTGGCGTCTATCCAGATGATTGACGCCACCTCCTTCTTCTTCCATCGTCATGACACTCGGCGTCATTTGGCAGCCACATAGTCGGCTTAATTTGTTGCAGCGGCTGTGGTTCCTTTTCATGGCAGCGTTGGCTTTCACGGCCAACGCAGCTATATCAGCGGCGGGCAAAGGATAGAGCAATTTGCTTAGAGGAAGCATAAAATAGAGGTTTTCTACTTGCAGTTCCTGCTTTGTAGAAAGGGGAAAAACATACTGATCGTAACACATCGAATCGGCATGGCAGATGAAAAAGCCGGGTCTGCATCTTAATATTTCCTCTACCTTCACATGCTCTGCAAACTCTCTAATCAACCCACCAGTCTCTTCAATAACCACTAATTTGGCAGTAGGAAGATGAGCTGATGATCTACGAGATAGATTACTTCCCATTAAATAATTAGAAGGGTATATAGATCCAGAGATTGGGGTCAGTAATGATAATCGCCTGCTTGTGTGGAGGTGTTGTGGGATAATGAAAATTTGCTCTGAATGTGGTGAGGGGTAATAATGAGAAATTATTGAGAGGAATGCCGCCACATGTTGGAATTTCAAAATTGATGTACCCTGTCAAATTTGACAACGGGTACGCTGCATTATTTTCTGTAATTGAAGGAGATATTCTCTCGTACTGGCAATTTACCAGTTAAATTCCAGCTCTTGCCGCGTGGCCGCCATATAGCATGACTTAGTCAGCGAGTTCGTGAAGTACGGCGGACCGTGAGTATGGTAGATGCTTGTGAAGCAAGGAATTTTAACTGAGTGGAGCCGATTGCCCTGTGGTCAATACAGAAATTGCTTCAATGGAAGGTTCTAGTTGAACTTGTGATTTAATTTTATTAATATCTTCTCTTTCCTAAAGGCTTTCCACATGTGGGGACAAACCATAACACAATCTGCATAGTGGATGTGTTGTCTTCCACATGTGGGGACGAATCATACCACAATCTGCATCGTGGATTTGTTGTCTTTCCACATGTGGGCACGACTCATAACACAATTGACATGGTGGAGCTATTTGAAAAGTAGCCGTTCATTACGCATTTACTTCCCGATTGACTTTGATATTTATACAAAGGAACTATTTAGAGAAAGTGGCCCACGATGCATCTATTTTTGAATTCACACACACTTTCTTTTGAATTCCGATTATTTAATATTTATACAAACGATCTATTTAGGAAAAAAATAAAAAAATAAAAGGTCCATAATGCATTACTTTCGAATTCACAGGGACATTCTTTTGAATTCACATTTTTTGAATCTATCATAATTCGGTTCTCAAATAAACAAGAAGATAGTTTTTTTTAAATGGGGTGCGATCGAGAGGAAGCGTGTTTCATATATCCGATCAATTACATGATGTTTACATATGGTTGCATCATTGCAACTTATCATGTCGCATATGCGATTCGAACCCGGGTGGGGAGGTTATTATTAAACCCTCCCAACCACTCGGGAGGGTCAAATTTAAGTTGATTCGTTATTATTATTCAAAAAAATCATATTACTTATAATTATTGATTAATAGTTTGTAAAGAAGTAAAACGTTCAGTCCTAAATGTCATTACATCTTAGACTATACCCAAAAAAATCTCTGAACCAATCAAACTCAATTTTAAAATATATTCAGAACTGTAAAATTCACTCTAACACTTACACAATATCTCTAGATAGCTAGCTTTTAAAGTTGGTGACTAAGTGATGACATATCTTAGAAAAGAAAGGTGTCCTATAGGGACATACAATAAATTAAAACATGAGAAAATTGGTCCATGTAATATTTTAAGAAAATTTTCTTCAAATTCTTATGAGTTAGAACTCCCAAGTGATATCAGAATTTCTTCAAATTTTAATGTTACATATTTGTATCCCTTCAAGGAAACAAAGGGTGTTATTGTAGATGAGCTTGTAAATGATGAAGATCATATCGGTAGATGGAAGAAACAATTACCAAAAGTAGTTTAGAAAGAAATTAAAGTAGTATTTGGATCAAAGAGTAGCTAAGAAAATAATAGGTAAAGAATACTTTAAGTATTTGGTTAAATGGAAGAACCAACCAATAGAAGACGCTTCTTGGATGACAACAACACAGATTTCAAAGAATGGTAGAAATGTTAAAAAACTCATGAACAATTATTTTCTTCCCTGTGATTTTGATGCAAGAGCATCTACCAATCAAAATTATCTTTGATCCCCTTAAGTCAAAACCCATTTACTAAAGGAAGTTTGTTTCCTTAATTTTATTTAATTTGTAATATTTTCCTAAATATAATCTACAAGCAATCTATTGATCCGAGTTGACTCAACTCCCGAATTTAACCAAGATCTTTTGCTTTCGTGATGTGATTAAAATTTCATTTAAAAGAGCATAAAGGAACATATATGCATGATGTAAAGAAGAGGGAACATGACAAGAATCAACAACATAAAACATAAGATGTTGATAACGGAGTTCGTCCAGGAGGGACTACGTCTCCTGGCCCCGGTGTCAAGATGGTGTAGGCTGCGGCAGTAAGTGCTGGAAAGAGTGATGATGTACATGCATGTGTTTTCTCTATCATACAAGGAATATGTCCTCAAGCATGAGTGGCTTCAAGAGATGTTTCGCTGCAGGAACTCTCGTTCAAAAAAGGACTCCTATCAACATGACATAATTTCACGTATGTTAATAATGAGCATCCTGCCAACATGGCATCAAAGTGATCTCAATTCAAACATACATAGATACACATGAGTATCCCATCAACATGATGACAAAGGGATCTCAATCAACGCATGAAATAAGTACATCTCACATCAAGAAAAAAACAGGATCCCACATCAAACATCAAACATGGATCTATACAACATAATGCATCTCAAGAAAAGAGACAAAGAAGTACATGATCACACTGAATATACCTCACATCAAGGAGTTATCTGAAGAATAGGCTGATAAACTGCTAGATCTGGCTGTACCATCAATCTTGTGGCGTCGAATCTCATGGAAATGACTGCTCGCACATTGAGTGCTGACACCTGCACTCCACTTTGAAAAGTGGCTGAAAAACAAAATGATCAAATGGAAAATATGATTACACCATCAGATTTGTGGCATCAAATAGTGTAAAATCGACTGTGAAATTTTTGAATTCTGACAAAGTGAAAATCTGGGGCTACAGGAATCTTCTAGATTCCCCGTAGATTCCTCAAAGATTCTCTCCTCTGGGTCATCTGAAGATCTGTTGCTCATATCAAAATTCTATCTACGCCATCAGGTTCCTTGCGAAATTCTGAGAAAAATGAGTATGAAGTTGGTTGCATTCTGACTCTGGAGAATTTCAGCCTCCAAGGAATCTGAAAGATTCCCTCAAGATTCTCCAAGCTTCTCATCCACTAGGAATCTACAAATATGCTGCTCAAAACATCAAATCCAACCTCGCCATGCTGTTCCTTGTGAAAATCTGAGAAAATTGAGTATGAACTTGGTTATATTCCGATAAAATTTTTTTTACCTCCCAAGGAATCTTTTAGATTCCTCTTTGTGTCAGGGAATATTCTATCTCGAAATGCGTGTCAAGGTTCCACCTCATGAAACTGCATCATGGTTCCACCTGGGCATGATTCTGCTGCACGGAACTTCGTTTCCGTCCTCCATTCCATCGTTTGGTCCTTACGACCTCTGTCGAATCAGCGAAAAGACATGGTTTATATATTTCTTTTCCAGCAAAGTTTACCAAGAAAGCAGTTTGGCGCATTGATAAAGTCGTAAATTGGTTGAGGAGAGGTCAGGGGATCAAATCCCGCCCCTCCTTAATATGGCGCATAGTTTCTTTTTGTGTGGGTGCGTTGTGTTTGTTTTACAACCATATGTAGTAAGTTGGGGTTAATCATTTTATGGTTGTGGTGATGTATGTGCGTTGTTGGTTTTTGGCGTATGCCATATGGGGCTGTCGGCCGTGGGTTCAACTCCCACCGGGCTCTTCCTTTGTGCATATAGTAATGTGAATTGGGGTGTGGGTCACGGCCACCGGAGGTGGCCTACCCACCCCATTTAATACATTGTTGGTGATAATGTGGTTGGGAGCCGGTGGGGGTCATGGCCTGTCAGACCCGTTAATATTTTATGTTTGGTTTTTTTGATATATGTTGGTCATTGGGGGGGTGGCGGGGTTGGTGGCCCGCCAACCCATAAAATATATTTTTACTTTTACTTTTTATAACTAATAAGTCATTTTTGAATTTGTCTAATATAAGGGATATTAGAAAAATTAAGTATCCAACAAATTTCCCTGCTTTTGGGAGCTAGGTTGCATGCCCCAGGGTTGGTCAAATTGTAGGACACTTAAACCTAGCCCACTACCCAACTTTGACCAAAACTTTGACTGGCTCTTCTCCCTCATACGAGCTCGGATTGACGAACCATTCACACCTTTGCGATCAGGACGATGAGATATACACTTTGGTCATAGTTTGACAACATTCTAATCACTTTGAATTTTTTACCCTTTTTGAGTCCTCTTAGACTTTTGCCTGTGTCTGGTGCCACCTGGATCAATCCTCCCCACTGAGGAGTTTTTGGTCCTCCAAAATCATAAAAATAATTTGCCACTTCTTTGTGCCTTGTCTGCACTTACAAGTATCTGATATGTCACCCTTCCTTCTCCTTCACCTTTGTCCTTCAGAGCCATAAGCGATGAGCCGTCACCTACAACCTCTACAAACCTGTAGTACAATTCTGCATATTACATGCTTAATTCACATGACCAACTAATGACCCAAGCATCCCATACCTGCCACGAGTTTATAACACATACTTGAAGGTCAAGTTTACATCAAATATGGAAACAATACCCCAGCTACGAAAACAAGGCCAACATATCATTGTTGCTTCGACAAGTGATGGAAAACCCATCATCACTTTTACATTTTAAAATGTAGCAAATGATTTACAAAATCAAGAGCATGACAAGCTAACATATTTAGAAACCATTTTTCACTTATTGATGTGAATAGGTCATTCCCTTGTGGTGGTTTTTCTTGTTGAAAGATTTTCTCAACTGGTTCCTGCACCGATACTTTGTCTTTAAGGCGCTGCTCTGGATGGAGCCTCCAACAAGTGGCTCTTTGATGGCCACTTCTGTTGCAATGACTGCAATACGTCTTCTTCCTCTAGATCTATTAACATGTTTCTGTACCCGTTGTTGAGAGGGTCTTTCATGCCTCCTCCTTTTGTGTGTTGCTATTCTTTTCCAACACTTAGAAAATGTACAGTTATGTAATCCACAAAAGGTACATGTTTTTCGATGCTTTGATTTATGTCTATTATTAACAACATGATTGTAATCGAAATGAACATTCGCATATTGAGATTTGTTATACCTTTCCTTGCCGTCTTTGGTGTAAGTATGGCGATGAGAGCTTGCCTCAGCTCTTTCCCTGTAATGGGCACTGCCATGGGATGATGATGATAAGTTCCCATCATTCTCTTCCCTTGACGATTTCATCAATGTCTCGGAAGCATCTGACACCTTCGAGCATTCTCCTTTGATGTATACCAATCCTGCAAATCGAGGTCTCTGCACAACCTCCAATGGTTGAGTTATGCCACGGTTATTAACACTAAGTTCTTCTCCTTCCTTGTACCTCATCCTGGTAAGGAGCCTCATGTTTGTCCCTGTAATTGGTATCTCCACATTTGCAACAGTAACCATACTATGTGAAGACGAAACTGAAGGGAAATCAACATCTGTTACCTCCACTGTCGAGTTGGAAAGAACTGATGAGGGCTTCTCATCATCTGTTGTTGGTTCGCTAGCTGTCTCGACGCATTCCCCAACTTCCTTTCCGACATACCCAAGTCCTGCCTGATGAGGTAATTCTTCTACTTTGATGGGGTTAACAATGCCTTGGCCATTAATGCCTAAGCCTTTTCCTTCATAACCCATTTTCTTCAACAGTTTGGAGCCAATTCCTGTGGTATGACTTTCAAAAACAGCGAAATCATCATCAGGACACATACATGAATGTTAGGTCCCTATACTACTAGTGTAACTCCTTATTGTTATTAGTGCAGCCCCCTTATTATATTTTTGTGCCCATGTAGTCCCCATATTGTTATTATTGTGCCCCATAGAATCCCACTATTGTTACTATTGTGCCCTTACATTATTATTGTTATGTCGGCTTTGATTATATTATGATCCCTTAGACTCTTATATATAGAAAGGAGGCTTTGTCATTTGTATCAAGGAAGAGTTGTTCATTTTTGTAATGTAAAGGAGGTTTCCCCCTCGAAGAGGCTTATTTCTAAGGCGTTGATATATCTTTTCTATCATTTTGGGAGTTGGTTTCATAACATTTGGTATCGGAGCTTTGGATTTTAGGGTTTCGTTGCTCCAAACAGGTCATCGTGGAATTTTCAATATAAATTTTTTTATGCGACATTTCAGAAGCTAAAAAAATAACCCATTTGAGTCACGATCTCATTGAACCTTGGATCCACATTTCAGATCTTATCTCGCTATATTTTCGGGGATATGATCTGAGGAAGTTAGGGTTCTTGCATGCTCCAGAATCCCATCTCAAAAAGGTTATTGTACCATTTTCTCTATAATTTGTTTTCTACGAAGTTTTAGATTATGAAATTAAAACCCATTTGAGCCTCAATCTGGGTGAATCGCGTGCCCAAATTTTAGATTTTTCTTCTCTATATTTTCAGAGATACAGTCCAAGCCATTTAGGGGTTTTGCAGGACCTCGAATTACATTCCAAATAGGTGACCTTGGGAGAATCATCACAACTTTCCTTCTTAGGATGAGATTGAAGTTTAATAAGAAGTTACAGAAAGAGGACGACCTGTAGATTTCTATGTATCAGTTTTAGGTCTGAAGGTTGAAATAGTGACATGTTGCACTTCATACAAGTTCTCTCTTCCGAAAAGGTATATAATCCGGTCATCTTGGCATATTGTGCATAAATGTTTCTTGGAGAATCCAATTTCGATAAGACTGGTGGCATTGGAAAGAGGACGCATAGGGATACTACAGGTAGTAATTTCAGAACTGGAAGATCTGAAATTATAGAGTTACAGTCATTTCAAGATTGAGCTCCTAAAATAAAGAAAAGACAATATGAGGAAGTTTGATGGCAAGGATCCGATAAATTGGATACTACAGATGGAGAAATATTTTGATCTACATGAGTTGCAACTGTTACAAAAGGTACATATTGCATCTTTATATTTAGAACCAAATCAATTTTTATGGTATGAAGGGTTGTGTTCTCGTAAACCACTTGTCACTTGGTCAATTTTCACGGAGGAAATGATAGCACATTAAGAGGATACAAAGAGAAACACCCTCTTTAGCCAATTAATAAATCTCAAACAAAAGGGTTCAATGGCAGAGCACATTGAGGATGAAACTAAAGGTAAATCAACATCTGTTACCTCCACTGTCGAGTTATAAAGAATTGATGAGGGCTTCTCATCATTTGTTGTTGGTTCGCTAGCTATCTCGGTGCATTCCCCAACTTCCTTTTCGACTTACCCAAGTCCTGCCTGACGGAGTAATTCTTCTACTTTGATGGGGTTGACAATGCCTTGGCCATTAATACCTAATTCTTTTCCTTCATAACCCATTTTATTCAATAGTTTGGAGCCAATTCCTGTGGTATGATATTAAAAAACAACGAAATCATCATCAAGACACATACATGAATTCAAAGAATTACTTTTTACCTCACATGGGTCACGCTACAGCTTTTCCAAGGCCTTGTCTTTAGCTTGCAAGTGTTGTAGCAACCTATGTTTCTCCTCTTTCTCTTCTTGTAGAAGCATCGTCAATTCAGCGTTATCTGCTTGAATACTCTGGTTGTTGTGCTTTAATTCTTCCAAGGCCTCTTCCGTGGCTCGCAACTAAAGCTGCAATCGCTCATTTTCCTCTATCTCTTTTTGTAGAGCTTCATACATTATTTCCACCTTTTGGGAATTTTGAGCATGGTCTCGTACATCGCTTTGTCATCCTCCACTGTTGCATGTTCCATTGTTCACGCTCGCAATTCACATCCACGCAAAGACCGCTCTGTTACCAAACTTGATCCAAGTTTACTCAACTCCTAGATTTAACCAAGATCTTTTACTTTCGTGATGTCATTAGAATTGCATTTAAAAGAGCATAAAGGAACATATATGCATGTTGTAAAGAAGAGGGAATATGACAAGAATCAACAACATAAAACATAAGATGTTGATAATGGAGTTCGGCCAGGAGGAACTACGTCTCTGGGCCTCGGTGTCAATATGGTGTAGGTTGCTGCATTAATTGCTGGAAAGAGTGATGATGTACATGCATGTGTTTTCTCTATCATACAAGGAATATGCCCTCACGCAGGAGTGGCTCCAAGAGATGTTTCGTTGCAGGAACTCTCATTCAAAAAAGGACTCCTATCAGCATGACATAATTTCACGTATGTTAATAATGAGAATCCCGCCAACATGGCATCAAAGGGATCTAAATTCAAACATACATAGTGACACATGAGTATCCCGTCAAAATGACGACAAAGGGATCTCAATCAAAACATGATAATAAGTACATCTCACATCAAGAAAAAAACAGGATCCCACATCAAACATCAAACAGGGATCTATACAACACAATGCATCTCAAGAAAAGAGACAAAGAAGTACATGATCACACTGCATATACCTCACATTAAGGAGTTATCTGAAGAAGAGGCTGATAAATTGTTGGATCTGGCTGTACCATCAATCTCGTGGCGTCAAATCTCATGGAAATGACTGCTCGCACATTGAATGCTGACACCTGCACTCAACTTTGAAAAGTGGTTGAAAAACAGAATGATCAAATGGAAAATCTGATTACACCATAAAATTCGTGGCGTCAAATAGTGTAAAATCGATTGTCGAATTTCTGAATTCTGACAAAGTGAAAATTTGGGGTTGCAGGAGTTTTTTAGATTCTCCTTAGATTCCTCAAAGATTTCCTCCTCTGGGGCATCTGAGGATTTGCTGCTTAGATCAAAATTATGTCTACGCCATCAGGTTCCTTGCGAAATTCTGAGGAAAATGAATAATTAGTTGGCTGCAAGCTAACTCTGGTGAATTTAAGCCTCTAAGGAATCTGGAAGATTCGCTCAAGATTCTCCAAGATTCTCCTCCGCTGGGAATCTACAAATTTGTTGCTCAAAATGCGAACCCAACTTCGCCATTGTGTTCCCTATGAAAATGTGAGAAAATTGACTAAGAACTTGGTTATATTCTCACAAAAAGAATTTTTACCTCCTAGGGAATCTTTTAGATTCCTCTCTATATCAGGGAATATTCTGCCTCGAAATGTGTGTCAAGGTTCCACGTCCTAGAACTGCATCATGATTCCACCTGGGTATGATTCTGCTGCACGGAACTTCATTTCCATCCTTTTTTCTGTCGTTTGGTCCTTACATCCTCCATCAAATGAGCAAAAGGACATGGTTTATATATTTTTTTTCTGACGGAGTTTACCAAGAAAGAAGTTTGGTGCATTGGTAAAGTTGTAAATTGGTTGAGGAGAGGTCAGGGGATCAAATCCCACCCCTCCTTAATATGGCGCACAATTTCTTTTTGTGTGGGCGCATTGTGTTTGTTTTGCAACCATATGTATCTGTTTCAGATCCATTTGGGCACATCAACCCCAACCAATAGATTAGTGTTATTAGGGCCCATCAAACCCTAATTTAGTTGTTACATGCCCTAAAGAAGTCAACCATCAGAATGCGTAGCTTCCCAAGAAGTTCCATGACTGAAATCATCCAAAAATTGCCTCTAAGAAGATCAGCACATGCAAGCCTTCATTAGGGTGTGCTGCAATGCAGTCCTTACACTGATAGGGTGCAATGCAGCGCACTTAAGCCCTCTTTGGCCTGCGCTGGGCGAATTTGAGCGAAATTGCATTGGGGTTTGGGAATATTCTTATCCATTGGATGCATCTAGAAGTTTCCCAAGTTTATTTACTCCTTTGAGCTCGAATTTGGATGAGGTAGGGAGTTAAGGAACATCAATCCCTTTATCCCTTCCTCCATGGAACTAAATCTAAGTTTGGGACGGCATTCATTATCACCATTTATGGCATAACTTCCTTCATTCACCTATAAAAAGACCACTCATCTAAGTGATCAGGGGATGCAAATCATTGAATTATAGGGAGATGCTGTTAGTATTAGACTTGAGTAGATTTCAAGTCTTGTAATTATGTCAAAATGTCTTGCTTGTTATGAGGAGAGGATGGGATTTGAATTGGAGGAGTGATGCTGAATCGAGCAAATTGGGTTGTAACTCTTCCTTTTACTAATAAAGTGTTCAAAGATTTTTCCATATCCTTGTGTTATTCATTGATGCTTTCATATGTGTACTATGTACTTGATTGCATACTATGTTTAATCAATAGATCATTATCATATGCTTTGATTGGTTTGTGTCTTCTGTCTGTGTGTAGGTACTCTTCAAGCGGATTAAGTACAGAGAGGAGCGACATAATTGGTCAAGGGAGATAAGGAGTAAGCGAAAGCTACAGGTAGGCTTCTTTACCTCTTATTTAATATGTTAATCATAGAAAAAGTAGAGAATTATTTGCACTGTTGTTCTAGACTTAGCTACTAGTCTAGGGGTTTAAGCATTTATCCGTAGACACTAAAACTTCCCAAAAAAATATTAAGTTTTGGTTAACCGTTATATGGTTGTAGTGATGTATGTGCACTATTGGTTTTTGGCATATGTCATATGGGGCCAACGGAGCCGTCGGTCGTGGGTTCAACTCCCACCGGGCTCCTCCTTTGTGTATATGGTAATGCAGGTTGAGGTGTGGGCCGGGTCCACCGGAGGTGGCCTGCCCACCCCATTTAATACATCGTTGGTTATAATGTGGTTGGGGGCTAGCGGGGGTCACAGCCTGTCCACCCCGTTAATATTTTATGTTTGGTTTTTTATATATGTTGGTCATTGGGGAGGTGGCAGGGTTGGTGGCCCACCACCCCATAATATATATATATATATATATATATATATATATATATATATATATATATATATATATATATATATATATATATATATCTATATATATATATATATATATTATTCTTTATAACTAATAAGTCATTTTTTAATTTGTCTCATATAAGGGATATTATATAAATTAAGTATCCAACAAATTTTCCCGCTTTCGGGAGCTAGGTTGCATGCCCCGGGGTCGGTCAAATTGTAGGAAACTTAAACTTGGCCCACTGCCCAACTTTGACCAAAACTTTTATTGGCTCTTTATCCGTCATACAAGATCGGATTGACAAACCGTCCAAACCATTGCGATCAGGACGACGAGATCTATGCTTTGGTCATGGTTTGACAATATTCTGATCACTTTGATTTTTGACCCTTTTTTAGTCCTCTTAGACTTCTGCCTGTGTTGAGAGCCACCTGGATCATCTATATTATTAGGGAAGAAAGGAGTGTCATTTATTTGTTATGTAAAATAATAGATTTAGCCAATTTAGGAATTTTTTAGATAATATAGCAAAATAGGTTGAGTTTGTTGAGTTGAAAATGAGAGCTTTACACAATAGAGTTTGAATATAATTGAGTGTATGTGGAGAGTATGAAATTGAGAGTAAAGAGATCAAATCCGACTAGAGAAAGACTATGCACACATGCCAAATTTTAATATTCCTTTTATCTTTCAATTAATACATTACTTGTATATTTATCTATGTGATACATGTTTAATTTGTGCAAAATCTAGCAACAGAGTTGGATTAGATTCCTAATTGTATAGAATCACAAGTGATCAATTCTTCATTATTAATTTCAAAGTTACAATTTCATCTCGGTACAATGTGATGTTTCTGGCAGAATCATTCAACTTTTCACATATCCATCAATTAACCGAGACGTAACGAGAAGTTTGTCATGAGTTTCCATCATCCATATTAGTGGAGGTATCCGAGTCAAGGAGTATCTAGGTGTCACAATTGTTGGTCATATAGATTTTACCTAGATCTAGATTGAAATAGTGGATAAACTTCAAGTTCCACTATTTCAAGGTAAAGTTTAAAACAAATTCATATCTTCTGATTCTTGCATTAAAGGTATCTCGGTTAAACCATATCTGAGCCTCACCAAGGTGTGCCCATCACAATTGAGTTGGATTCCCAGGTTTTCGAATAAAATTTTATGCACTATATAAGAAGTTATATGCGGTGGCCCCACCATAGGTTTTATAAGTGAGAAATGGATCTGCATTGAAGGTTGTATCCTGCTCATATCCAAACCATAAGTCAGAACAAGAATCAAATTTTCAAGTACATTCTCGAAGGGATATCTAAGCCAAAATATATCCAAGCCATTGCAAAGTTCACAATAATGTGATGAACTAGACAATCAAATATCGACATTTCTCATTCAAGGGAGAAGTATCTGGAGTAATCAGAGATATCCAACTGTAGAAATATTGAGATCGATTGTTAGCTGAGAGAAACATACGAATTTGTGCACATCCATATTAAGAAGATATATTTAGGCTTGAAGTAATCTAGGTGTCAACAAAGTGGATACCATCTAGATTTTCTTGATCCTAGATACAATGAAATTTGGGGTTTTTTCTTGAGCTTGGAGTTTTGATGTTTCGAACAAAGAAAAATTAGCTCATAAGTTCAATTTTGTAGATTACCATCATTTCTACACCTAGTAAAGATTCTTAAAGGGGATATTGAGATATCTCAAAAGGACATTAGAGAGCATCGATCCACTAAAAGGAGAGAATTTCAGTTCAAAGTGAGACTTTAGAATTAATTGATTATGGTTGTCTATGATTGACCACAGATGACTATTTCTTACCATGTTTTCCCATGGTTGGCCATGACTGGACTATGTTTATCATTTAGATGTTGAGCTATGTTTTATTCATTAAAATATTGACTATTGTTTCTCACATTGTGATGTTGGATAATATTTGTACCATTATGATGCCACAATGTTCGTTACATTGCAATATTCAATAATTATTGTCATAGTGTGACATCAAAACATGTTTGATCATGATGGAATGTGGCATTGTGAAGGATTATGCTCAAATGTAATGTTAGAATATGTTTTTCATATAGTGACATTGAGTTATGTTCACTAAATTGTGACGTTGGGTTTTGATTGACATACCACTACCGTTTGTATGCGTTCATCAAATTGTTATATTAAGGGTTACATTAATGGTTGGAGAGGGTTGATAAGGTTAACCATTGTCTACAAGGTTGACCACAATTGAAGAAGGTTGACCTTGGTTGACCATGATTGGCCATGATTACCATGGTTGACTAGGGATTTAAAGGATATATTATGGTTGGCGTTGGTTGATTATGATTAATTACGGTTGGCCTTGCACTTCCTTGGTTGGACACGGTCAACCATGATTGACCATGATGACCATGGTTAAACAGGGATTAAGAGGATGGATTATGGTGGGTGAAGCATGACCATGGAAGACCATGTTGACCATGGTTGGCATTGGGTTTCCATCATTAACCATGGTTGGATGGTTGATCATTGTTGAGCATTGTGTTGACCATAGATTACTAAGATGGATTATAGTGGACTAAGGGTGACCATTGATGACCTTGTTGACTATGATTGACCATGGAGACCATAATTGATAATGGTTGGTCATGGTTCACCATGGTGACCATAGTTGAACATGGATGGGCATGTTAACTATGGTTAACCATATGTCATCCATGTCCACCATGGTTGACCACGTTTGACTATGTTTTTCCATGTTGACCATGGTTGGACGATGTTTGTCACATTTGGATGTTGGGCTATGTTCGACTCATAGTGACGTTGGGTAATGTTTGTCACACCACAATGGTATATAATATTTTGAATAATTACAATGTCACAAATTTTTGTTACATTGCAACATTCAAGCATGTTTGTCACATTGTGACATCAAGATCACATTGAATTGTGATGTTGTCAACGATTATGTTCAAATGCAATGTTAGAATATGTTTGTCACATTATGACATGGAGTTGTGTTCATCAAATTGTGGCATTAGATTTTGTTTGACAGGGTGTAATGTTATATTACTAATGCAATAATTAACATATTGATAAATTAATGTATTTATTATTTATAATAATCTATCTATCTATTTATATCAATTATAAACATATTAATATATTGATAATGTATTAACAAGTAAAAATAATCATAATCATCATTACAAATTATATATATATATATATATATATATATATATTATGTATTAAAATGCAATTATATTAGAACATAAATATAAAGAATGTTTAGTGTAGAAAGAAGAATATATTAATCATCAACATATATTCAAATGAATTTATATCTATTAATCAACATTTATAATGGGCTTCATTTTTCTCGATACTCTTGAGGTCAAGTTTCGTGGTTGAAATACAATGTGATCTTTTGAGTAATTTTTCCTAGTACAATTATTATGTGACGTAGTAGTCGATAATAATACATTTACTAAAGATGATTTTTACTTGTCTTAAAAAATGTTAGCAAATTAACTTCAATTTTATAAATAATATTTAATATTTATTTTAAAAACATTTACGACACGATTAATAAAAATATTAATTAATGTATCATATCAATTATTATATTAATAAATTAATATATGAACCTAATATATGAATATATTATTTATAAGTTATTGATGATGATGATGATGATGATGATGGTTAATGTCCGCTAAGACCAAACATTGGTCTATCGGACCTAAAGGAACAAATTATTTATTTTAATTTAAGATTTTATTCCTATGCTCAAAAAGCTTGGAGAGAAGCCTCCTGAGCTCACTATAATTTTGACATTGTAAAAGGCTAGGAAGGTCAATATTGTAAAAAAGATTGTGAAACTGAGATCTAATGTGGTTATACGTGGGGCACTCTAAGAGGAAGTGGTTTTCATCCTCAATGTTCCTATTCTCACAGATATGGCAGATCCTTTCCATCCATGGCGTTTTAGGAACTGCCTAACAACCTGTTTCACTATGGAGCTCATGAGAATTCATTCTAATCTTTGCTATATTAATTTTCTTCTTTGAGCTAGTTAAAATAGAGAGATACTTTTGATCTTCTAGGGTGGGGTTGATGACCTTCTTATAATAACTTAATTTTCTTTTAGCCGCTAAATCTTTCTCACACCACATTTTTTCTTTGAACTTAGAAGTAACAATATCTTTAATGTTATTTATGTTTTGCAATGCATCATTCTTGTTGATCTCCCAATAGTTTAACCAGGCCCTTGTGTCTTTATGCCACCCCCGATTGAGCCTTAGGTGGTTTTGGATGGAATTTAAAGCTAGCTTAGGAAGTCTATGATCGTCTATGTTATTGAGTTTGTGCTTGTACATCAGAAACCTAATCATAGCTAGGCTACCAATAGGGGAAAGACCTGCTTCTATAAGGAGAATAGGATAGGGTGTATTACTTTTAATTTTCAGGTTATAAGTTATAAAACGCTTCTGGATTTGCTCAATCTTTCTCCATGATTCTCTGGAGATGCTGCAACCCCAAACCTCAGCCATATAAGATAACAAGAGTGACTAAAGTTTCAAAGAGGAACTTCCTTTTATCCCACATTACGAGGTTTGCTGTTTTACAATTATTTTCAAGACCAAAATAAGCTTTCCACCCCCCATTAATCCTTTTCTCAATGCTATGGTTCCAGTTGAGCTTGTGATGAATATCAATTCCTAGGTACTTGTAAGAATACACTTCCTCCAAGTTATTATTGTCATACATAAAATTAGCGTAAGTGTCCTTCTTGGATTTGATAATCATAAATTTTGTTTTGTCAGTGTTAACAATCATACCCATGGTAAAGCAGAAATCCTTAAGAAGCCTAAGTTGCTTATCAAGATCAGATGGGCACCTTGCCAAAAGAACAATATCGTTAGCATAGAGAAGAAGGATGACGACTATCCCAGCTAATATCGTGCCATCACATCCTACTTCCTCTAAATAGCCTTCAAGCTTATCGATGTAAATGCCAAATAGGGTAGGGGAGAGTGGGCAACCTTGTTTAACTCCGATGTTACACTTAATATCTTTCGACCATCCCTCATTGCTCTTTAGCTTGGCAATTACATTCTCGTATAACCTTATAGTGGCAGCTCTCAACTCGAGAGGAAGCTTTAGCTCTTCTAATCTATTCCAAAGGTTGTATCTAGCAACCGTATATAAAGCCTTTCTAAAGTCCAAAAAGCAATAAAATAAATTGGATTTATCGTTACGACATTCCTCCGCAATGATCCTAAGCGTAATGAGGTGGCTTGTTGTTGAGTGATGCCTTCTGAAACCTGCTTGGCGTTTAGCCCGCTTACCTTCACTTTCAAGCCATATGTTTAACTTCTTTTCCAAAATACTACCATATAACTTGGCTAAGAGAGGGCTGATCATAATTGTTCGATAATTAGATGGGTTATTTGTATCCCCACTTTTAAAAATAGGGATAATGAGGCTCCAGTCCAAGGTTTAGAGAACCATTGCTTGACTGCTTGATTGGAAAGCTTGTGAATGTGGGGGATGAGGACAGGACCTCCAATTTTTAAGATTTCCGCCTGGTAACCTTCAATGTCCTTAGCTTTCCCATTAGCGAGGCAATTAACCCCAAACTTAATGTCTTCTAAAGAGAAAACTTCTTTCGTTGTGAGTAGGGTTTCCAAATTATCCATGACATTTGGAGATTCATAAAGCTTTTTAAGATAGGAATTCCAATCATGAAGAGAAATTTTATTATTATCTTTAGTCTTCCTAGTTAGAATCTGCCTCCAAAATTTCTTAGGAGCTACCTTAGAGAGGTGTAAGAGATTCTCTTGTCTTTGACGAATGTACTACCTCTTTTTCCTTTTAGTTAAGACTTTGTATATTTTTATCTTGTCCATTTTAAGAGATTCATCAACAGCTTCCTTAATTGCTCTCCTCGCACTTTTACAATCTTTGTCATACCATGGATTGGTTTTGCTATTTCTTTATTATTTGAAACTTCAATTGAGAACTTGTTAATAGGATATGAGAGGGTTGTAGTAAAATTATGATAGAGGTCTTCTATGTTGTCTATACTAGATTAAAAAAGCAAATTAGTTTTTAATTCATTTAGAAAGAGATCATTTTTATTTCTATCAAATATTAAGTTCTTTTGGCTGTAAGTATTATTTTCTGTGGGAACTCTATGCATGACAAAATTGAGAGTTATAAGTAAAGGCCTATGATCAGAGTCAGGATCGTAGTCGTTTAAGATGCTAAAATTTATTATTTCATTGTATAATGGGAGATCGGAAATAACGTAGTCTACCACACTGCTACCAAGTCCATGGATGCAGGTCATCTTGCTGGAATTGGGCCACTTCTTTAGACCATTGCAAATTATGAGATCCTGAGCACTACAGAGCTTGACTAGCTCCGACCCAAACAAATTTTCCCCGAGGTCTTCAGAGCTCCTTTTGTACCTACTAGCCAGAGTAGGGTCTTTGTCTAACCAAAGAGGATTAGGGTTGGAATGATTGCTTAGAATAATAGCTTGGTTGTTTGAAGTTTGAGCATTAAAGTCATTGTAAGGGTTAGTTTTATCTAGATTCTTCTTCTTATAGAAGTTAGAATTGATGGGGGAAAATAACATATTGCTATGTAAAACTTTTTATTATTAATGTCTCTAATCTCTATCCAACTATATTGATTGTGAAGGTCGTTTCTATAAATCGTAGCTTGGGGTTTTTTTTGGCTGGAAGATACTAATATAAAAAATTATATTTTATATAATTTATTATATTAGTATGATAAATTATATAAAATATAAAATATAAATATATTAATCGTTAAAATATATTATATAGAGATTGTGTTAGTTAATCTTATTTTAAATTAACAAGGTATATATTCAACTAACCATGAAAGCATATCACAAAACAAATTTATCGTTACAATGATGAGCTCCTGATTAACTCGTGAAGCAATTTCTGCCCAAATTTTATGGTTGAGAAATTAGACCTATCTACATCACATATAAATTTAATTTAACAACAAATAATTAAAAAATAAAATAAAAAGCAAACCCTACTGAAATCGAATGTTGAAGTGCCCAAAAATATACCGCACATCACTTTATTTATCCATGCTCATTTATCAAATTATATTAATTTAAAATACCGGAATCACTTATTTATGCATACTCATTTATCAAATTATATTAATTTACAAGTTTATACATCTCAAAATAGATCAAATATATCAGAATAAACGGCCTGAGAAATGCAGACATCACTTATTTATGCATACTCATTTATCAAATATCTTAAATCTAGGGGGATGTCTGACCAGCTCACTCACTATCCATTCTAACATGGATGTCGACGTCTCAGTTCCAGCGATGAGCGATTCTATGAATATTTTGAGATTTGAAGTACAGGGCAAAGTGAAGTAAAGAGGGTGTGAAGATTGAAGACCGTCTGAAAGTTAGCTCCACACGTTCAATCGCTGTGTGATAATGGATGCGGAACAATGATGAAGTGAGGAACAAAAACTACTCAACCTGCAATACAGGCTTGGCCACTGGGCTTACAGTGAGGATTCACACGTTTTTTTTCCATAATTTACTGGTTAATTTTTTAACTGGTTTAACGAGTCTATTCATTAGACGGTGATTTGGTGGCTATATTGTTTTCCGCTGGATAGGCAGTGAAAGGTTTTTTGTTGGTTTGTTTTTTATCACTACATTTAGTTTCTATGCGGGTTTCTCTGGTGGACGTATATTGAAAATTTCCTCCCGATGGCGCTGTGATTGCATGTGGACACGATATACCAACCAAGTATGTTAAAATCTCCCTGTAATCACACTTTTATGTGGTAATTATATCTGGGTGGCTTCACTGGTGTCATTTTTCGTTCCTTTAGGCTTGACACTGTCATTTCCATTGACTCTATAGTTCTTGCTTTTTGGGTTAAATGTTAATGGCTTTGTTTCTGTTTTATTGGCTCTGTTAAAATTTCATAAGCTCGGCTCTATCCATAGGGTGATAATTATTAACACTGCTATTATTTCCGAAGCAATACCTTTTTATCTTCCCTTGTTTTGAAGCCTTTTCATCACTGCCTTATGTCATGTGGTTTTGAAGCTATCTGGGACTATTATTCTGCACTATTTACTAGTTGGTTAACCACCTTTCATTTTAACTCTCACAATACAACATGGCCCCAATTATCAAATCCCATTGTCATTACTAGACCTTGCAAGCAGTTTGGTTTTCGTTTATGCAACCTCTGGGTCAATTGCATGAGTTGCTACTGTTGTTGCTATGATATAGGCTTTTAAATCCATTTACTCTGGTTTCATGTTGCATGATTTTCTCACTGTGCTTTACACCCATAATTCCAGTTTCGTCTGCCCATACTTCTGGTGGGATACTCTCTTAGTTTTTATATTAAGTTTCGATGCCTACTGGTTGAATGACCCTTTGCTTGATGCTATGATGAGCTTTCCTCTCTGAATGGTTTTTTTCAGAGCTCGACATCTTCGGTGTTACAGCTGTTCTCTGGTTTCTATTTTTCCGTCCGCCAATTTATCGCTTTCGGGTGATTGTTTAAATTTCCTGGTTGGTAGGTGGCACTCTTACCTACTGACACCACTTTGTTTTATGGCAATGTGTCATCCGGATGCTTTTTCATGTGATCATTAACTTCACATCGTTCCAAATCTGGGGCTTATTCCTTCTGTCAGTAACCTATCTCTTTCCTGTTTTGGATCGTCCATCTGACGGCGTCCGACCTCTCGGTGTGCGATATTATATTCCTCACGCGCTCTCTATCTCCTCGTTTTTGTGGATTTGGTGGTCCCATAGTACGGTGGGCTTAATTTCGAGTCTATCTCACCTACCTATCTTTTCTACTGCCCTGTCTCCCATTAATATTTTGTCAGGTGGTACAAGTTTTTTCACCACCCTTCCCTTGCATTTCCATCCTATGGCAGATAATGATTTTGACGTGGTTGCCAACACATCTCTTATCCGTGCCACCATGTATGTTGAATCAATGCGCATTGGTTGTTCTGACCGCGTCCGCCATAGTGGCCCACATTCCCTTAATGCATGGCATACAATTCTCGAGGGACAGGGTGCCAGATATAGCCCAAGTGCCTCTTGTGCCGCGGGGTGGTGGGCATGCATTACATCAACATCGATCCAAACATCGTTCTATTAAAACCTCTGCACCAACTCTGGCTATGGCTTTGGATAACGCTATTTTGGTGGATCGTATTAATAGTCTTCAGAAATGAGCCCTCGTTGGCAGATGGTATTTCTTGGATATGGAGGACTCTGAGATGAGAAATTGGATTGAAAAGAAATGGAAAACTATGCTCGGGTACTTGCCAACCGTTGTGAGACTGCTGAAAGGCTGGTACAACTTTCATTTTCTTAGTCAGGAGGACTTGGAGAAAATCAAAGCCATATTGTGGATTCATGGCAAAAGCTTCCTAACCCTTCACAAATGGTATATAGGGTATAACCCTCTGCACAATACGCCTACAAACAAATTGTTCTGGGTTAAATTTCTCGGCCTGCCAATTGAATTATGGACCAAACAGGCTCTAACTGATATTGGCAATGCCATTAGCAAATTTATATATGTTGACCCATGTTGTCTGGGGGCACAGGATAAGAGGGTTGCTTGGATTCTCATCGAAAAATATTATCATGGGGGGTTTCCCGACCACATTGAACTTCACTAGGGTGACACCTATCTTCAACAAAGGCTAGACTATTAGGGGGTTCCCTTCTGTTGTTCCTTCTGTCAGAGGATGGGTCATCTGCGGGTTCAGTGCCCTCTTCGTCTGGGTGGTCACCTTCATGGTAGGAGATGTTACAATGGTTCCATGGTGTCCCGCTCTGACATGGGTCAACCGAGCCATAACGGTCATCTAGTTGCGCCACATAAGCAATATTTGCAACATCTAGGTATGCCATAGGACAAAAAATCTAATCACCCACATGCATTTGGTTTTATTTTTTCATCTCCTATCTCTATTCCGTCTTCTCCGAATGACTTTGCATAATCGGATTTTCCACTATCTGACAGTCCTCCCCCCTTCATATGTCAACCACCATCGGAACTGACTCCCTGTCACGATATTCCTGCCCCTTTTTCGACTCCACATCCCTATCACGACATTCCATCCACCTCGCATATTTCATATGTAGCCCCCCTGATACCACTATATCGTCAGTTCAAGGACAAAGGTCCTTGTCTTAGCATTACTCCCCCAAATTCACCTACTGCCTCGCCTATGAATTCTGTCGGGAGTGACCTGGACTTCTTATTACAAAGAAAGACATTAGATCTTTGTACTCTCACTATCCACAAACCTGGGGGTTCTACCTCTCCCCACATCAGCGCTACCTCAACGGGTAACATTACCATCCGACAGAAACATAACCGAGGTAGCCGTCATTTTCGGGGACACCCCAAGACAAACCCTTTTACCTCCCCCATGGATCATTTTCTAGTTGATGTTCCTATTGCTGACATCCCCCCATCACGGGCCCTTAGAGCACGACTGCCCGAAAAAGACCTTCCATGACATGCATTATCTCACTTAATATTGGGGGTCTAGGGGTTGCCCCTAAATACTTGGCTTTCAAACATCTTTTATCCTCTCTACATCCTTACATCATTCTCATTCAAGAAACCATGCATAATTTTCCACATACTGTTCAATATTTTCAGAAAATGTTTCCAAACTGGTCTCTCGGGTGGATTGGTGGCATTATGGGACCCTAGCTGGATCAAAATAAAGGCCTATAAGTGTTTTGCGAGTATATTGCTGGAAGGCAGCATTCACGGCCTACCTGGCCATGTGTACATCCTCAACATATATGCACCATACAAAGATAGATACATTTTCTGGGATCATTTTTTTTTCTTTTGGGATGATGGATCTGGATTCTCTCATCATCGCTAGGGACCTAAATTTTATTATCAGTGTGGATGAAGTTTGGGGCTGCTGCAGGAAAATAGACCCCCTAGCTGGGAAGATACAAGATGTTATTCTTTTGCATAACTTTGTGGATATTTTTCCTGCAAAAATTTCCCCCACATGGGACAATGGTTGTACTGGCACAACATATGTTGCTAAGAGACTGGATCGTTTTCTGATCCATGAACAGTTGTTGGGTCGTCTGGGGGATATCCGTGCTAACATCATCAACAATTATATATTTGATCATAGACGTATCACTCTACAATGGAGGAAAATGGATATTCGCACAGGCATCCCTTTCAAATTCAACAGATCCTGGTTGGAGGATCTTGATTTTAACAAACTAGTGTTGGAAACTTGGGGTCGACATTGTGTACCCGACACTTCCCCCATGGTTAACATTCTTGATAAACTTGACTCCCTCCGTGGGAATGTCAAACACTGGCAGAAACAAAAGATCAGGGACAATAGAAAGGAACTCATTGACATACAATGTGAACTGGATTCCATTCTGCCCTTTATGTCCACCCACTGTCTTTCTGCTGATATTCGGTCCTGTATTCATTCCCTTGAACTTAGGAAGAAGAATCTCCTTTCTATTGAGGAATCCACATGGAGATTGAAGAGCAGGGCGATATGGATGAGTGAAGGCGATCGCAACACTAGATTTTTCCACCATTATGCAAATCATCGTCGCAATATAAACTCCATCTCGGAGATTAATGATGTTGATGGACATATTCACCAGTCACAAGAAGGGATCAACAATGCTGTTGTACAATATTTTCAAAAGGCATATGGCAATAATGAAAATATCATTGCTGAGGACCTAATTTGGGGGACTGATCCTTATCCGATTATGTATGATGCAGAGAAAAATGATGATTTTTTTAAGGAAGTCACTGAAGATGAATTACTGGGCATTCTCAAATCATTTAAGGGTGACAAAATCCCTGGTCCTGATGGATGGACAATTGAACTTTTCACCCATTTTTTTGAACTCTTCAAAGGAGATCTACTAGGCATGGTAAAGGAATCAAGGACCTCAGGCTTTATACATCACCATATCACCTCTACATATATCGCCCTCATTCCCAAAAACAACTCTACAAAGGGCTTCTCTAACTACAGGCCTATTTCTCTCTGCAACCTCATATACAAAGTTATATCTAAGACCATTGCCAGCCGCATGCGCAATACTCTTTCTCGCTATATCACTCCTGAACAGCATGGATTTCTCCAGGATAGGCTTATCCACGATGTTGTTGCAAATGCACAGGAGGGCATGCACTCGATTCACACCAAGCATCTAAATGTTGCTATCTTACAGATTGACCTCCAGAAGGCATATGACTACCTGGATTGGGGCTTTCTCTGTTTTGTCCTCAACAAAATCGGATTGCGACCCAGATGTGTTGATTGGATTATGGCTTGTGTTGATAATGTCAACTACGTTGTTATCATAAATGGGTATCCAACAAAATTTTTCCGTGTTGGTCGGGGTCTTTGATGAGGATGCTCCCTCTCCCCACTACTATTCATCCTAGTGATGGATAGTTTAAGTTTTCATATAAAAAAAGTGGTTATGGAGGACCAATTTCAGCCACTGAAGATGGGAAATAACATCAGCATTTCTCATAATCTCTTTGTTGACGATATTCTCATCATGGGTATGCTTTGTCGTTTTTCTTGGTTATGTCTCTTTCACATTTTCAGTAGATTTGCTAATGCTTCTGGCTTGCATATGAATGTTAACAAATCTGTCTTATATCATGGACAATGTGACTTGGAGACTATTTCATATATCAAAGGTTTATTTGGCATTGAGGCAATGCCAATACAAAATGGTTTGAAATACCTTGGATACCGTATCAAACCCTCTTGCTACAAAATTTTTGATTGGCAATGGCTTGCTGATCATTTCTTCAAAAAGATATCTGGGTGGGAGTTTAGATGCCTGTCACTGGGGGGGCGGGTTATTCTCACCCAAGCGGTCTTGTCTCAGATGGGGGTTTATTGGGCTCACCTATTTTACATTCCTGCATCCATTATAAACTGTCTAAACCGCTTGATGGCTAACTTCATCTAGGGGGGAAGCCACGAAAGAAAAAAATACCACTTGACCAAATTGTCCAACATCACTTTCCCTAAGGGTATGGGAGGATGGGGAATCATGGACCTCCGTCGGTTTGGCAGGTCACTGCTGATAAAATCCCTTTGGAGGGGCTTATTTGGATCTGGCACATGGAGTAAGATCATACAACACAAGTATCTTAAGGATAAATATTTTAGTTTTTGGTACAGGAATGGCACCATTGGCATCAAACAGGGATCGGCTATCTAGCTTAGTTTTCTGAAAATTGAAAAAATATTTATCCATCATCTTGCATGGAAGTTTCAATCGGGCAACCACATCCTTATCGGTATTGACCCAATCTTGGGTGCTGGAAATGAATGCTCTATCTCTGAGAGGATTATTCACCACCTTAATGGACGCAACATATATTTCTGGGGACAAGTCATAAATGGTTGGCAAGGACCACTCCCCATATGGAAAAAGGCTCAGGAGCTTAGGTTTTTTGGACAAATGGAACTGGAGTGGAATCAGTCAATTTCTGCTATGAAGCACCTTGGCATCTGTCGTTCAGGGACTGAAGATAGAATCATATGGTCGGGGAATATGGCATCTGATAATATCATTGTGGCTGACACATATTCAACCCTTTCCAATTTGGTCACTAGACAAGGGGAGCACCAAATTTTATATGCATTTTGGAAAAAAAAAATTCCAATTAAAATTATCATCTTCACATGGTTGGTCTACCACAACAGGAATCTTGTATGGGAGAATCTGCAGAAAAGGCAATGGCATGGTCCAGGGATGTGCACTATTTGCAAAAGAGATGCCAAAAACAACAATCATATTTTTCTTCATTGTCAGTATACTGTTCAGGTATGGAAAAAGCTATCTTCCCTCATTGGTTTCCCGTATATTCACCATAATTGCATCAAGGACTCTCTAAAATGGTGGAGTGCTTAGAAATCTTCCTGGAGAGCCATCCCACTTTTCCTCTTTTGGGCAATCTGGAACTGGCAAAATAGGTACATTTTCCATAACTCTCTGGATGATTTCTATTCGGTTGTTGAAAGAATCATCACTAATCTCTCTATATATTCTACTCAATCCCCATGCACTAATAACAGACCACACAAGCAAATCAATATACAGTTCTTGTATCCGATGGGGTTTTTTGATGGGGCAGCGCAAAGGAATTCATGTGCATGTGGTTTTTGGATTGCTATGTCTGCTGATTTGTCTTACAAGGTCTATTGGAATGGAGGTTGCGGCACCAACACCAAGGCAGAAGCATTAGCCCTATAGGGACTCTTATGGTTCAACAAATTCCTTAATAATCCCTATTTACATATTTATGGAGATTCGAAGATCATCATTGATCAAGTCTTGGGGAAGGCCTCCATAAATAATCCCATGCTACAGGGATGGCTAGAGCGGATTGAACTTCTTTGGCAGCGCCATGGCGGCTCCACAATCCAGCGTATTGGTAGGAACCTGAACAAGGAAGCAGATAGACTATCCAAGAAGGGATCACTGGGGTTGATCGGCAAATGGTACTTGGAGATCACTTGGGAACAAAATATTTTTGATATGTGGGACTTCTTATTTCCTGGTTAATTCTCTAGATCTATCCTCACTCTTTTTTGTAAAATTTTGTGTATATGTCTCTTATCTAGTTACACTGTTGTCCATGGAGGAATGGGACATACGACCTTCAATTCATGATTTGATAATATGGTTTTTTTTTTCATGTGATTTAGAGCATTTGAAAATATCATGTCTCTACAGGCGCTGTGATCTTCATTTTTGGGCATTTGGCCTGTGATTTAGATTTCACGACATGTCCTTAATATTGGGATTGAGAGCAATCTTATCTCATACATTTTGTGAATGTTGATATGAATGTTAACTGTTATATATATTTTTATTTGATAATATAATATCCTGTTCTTTTTTCTTCCTGAAAAAAAATTCAAATATCTTAAATCTAAAAATACAGATATCACTTATTTATACATACACTTTTGTCAAATTATTTCAATTTATAAGTTTATACATCTCAAAATAGATCAAATATATCAGAAACTCCATCCATTCTTTAATTTATTTTTCTTCATTGCGGATCTTCAGCTCTAGAGATTTCAGAGGTGCCATCCATTTTTTCATTCTGGTTGATTTATCCTTGTGGATTAAATTGTATGAAGAATGGAGAAGTTAAAGCCGGAGCTGATGGAATTGGGATTATTGGACGCGTTTTTGATGATTTCAATCCTTGTTTTTATTTTATGACGATAAACCATCAGTTTAGTTTAATTCCCAAGTTATGTCTTCCATCCTCAACCTGAATAAGTGGAGTGTTCACTGCGCTCACCCACAAAAGAAATGGGTTCATGAAACCCCAACTACATTATTTCACACATTTCATTAAATGATAAATCAATTTTGTAAGATTAGAATTTTATTTAAATATCACTAAAGATATTAGTTGAATATCTAATATTAACTATTTATTTAGTAATACAATTATATAAATTAAATTGGCGATAAATGTAGATCGGCATTAATTAAGTATAAAAAATTTGCTTAATAATACATCTAACATTGTTAAAAAAATGTGTCTTTGATTCACTGTGGCAGCCGTATTGTAATGTAAATATAAACATTTTGGCTTAAACAAAAAGAAATTTATGGATAATTAATTAAACTACAAGCCATGGTAATTGTTATGATGAAAATGAAATCCATTATGGAATGCAAGAGTATTAGATTAGATCCATCTTAATTCGCACTTTGACCTGTCTCCATGCTTGGTAGAGTTAGATTTTAAGATGAATATAAGTTGGTTAAACAAAGAATTAATATATAAGTTAAACATATATTGAAAAAAACATGGAACAAGATTCTTATTCATAGATATATTTATCCACCTTACCTTGACATTATTAATATGTAAATAGTCTGTATCTTGACTTTACCTTGAGATTCTTAATATGTAAATAGTCTTTATTACAATATTTTACTTTGAGATTCTTAATATGTAAATAGTCTTTATTACAATATTTTACTTTGAGATTCTTAATATGTAAATAGCTTTTATTCCAATACTATTGGTGACCATGGATTATCAATACACATGCCCATTTATTTTTTTTCAATTAATCAATTTAATTAAAAAATCAGAAAAAACATAACTATTTTGGATATTAATCTCAATTTTTAATTTGCATATATTAATATGAATATTTTAGAATATTTCATCAAAAATAAATCCAAATCCATAACTATTATAAGTAAATTAAAATTTTAATAAAAAAACTTAAAAATAAAAACGAGTGTAATCATTACAATAAATATATAATGAAATAATCATCCAATAAAATAAATCACTATCAACTAACTATTGATAAATAAATTAAAATTTTAATAAAGAAAATCCAAATAAACAAAAACAAACAAATGTGTAATTGTCATCCATAAAAGAAAATAACTAGCATTTGCACCAGATGTTGCAAAGGAAACGCCGTAAGGCATAAATTGACAAAAGCAAATAGAGCAAAAAATACTTTGATAAAGAATAAAAATATATTAAACATTGAAATCAATGCCCCATTAACTGGAACCACTTTAGTATATTGCTGGGTTTACCCATAAATTGCAGGCTTCACAAGCTGAAGATCAGATTAAACTTTGAGGAGGTTCAGTAGATTCAATTAAAAACAGTTTAAGGAAGGTAGATAAAGCAAACCCTTTATAATTTACTATGTGATATCTTGTATTATACAAAGATGTTTATTGTTCAGAAGATTAATCCTCTCATGTTATATAGAGATGTTTATTCACAAGATTAATCTTGTGGCAGGACACTGAAAGAGATGATAGAGAGCAGTTATCTTCTGAAGTATGAAATTAGGATTGCTACACTGTTACTTTGAAGTGATGCATGTACTCTAATCCATCCACATCACTAGTTTCGGCAGATAATAGGCATTTTTAAGTGTATTTGAAGAGGACAATGACTTCATGGTGAATTTGATTATGGTGTCTTCTTCCACAATCAAGGACAAAAAAAGTCATTTTTTCAAGCTGCATTCAATTGTCTAGACAAATTTTTAATTCCCTCATTCGTTGTTTTCGTGGAATCACCCTGTTATTTTATTGCAGGCTTTGACTTTTATAAATGTTGATTAATGGTACTCTATTTTCCATAACATCATGTGATTATCAGGTAATGTTGAAAAATATACAATCTTCTACCACATTCAAGGGCATGGAGAGTCATTTTGTCAAGCTGCACTGACTTGTCTATGAAATTGTTTAGTTCCCTCATTCATTATCTTCACGGAACCACCCTGTTCTTTTATTGGACACTGACTTTTACAAATGCTGATTAATGGTTTTCTATTTTCCCTAGCATTACGGGACTATCAAGTGATGTTGAAAAATATACAAATAGAAGGAAAACTTCACCATGTTTATGTAAATTTAAAGCACAGGACATATTTAAATGTGAAAATTATTTTTGTTTGTTTGTAGGGTTTAATCTTTATCAGGCTCTAGGTTTAAATTTCTTGGTGAAGGGTTGAGGATTGAAACTCTCCTATGGAACATCCAAACTCGATCAAACATTAGATACTTTTAATGACAACATCACACAATTGAATAGATTATTCTTCCATCCAACATAAAGCTGAACCGGACATGAAATTAGCCCAACCTAAACTCAACCTTCAACTTAATAAAAATATAAATAACAAAATTCAGATAGCTAAGAAGAAAAGGACTACTAAAGAGTGTATAAATAGAAAGGTATTAAAACTCTATAAACTCTATTCAAATAGTGTCTATATTCTAACTTCAAATAGCAAAGTAGCATAATTAATCTGTTCACGTACCTTGGTATCGTTTCTTGCCTCTTGGTTGATTCTTCGGCTTTTACGTTGTGTGGGGGAACATTCGTGGATGTTGTTCACCACATCTACTCTCCTTTCTACTTGACTCGAACCTATGTCTGATGAAATCTTCTCCTATTGGTGTTTTATCTTCTTGAAACATCTTAGTTATCTTGTTTTTCCCCTAGGGCTTGAATTGTTGGACAGATCTTTTCCAAACGAATCCAATCTCATGTTTCTTCCCACATTGTTGGGGTGAGGATAAATGATATATGACTTGAATAATATATATATATATATATATATATATATATATATATATATATATATATATATTTGCAAAATATATAATTTTTAATAAATTGAAGAAATAAAATTATTATAAAATTTTACAAAACCAGCGTAAAAAGATTTGGATGAATTTCAAGGTAAAATGTGCAGAGCAGACCTTTCACATGATCCCAAGTAAACGGATTTAGCTGAACGTCGAGCAAAAATGTGCACAACAGACCTTCCAAATCTTTGCTCAGAAACCCTGTAAATTTAATCTGTTGAAAGAGCTACTTCGTTCACAAATAATCAATAGAAGCAACACGTGAGGCCACAGGTTCGAATCTCGTAAAGCACCAGTAAAACCCTTTCCTTGAGAATTCATGCGTTCTGCTACAAGTACTCAGAGTCAGAGAAAATAATTGACGGAGAAAATTTTTCAAAACACAGTACGCCTCGTATCCCGTACGCCTATCTCAAACACCTGATATTTAGAGAAGATGAAACTATTCGATGCCAAATGAAACGCCCAAACCGTTTGGGCAACCCTTTTGAATCAACGATCAACGACTGAAATTGTTGCAATCGTCTAACATATAATCGTGTGACTTACAAGATGACAAGTAAGCAGAGAGGGGAGTTGATCTCAGAGGGAACGCCAATCAAAACAATAAATAAACAATCTTCTTTTTAACCTTTTTATACCCGTTGTGATAGAATAAACCACTCGAAATAAGTAAATAACACCAAAATAATCACAAAACTCAAACATTTTATTGAAATAAATGATTGAATAGCTTTATAACCATAATTAGTTAATTGATTCCTTCATCATTGGGGTGAGGATAAATGATATATGACTTGAATAATATATATATATATATATATATATATATATATATATATATATATATATATATATATATATTTTTTTTTTTTTTTTGCAAAATATATAATTTTTAATAAATTGAAGAAATAAAATTATTATAAAATTTTACAAAACCAGCGTAAAAAGATTTGGATGAATTTCAAGGTAAAATGTGCAGAGCAGACCTTTCACATGATCCCAAGTAAACGGATTTAGCTGAACGTCGAGCAAAAATGTGCACAGCAGACCTTCCAAATCTTTGCTCAGAAAACCTGTAAATTTAATCTGTTGAAAGAGCTACTTCGTTCACAAATAATCAATAGAAGCAACACGTGAGGCCACAGGTTCGAATCTCGTAAAGCACCAGTAAAACCCTTTCCTTGAGAATTCATGCCTTCTGCTACAAGTACTCAGACTCAGAGAAAATAATTGACGGAGAAAATTTTTCAAAACACAGTACGCCTCGTATCCTGTACGCCTATTTCAAACACCTGATATTTCGAGAAGATGAAACTATTTGATGCCAAATGAAATGCCCAAACCGTTTGGGCAACCCTTTTGAATCAACAATCAACGGCTGAAATTGTTGCAATCGTCTAACATATAATCCTGTGGCTTACAAGATCACAAGTAGGCAGAAAGGGGAGTTGATCTCAGAGGGATTGCCTGACGGGGTAATGATCTCAGAGGGAACGCCTTACGGCGTAATTATGGGAAAAAAATATGATTGAATGGATGTGCCATCCTGTTTTTCGAAAGAAAAAAGACTGCATATACAGGGCAGGACGCATCTACAGGCATAGCCGATGCCCCTTCTCCGATTCCTAAAAGATAGCTGTGTTCTTTTCTTCCTGTAAAAAAGGTAGCTGTGTATTTCACTGAAAGATAGCTGTGTTTTTGCCTTGCTGAAAGAAAGTATGCGGAAAATGAAACAGTAGATACCGGGAAGATTTTATGTGAAACAGATTGAAATTTTGGTAGACAACTCCCATTTTTTCTATGAAACAAACAAATTGACAAAATAGGTAGTGGGAAAATTTTAAGTGAAACAGATTGAAAGAATGTGTTATAATATATTTTGAAAAGAATAAAAGAATTCATATACAGGACGAGACGCATCTACAGGCATGGTGGATGCCCCTTCTTCCTACGCCTAAATGTAGGCATGCAATTACAATTACAAAAATGATTATACCAAAGGCTGGCAAGATTTGGTAGTGGGATCCCACATAGCCGGCAGTAGAAATGCCCGTCCATTAACTCCGCGGGCATTGTAGCTCGCCCCACTTATTTTATCCATTAGAAGCTCCCCAGGGAAGCCCGAGTAAGCCCCCTTTCCATATATTCTGGAGCAGGTAGAGACGGCCTCTAAAGGTGCAGCGACATCCCCTTGGAAGTAGCTGGTATTGAATGGATTGGTGGTTGTTCCTGTGAGAACGGTGGCCATGTTGATGATCATGCCATCAATGCCCACGTCTCCGTTTGGTGCCACCAGGGGAGGAGTCTGGGGTCCATACATGGGCTGATGAAATGGCCACGTGCACTGTCAAGGGCACTGACTCGTAGAATTCCCAACCCACGCGTATGGAATTGGAAGCTGCTCATCATGCTTCTCGGCAGCCTCCTTCCCCTGCAACATTCGACTTCCTGTACTATTGAGATTGAGAGTGGCATGGAATCCGCAGGAGCTCATGCAGAAACCCTCCACAGTGACATCCTCGGAGGTGAGAACCAAGTACACAGCATTGGCATTTCCAGGTGATTTCCGAGGAGGCAGAGCCCCCGACTTGAGGGCAGCTTCAACCAGAGCAGCAATGTCAGCCCTCTTGAGTGACTTGCTGAGGGAGTATTGTTGGTCCACCTTCTGCTTTCCAAGCATCACAACACTGGATGTGGATGTGGATGTGGCGGCCTTGTTAGAGTGGGTGCCTTCATACTTGTGCGTGGTCTTCCACCAAGTGGAGGCGGAGGGCTGATTTGCTTTTCCCTCTGACGTCTTTGCCCCAAGAGATTGTACAAAATCCCCCACAATGGAGCATTGAACAGGGGTGAACTGCCCATACCAAATCAGATGGAGAGGAATCACCCCACTGGCAGAGAGCAGAGGACCATCATGGTAAGTCAAAACAACAGATGGCTCTTCCACCAACGCAGCAAGTTTCCTGGACTGTCCACCACCAGCAGCGGCGGATGCCCACAATACCGCCATACAAAACACGCCCATTTGCAGGATCACAGTCAGTCGAAGCCGCGAACCACAAGCAGCCATTTGAAGGCAAGCTGATAAAATACCCTGCAACCTTCACTATCACTATGGATCGATCAGAAGAGATCCAAAGGAATCAAACAATGAAGAAAGAAGCTACAATCAAGAAAGAAGTTACTGGCAGGGAAGAAAAGATGGTTGTGAGATTGAAGAGCAGAGTAGAGGGATGAGGTTTAAGTAGGGGGAGTTGTGGAAGCGAGGACGCGGTTACGCAGAAGGAGGTGGTGACAGCAATGGACAGAGGGGTGCCATGCTGGCCGGCATTACAGATGCCAAATGAAATGCCCAAACCGTTTGGGCAACCCTTTTGAATCAACAATCAACGGCTGAAATTGTTGTAATCGTCTAACATATAATTGTGTGGCTTACAAGATGACAAGTAGGCAGAGAGGGGAGTTGATCTCAGAGGGAACGCCTTATGGCGTAAATATGGGAATCTGCATAATTCCCATATGACATATAAATATAAATATAAATATTATAAATATAAATATAATATTTATGAAATTATTTTTGAAAATAATTCCCATATGACATATAAATATAAATATAAATATTATAAATATAAATATAATATTTATGAAATTATTTTTGAAAATAGAAGAGTACTGCAAAAACCAAAACCACAATTGCAATAAGCAAAATCTGCATAATTCCCCTATTAAATAATTCCCATATTACATATAAATATAAATATAAATATAATATTTATGAAATTATTTTTGAAAATAGAAGAGTACTGCGAAAACCAAAACCACAATTGCAATAAGCAAAATCTGCATAATTCCCCTCTTAAATATATAGCTCCACAAATACATTAAAGAAAAATCTGCATAATTCCCCTATTAAATATATAGCTCCACAAATACGTTAAAGAAAAATCTGCATAATTCCCATATTAAATATATAGCTCCACAAATACATTAAAGCAAAATCTGCATAATTCCCCTATTAAATATATAGCTCCTTAATGCAAAAGAAAGGGCAGACATTCCATAATTGCAATATTAAATATATAGCTCCTTAATGCAAAAGAAAGGGGAGACATTCCATAATTGCGAAACTTCTGAGCCTCAAATATTCGGAATCTCATAGCCAGATTCTCAGATTCCAATACATTTGTTTGGAATTATTACCAAATAGTGCATCAAATATTTATTATCCACAAAAAAAATGGGAGAATTATTACAATCTGCCTTCTCAACATAACGCCATAGCATAGCACCGCACCACAGTCGTCATCATTTGTTTTGTTCACCACCCAAGGGGCTCTTTACAGCGTCCATGAAGCTCTGCGTAGTACCCTTCGCCTTGTCCCCCGCCTGCATTAACATCATCCAAACTCAATTAAATCCAATACACTTTCATATTCAATTAATAATTACCTGTTTAATCATGAAATAAAAAACAACCTGTTGGAAGAAAGAGCCAATTTGTTCTTTTCCCTCTTGGGCTTTTCCCATGATGGACTGACCCATTCCCTTGGTCGCATCAGTCCCTTGAGAAGCCTTCTCCTCAGTCATATCCTTCATCCCCTTCATGATGCAAAATATAAAATACCATCACCAGCAGCAATAACATCAATAACGAATATAAAATACCATCACCAGCAGCAATAACATCAATAGTAACTGATACACTCTAGTCCTTAAAAAAACAGTCCTTTCAAAAATAAATCAAAGGAGTTGAAATATGACCACTAAACACAAAAATTACTTGAGTTGTTTGCTGGGCTTGTTCAGCCTTCTCCTGCCCATATTGCTTGCACTGCTCCGCCATCTTTGTTAATAGATCGATCGATTTCTTCAACACTAATACAAGTAATGTAATGCGATCATTTGCGTTGAGAAGAATGAGTAGCAGAGTCCCTTATATATAATGAGGGAGCGGAGCGAGTGAGATGGACATATGTGTCTTCTATGTGATACTGGTTTCAACAAATGTAGCCCAAACTTGAAGTCGTGGCACCCATGCATAGAGATAACAACGGAGACATTAAAGAATACCATTAGCAGACAATGAGGCGCGCTCTGTACAAAATCCCCCACAATAGAGCGTTGAACAGGGGTGAGCTGCCCATACCAAATCAGATGGAGAGGAATCACCCCACTGGCAGAGAGCAGAGGACCATCATGGTATGTCAAAACAACAGATGGCTCTTCCACCAACGCAGCAAGTTTCCTACACTGTCCACCACCAGCAGCGGCGGATGCCCACAATACCGCCATACAAAACACGCCCATTTGCAGGATCACAGTCAGTCGAAGCCGCGAACCACAAGCAGCCATTTGAAGGCAAGCTGATAAAATACCCTACAACCTTCACTATCACTATGGATCGATCAGAAGAGATCCAAAGGAATCAAACAATGAAGAAAGAAGCTACAATCAAGAAAGAAGTTACTGGTAGGGAAGAAAATACGGTTGTGAGATTGAAGAGCAGAGTAAAGGGATGAGGTTTAAGTAGGGGGGGTTGTGGAAGCGAGGACGCGGTTACGCAGAAGGAGGTGGTGACAGCGATGGAAAGAGGGGTGCCATGTTGGCCGGCATTACAGATGCCAAATGAAACGCCCAAACCGTTTGGGCAACCCTTTTGAATCAACAATCAACGGCTGAAATTGTTGCAATCGTCTAACCTATAATCCTGTGGCTTACAAGATGACAAGTAGGCAGAGAGGGGAGTTGATCTCAGAGAGAACACCTTACGGCGTAATTAAATTAGAATTTTAATAAAAAAAAATCTCAAGCAATACGGACAGAGAACGACGTAATTGTCAATAAATATATAAATAAATAATCATAGAAAGGCAAAGCAGATAAAATTCGGAAGAAATCACGACCACGTAATTATCAATAAATATATAAATAAATTAAATAATCATAAAAAGGACAAAAACAAATAAATGAGGATATGAATATAAAGACGTAATTATCAATAAATATATAAATAAATTAAATAATCATAAAAAGGACAAAAACAAATAAATGAGGATATGAATATAAAGACACAGCACAGCGTTTGATAGAATTAATTTATCGATAAACTTTAAATGCTTACAAGTGGCAGAAAATAATTCATATATCCAATTAGAGATACGCACGAAGAAGAGATTCGGTGAGCCTAAGGTAGCAATGGAGCCGGGGAGCTCAGTTTCCACACCGCCTTGGTCACAGATGACACACCATCACTCAGTTTCCACACCGCCTTGGTCACAGATGATACCCCATCAGTACGCTGTGCTTTTGCAAACAAAATACCATACCCACTGCAATATTGTATACGTTATACTTGGTAATTCCTTGCATGGTCAACATAGCTTCCAAGGTTTAATGGCGATGGAGGACAACCAGTCTACAGTCAATACCCAATTCCACATCTGCTAAATAATTGAGAGGATCTCGGCGGCAGGCATTTTAATTAAACACAAATAATTTTGCATTCTCCTATGTGATGTCACTAGGGGAATGGAAGCCCCTCCTCATAGATGATCGAAAGCTTCCTTCTCCAGGGACCATTGAAGGAGCCATTAACCCTTTTCCGCTGGGATGCTACGCGCTGCAATTTTTATAGTGGCCAGGCCGCGACCTCAAACCAGCAACCACCTTTTTCCTTTCCAACCTCTCTGAATTAAATCCCTTGCCCTTCAGCTCTCCTCTGCAAGAAGAAGGTATTATTTTATGATAAGTTTGGCGTCCATCCAGATGATTGACGCCACCTACTTCTTCTTCCATCGTCATGACACTCGGCGTCATTCGGCAGCCACATAGTCGGCTTAATTTGTTGTAGCGGCGGTGGTTCCTTTTCATGGCAGCGTTGGCTTTCACGGCCAACGCAGCCATATCAGCGGCGGGCAGAGGATAGAGCAATTTGCTTAGAGGAAGCAGAAAATAGAGGTTTTCTACTTGCAGTTCCTGCTCTGTAGAAAGGGGAAAAACATACTCATCATAACACATCGATCGGCATGGCAGATGAAAAAGCCGGGTCTGCATCTTAATATTTCCTCTACCTTCACATGCTCTGCAAACTCTCTAATCAACCTACCAGTCTCTTCTTCAATAACCACTAATTTGGCAGTAGGAAGATGAGCTGATGATCTACGAGATAGATTACTTCCCATTAAATAATTAGAAGGGTATATAGATCCAGAGATTGGGGTCAGTAATGATAATCGCCTGCTTGTGTGGAGGTGTTGTGGGATAATGAAAATTTGCTCTGAATGTGGTGAGGGGTAATAATGAGAATTTATAGAGAGGAATGCCGCCACATGTTGGAATTTCAAAATTGATGTACCCTGTCAAATTTGACAACGAGTACGCTGCATTATTTTCTGTAATTGGAGGAGATATTCTCTCGTACTGGCAATTTACCAGTCAAATTCCAGCTCTTGCCGCGTGGCCGCCATATAGCATGACTTAGTCAGAGAGTTCGTGAAGTACGGCGGACCGTGAGTGTGGTAGCTGCCTGTGAAGTAAGGAATTTTAACTGAGTGGAGCCGAATGCCCTGTGGTCAATACAGAAATTGCCTCAATGGAAGGTTCGTAGTTGAACTTGTGATTTAATAAATTGCCTCAATGGAAGGTTCGTAGTTGAACTTGTGATTTAATTTTATTAATATATTCTCTTTCCTAAAGGCTTTCCACATGTGGGGACGAATCCTAACACGATGTGGATCTGTTGTCTTTCCACATGTGGGGATTAATGATAGCACAATCTGTAGGAGTTGTTTATAATGTGATTTTTGGAGATTTGATGGAATCCGGCAAAAGAAATTGTGGTTAAATCTTGATTTGTTGTAGTTAAAATGATTTTTTAACTGTGTATTTGGATTCAGCACCCTGAAAAACCCTTGGCATTCTTTGATTGTGCAGAAACTAGCTATCAAACTTGGGATTCCAATAAATTGCTGCCCAATTTTAATCTGGAAAACCCACTTGAAAAACTTTTAAAAAATCACATTATAGACCACTGCCAATGGGTATCGTGGATTCGTTGTCTTTCCACATGTGGGCACGACTCATAACACAATTGACATGGTGGAGCTATTTGAAAAGTAGCCGTTCATTGCGCATTTACTTTCCGATTGACTTTGATATTTATGCAAAGGAACTATTTAGAGAAAAGGCCCAGGATGCATCTATTTTTGAATTCACACACATTCTTTTGAATTCCGATTATTTAATATTTATACAAACGATCTATTTGAAAAAAAAATAAAAATAAAAAGGCCCCACAATGCACTATTTTCGAATTCACACGCACGTTCTTTTGAATTCAATCTATCATAATTCAGTTCTCAAATAAACCAGTTCTCAAATAAAATAATTATTACGGGTTATTTTTCAAATTTAAGTTGATTTATTATTTATTATTGTTATTAAAAAAGTCATATTGATTAATAATATAATATGTAAAGAAGTAAACGTTCAGTACTAAATTTCTTTACATCTTTAGACCATACCCAAAAAAACCTCTAAACCAATCAAACTCAATTTTAAAATATAGTCCAAACTGTAAAATTCACTAACACTTACAATATCTCTATAAAAATAATTTTTTATACCTTTTCTAAATAAGATAAATATATTTGGGCTCTTTGCATATAAAACCATTTACTCTCTAATCATCATTCTTAATATCAGTCAGCGTCATTTTTTCCTTGAAAAAAACTTGAAAGAGGACCATCGTCATGGTAAATATCATTCCATCCTTTTTTCCATACTAAAGCATGTTTCCATCCGAAATCCAATGATATAACAAAAAGATCCCTCAAAGGAAGATTTACTCTAAGATTCAATTCCACTTATTGGTTGGGTCTTTCTAAATCGGATCTTTTATAGGTTTTTATTATATTCAGTTAATTTTGGTGGCTCAAGTTTGGTTATGTAAGTATTTATAAATTTCAGTTTCACTCTTAAAAATTTTAAATTTGTTTTAAAATATGTAATGAAATTACTTTTTTATTACTCCCATTTATGTATGGATAGAATTTATTTAAAAATAGAATTTATTTAAAAATATTTATGTTCATCATGTTCATTTATAGCTAATGAGATTATATGGATTAGGGCATATTATTGTTTTTTAATTCAGATTTTAAATTTAGGTTTTCATGAAGGAGTTTATATGTGACATATTATTTTATAGTTTTCTTTGGTGTCGTTTTTTTTAATGCTTATTAAATTTTTTGATTTTTTGTCATGGTTACTTTAACTTGTGTGAAGATGGAAATGTTCAAAAAAATTCTTAATAGAAGGTTAGCTTGTTTTTCCTAAGCATGTTAACAACAAAATTGAGATGCCTTGGTTTGTACTTAACATTGAAGTCGAAATTTTCTAATCAAAGTCGAAATTGTCTAACCAAAGTGCCTACATTGGATTCTTAAGTGTTTCTTGGTTTGTAATTTTTTTTACTCAAGCATTCCTAGAATTCTATCTCTAGAATTCATGGAATCTCTAGATAACATTCTATCTATCATATATATTCTTAAATATAGTTATGGAATCTCTAGATAATATTCTATCTATCATATATATTCTTAAATATAGTTTTGCCATGGCTTCTCTAATAGAAGTTGTATATGTTAGAACATGGGGAACTATTTCAATCCTTAATGAAATTTCTTTGGCCTCCTCTTTTCCTAATTGTCTTTTTGTCTTAATTTAAGGACTTCTCCATGGAGATCATCAATATTTATCCTAGAGAGTTGGGCCTACAAATTGGAGTAATTTAAAATCTTGATTTCATTAGATACAATGTAGATCATCCAAATGGTAGATAATGCCCATGAGCCCTCGAATTCTCTAAACACTGTCTAGAAAACATTATTGGTAAATTCCTCCTTAGAAGGAAAGATTCTTCACTAGTTTTTTGGTTGACCCTAAAGTTCTCATGAAAGAGAAAGTATGCCTAAATCTACATGTGGAGTAGTAGTTTAGATCAATCTTCTTCCACAAAGATTGTTTAATTTCTCTTGACATATTGGACAATCTAGCTGATTTCCTATGTGTTTTGTGTTGAAAATAGCAACAAGAAATTCTAAAAATAGAAATGCTAAAAATAGCATTGCTATAAATAGCATTTCAAGTACCAATGTTGGACATAGCAAGAAGGAGTGAAAAATGGAAATGCAATAGCATTGCTATAAATAGTATTTCGGGATAGATTCCAATTTTAGTTAGTCTTTGAATTAAAATTGAGAAGTAAAATTCGAATTTGATCTTAGCAACTGTTTGTAAAATAATTAATTAATTCATCTTGAGTTAATTAGTTGTAGAAAATCAAACATGAAGTCTATGTGAAGACATGCAACAGTTTCTCCATTGGTTGAGGAAGTTATCCCTTGATTAAAGGAGATTAGGATGAGTTGTACTTAGTTAGCTCAGTTAACTGAGTTAAGTCTAGTTAGATTAGTTCAAATAGTTTGTTGAACTAATTGTAAGTTCAATTAGTTAATGCATGCATGCATGTAACTGCTGCACTCCAAATAACTAAATATTCTCTCATAAATAACTCATGCATGTAAGTTCAGTCAGAGACCTAGTTGACATCAGAGGAAGGGACAATGTACTATCAGTTGGAGGATTTTTCCTATATAGGAAACTCATCCATGCAGATGGAATTATCTCCTTCAGGATTGTGCAGTTACTTCTGAGTTTAGTGAGTAGTGTGAGAGGTCAATTTACACAGGTGGTAGCATTGGACCCCAAGATAAACTGCGCAAGGAAAAGGAGGCTTGGAGGGCAGAGGAGAAGGTTTTTCAGAAGCCTTTGACTGTATATGAGCAACAATTGGATTGTACTGAGAGCATGATAGCTTGTGAGCTAATGCTTTGTGTAATCCAGACATATTTCGACTTGTATGATAATACAGAGATCAGTGTTTTTAGTTGAGGCTTACCCTAGAGTATTCTTCCATGTTCATGTGTGATTGCTTTCTCATTCTCAGTTATATGTGTTCTATTTGATCTTTCTCATATTCGATTAAGCTTCTACAAGTTTGTTGTAGAGTAGATTTTGTATTTTGCTTTAGTATATTGCATAATCTCTTGATCTACATTGGGGAATTCTACATGGTATCAGAGAAAAGGTTATCAAAGTGAAGAACAATATACAAAGAAGGGAGAAGTTCAACATTTCAAGTTCCCGATTATAGAATTCGAATTCTTATCACATCTCAAATTTCACCAATGGCGTTCAACGGTTTAAGACTCGAGTATGCCATTGATGGCAGCTCGAATTATATAACCTGGAAGGATCATGTTAGGATATTCTGACACATAGGAAATAGTTAAGTTCAACTTGGTCTAGTATAGAGTTAGGTAAAGTGTGTTTCTTTACCGTTGTACATTTTGTAACTTACAATCTGACGGTCACGATATGTAGTGATCTGACGGTTCACTCTCTCCTCGGTATTACCGACACTTGATCCGTGGCTTGACACCCGATTGGTCCATGAGTTCTATTTAAAGCGCATGGAGGGTCATTGTTCGGGTAATCCGTCTATGAGAGAAAGCTTATGTAAATTTTCATTCTTTGATTAATAAATTGCCTGAAGTGGCCACGTTGGCTCAGGCCGTGGACTGTTTCCCTCTTTGAGGGTTTTAACCACGTCAAAAATACTGGTGTATTGATCTGTGATCTGGTTGTGAGCGGTGTCCTTTTGGTGTTATTTCTGAGGAACTTACCCTGTAAATTCCTACATGGTATCAGAGCTATTTGAGGGCCGCGTCCGTTGGTGATCCAAATCTGAAGCCGGTAGAACTGCATGCGGCTGTCGTTTCCTAGATCTACTGTTTCTGACTGCTTTCGGGCCGAGAGGACTGCTCTGTTGTGTTCTGAGCATCTGTTCCAGTGATGAACCCCTTTCGTTTCACGCGAAAAGGTTTCCGGTAGCCCTATCTGCATCATTTTTAAGATCTGGAGGTATACAGTGTTTATCTGTAGTTTACTGTTATTTTCTCTCTGGTTATTTCGGTTTCTGTTTATTTAGCTTTTTTTTATTACCGGATCTATACCTTTCATTTCTGCGTATGCTCTTTGCCCTGCGACTCTGTGCGATCTGGGCAAATCAGAAACAGAAAGGAAGTTTTTTTTCTCATGCGTATGCTCTTTTCCCTGCACCTTAGTGTGATCTTGGAAAATCAGAAACATTGAGAAAAATATTTAGTCTCCGGCTAAAGCTAACTTTGAGCCGTAAGGTTCGTTTTTCTTTGCATATTCGTGTTGGGTTTTGTGTTTTTTTTTTGTAGGAAAAAAGAGCTTTCTCAAGGCAAGCACGCAACCCAAGGCCCCCCCCCCCCCCCCCCCTCTCTCTCTCTCTCTCTCTCTCTCTCAAATTTTTTGTATACCTCAATTGGTTCAAATCTATTTTAAGAGAGTAGAGGTCTTGGGTTCAAATCTCCATTTTGTGGGGGCATTTTTTTAATTCCCGCACATTTGCGCACTTTGCCGGCAACTTCAACAATTTTTTTTTCAAAAAGCCATAACTTCTTCATCCGGAAGCCTTTTTCAGAGCCGTTTTTTTTAAAACAGCCTAATTTTTCAAGATCTATCCATTGGAACACTTACTTTTAGCATCTTCAGCTTCAGTTTAAAAAAAAAAATGGAAAGTCCATGCCAAGTCATTCTTGACAGCACTAACTACTTCCAATGGATAGTCTACATGGAAGATTTACTTAGAAGTAAAGGTCTCTACAGAATAGCCACAGGCCGTGGACTGTTTCCCTCTTTGAGGGTTTTAACCACGTCAAAAATACTGGTGTATTGATCTGTGATCTGGTTGTGAGCGGTGTCCTTTTGGTGTTCTTTCTGAGGAACTTACCCTGTAAATTCCTACATGGTATCAGAGCTATTTGAGGGCCGCGTCCATTGGTGATCCAAATCTGAAGCCGGTAGAACTGCCACAGGCCAAGAGAAGAAACCAAAAGATGAAGACAAGGCTGCAAAATGGGAAAATAGACAAGATCAAGCACGTGGTTTGATAGGGATGTCTATTTCTCCTGATCTTAGATTCCATATTGCAGAACTTGATACTCCTCATGAAGCATTGGAACAAATCACTAAAGTTTTTGGGATTAAAAATGAAATTAGAGCCCATCAACTTGAAAATGAGTTGCTTACATTGGATCCTAATAATTTTTCCTGCATTGAAGATTTCTTGTCCAAATTCAAGACCCTTAGATATCTCTTGGAAGGTGTTAAGGTTAAGAAAGAAGATAGTAACCTTATTTATTCCATCCTTACTAAGTTGGGACCAGCCTACTCTGTATTTGTTTCCACCTTCCATTCTACAAGGGAAGCTTTCATTTGTCAAGGAAAAGACTACAAGGCCCCTTCCTTTGACTCTTTTTGTGATTCTTTAATAAGAGAACAAGAAAAACTCTTACACCTTGGTCTTCTTAATCTTGGAAACTCTTCCAAGAAAGTGTTAGCCGCCCAGCAGCAACCAAATTCAAAGAATCCTAAGAAGTCATATCCTAAAAAGAATGGTCCTAAACCAAACAAGGGTCCTAAGCAAACTCAGCCTCAAAATGAAAGATCATTTCAGCAAAATGATAGGACCAATAAAAAAAAATGGAAGAAGACTGATAGACATTGTAACTTTTGTAATCGAGATGGCCACTTAGAATCTAAATGCTTTAAGAAGATGGAAGCCTTGGAAGCCACAATGAAGAAACATAACATCCATGTGGAGCATTCTTCAACTTCAACTTCATCTTTAGGAATGGCACTTTCTGCATGTCGTTGTCAATCATCTCAGTCTGGTTATGCATTAAATGTATCTTCTTCTTCTCATTCTCATGAGTGGCTCATTGATTCTGGAGCCTCTTATCACATGGCCAAAAACAAAGCCATGTTTTCTTCTTTAAATGATTGTAACACCAAAAATATATATGTTGGTGATGATAGATCTCTTAATGTTGTAGGGACTGGAACTGTTCATCTAGACAATGGTCAGTTTAATGATGTATTATGTGTTCCAACCTTATCCTGCAACCTTCTATCTGTATATCAGATAACTCATTCAGGTGAAGGTAAAATTGTTGAATTTTCACCTCATGATGTTGTAATCAAGGATCTAAGAGATCCTAAACAGATTCTAGCTACTGGTATTGCTGATGATTCCACAAGGTTGTATAAGTTTCACAAGTTTGGGTCATCAAATCTTCCCTCAGTATTTGTTGCTCATAATGATGAAGTGAGCAAACTTTGGCATGAGCGATTTGGTCACTTAAACTATCACTCCCTTCATCATCTATGTAAAGAAAATATGGTGACAGGTCTTCCTATGGTATCTTGCAGAGATGATGTTTGTTCCGGATGTGTACTCAGAAAACATCATCGGGACAGTTTTGAAAAACGTGCCTCTTGGCACGCCTCAGCCCCTTTATAGCTTGTGCATAGTGATTTATGTGGTCCACTTCCTGTTGCTTCATTCTCTGGCTGCAAGTATTTCTTAACTTTCATTGATGATTTCTCCAGACGCACTTGGGTATACTTCTTAAAACTCAAGAGCGAAGTATTTAACACATTTTTGGCCTTCAAAGCCTTTGTTGAAAAACAATCTGGACATCAAATTCTTAAGCTAAGAACTGATAATGGTGGAGAATATGTTAAAAACACATTCATCAACTTTTGCACCGAAAATGGAATTCAAATGCAACATACTGTTCCATACACTCCACAACAAAATGGTGTAGCTGAAAGGAAAAATCGCACCTTAAAGGAAATGGCTAATTGTATGCTGCAATCTAAAGGACTTAGTCTTAGTTTTTGGGCCGAAGCAATTAATTGTGCAAATTATATAATCAATCGCACTCCTACTAAGGTTCTAAAGAATATCACTCCAGAAGAAGCTTGGAGTTCCATTAAACCATATGTAAGTCACTTTCGTGTTTTTGGAAGTGAAGCATGGGCCCATATTCCAGATGAAAAGCATAAAGCTTTAGAACCTAAGAGTGAGAAATGTACTTTTGTTGGATATTCTGAAGATGTAAAAGGTTATAGACTTATTCCATTTAAGTCCAAAAATGTTATCATTAGAAGAGATGTAAAATTTGATGAAAATAAATCGGCCTGCGAGCCTAGTCCGGCGGATGTGCCACCTCTTCCTATCTCTTCTACTTTTGAAAACATTTCTTCTTCAGATGATGAAAGTGAGGATGACAATCCTCCCCCACCTTCTCAGGATCCTCAACTTCCAAGATGGGTCCATGCTACTCGAGATGCAGCAGGTGATCTTGCCGGTGATCCTACAGATCAGCGACGTACACGTTCTCAGTTTGAAAGAGCCTCTTCTTTACTGGCTCAAGCTCCAGTAAATCATGATCCTGACACTTTTGCAGAAGCTTCAGGCCATCCACATTGGGAAGCAGCTAAGAATGAAGAATATCATTCATTGTTGGCAAATGATACATGGGATCTGGTTCCTCTACCACAGGGACGCAAACTTGTTAGATGTAAATGGGTTTACAGAACCAAGTATGGACCAGATGGGAAAGTAGATAAACATAAAGCTCGTCTTGTTGCTAAGGGCTTTTCACAGGTTGAAGGCATTAACTACACTGAAACCTTCCCCCCTGTTGCCAAAATGAACTCTATCCGCCTTGTTCTTTCCCTTGCTGCCTCTTTAAAATGGGAAGTCCATCAGATGGATGTTAAATATGCCTTCTTGCATGGGGACTTGCATGAAGAAATCTATATGGAACAACCCATTGGCTTCATCCAAACAGACTCCAGCCTTGTATGTCGACTTAAGAAATCCCTTTATGGTCTCAAGCAAGCTCCTCGGGCTTGGTATGCCAAAATGGATAGCTTTCTTTTAGAATCTGGCTTTTCTAGGTGTTATTCTGACAATACTGTCTACACCAAGAAAGTGGGCAACTCTCTTATCATCCTTGTTCTTTATGTTGATGATCTTATTCTTACTGGTAGTGATCCCAACCTTATAAACCATGTGAAGTCCAGCCTTAAAAAGAAATTTGAAATGACAGACTTAGGACACTTACACTATTTTCTCGGTCTTCAAGTCTTGCAATCCAAGGAGGGTATTTCCCTTTCCCAGTCCAATTATGCTTGTGATATTCTTCGTCATTTTCACATGGAAGACTGTAAGCCAGCCCCTTCTCCCTTTCAGTCTGGAGTCAAACTTTCAGTCTCTTGTACTTCTCCTGAAGTTGATGCTACCTTATACCGTCAACTTGTAGGAAAACTCTTGTATTTAACCCATACTCGTCCTGACCTTTCCTTTGCTGTTGGCCTTGTTGCTCGTTTTATGCAAAACCCCCGTGAAAGTCATTGGAAAGCAGCTAAAAGAACACTTTGTTATGTTCGAGGTACAGTACAGTTTGGGATTCATTACAGTGCCAAAGCAGCTCCTCTATTAGTTGGTTTCACTGATTCCGATTGGGCTGGTGACCCTGATGATCGGAAGTCTACTGCCGGTTATGTCTTCATTCTTGGTTCAGGACCTATTACATGGGCTTGTAAGAAACAGGCTGCCATTTCTCTTTCGTCAGCAGAAGCAGAGTATCGTGGTGCCGTGGAAGCTAGTAAGGAAGCCTTGTGGCTTCGTTAGATCCTATCAGAGTTTGGATTTGAGCCGCAACATCCAACGACACTTTGGTGTGATAATCAAAGTGCCATTCAGCTATGCAAAGATCCAGTCCAACATCAGCGCAGCAAACACATTGAACTACACATGCACTTCATCAGAAAGCTCATTCATGACCATGTTCTTGAAGTGAAATATTGTTCAACAGATGATCAGGTTGCAGACATCTTCACAAAGGCTCTCACAGAGGCGAAGTTCACTAAACTTCGATATATGCTTGGAGTTCAGGAAGTTGTCACTAAGGGGGGATAGGCTCTAGTGCCTCCTTCCTTCTCCTATTGTGTCATATTTGTAAATCCTTCAATCCTATCCCAAGTTGTTCTTAAGGGGGGATGTTAGGATATTCCGACACATAGGAAATAGTTAAGTTCAACTTGGTCTAGTATAGAGTTAGGTAAAGTGTGTTTCTTTACCGTTGTACATTTTGTAACTTACAATCCGACGGTCACGATATGTAGTGATCCGACGGTTCACTCTCTCCTCGGTATTACCGACACTTGATCCGTGGCTTGACACCCGATTGGTCCATGAGTTCTATTTAAAGTGCATGGAGGGTCATTGTTCGGGTAATCCGTCTATGAGAGAAAGCTTATGTAAATTTTCATTCTTTGATTAATAAATTGCCTGAAGTGGCCACGTTGGCTCAGGCCGTGGACTGTTTCCCTCTTTGAGGGTTTTAACCACGTCAAGAATACTGGTGTATTGATCTGTGATCTGGTTGTGAGTGGTGTCCTTTTGGTGTTCTTTCTGAGGAACTTACCCTGTAAATTCCTACAGATCACATGGAAGCAGTATTAGAGGACAAAGGTCTAAAGGACTTCATTGATCAAGAAGTCCCCAAGCCGGCAGCAGCTAATGCTACAGAATTGGCGGAATGGAAGAAATGTGTGGCTAGAGCGAGGAGAATCCTCCTGGAGGGAGTTCGAGACCACATTGTCTCGAGCCTCCATGGGAAGGAGACACCATTTCCAATGTGGAAAACATTGAAAGATCTATACCAGAATAGCAACGATCAGAGGAAGCTGACACTAAAAGACAAGCTTCAGAAAATCAAGTGTGAAAAGGGCGGCACGATCTCTACATATCTGAACAAGCTCACCACCTGCAGGGATGAGCTTGGAAGTGTAGGGATCACAACATCCGATGATGACATGGTGAGTCTTACTCTCCTAGGTCTTCTTAAGAGCTGGCATAGTTACCAAGACTTGGTAAATGGAAGAGAGAAACTACCAGATTGGGAACGACTTTGGTTGGATCTAATGTAGGAGGAGATAAGAAGAAGCACCAGAGATGGTTCTTCATCTAAGGAGGATGAAGAAAACTACGCCTTAGCGAGTAAGGTAAGGAAAGGGAAGGAGAAGGATTCTCATCCCAAATCGAGTTCTTCCTATGGTGGGAAGAATTTTGACAAATCAAAAGTGCAATGCTTTCGTTGTCATGAGTTGGGCCATTTTGCTACAAATTGTCCACTGAAGAAATCCAAGATGGGATCCAAGGAAGGATATGAAGGTGAGGCATTGGCCTCACAGTTCGAGTTGGATTTCACCCTCTTCGCATGCATGGTTTCATCCATGGTGGGATGTGGTTGGTTTCTTGATAGTGGAGCTTCATTCCACATGACCGGTGATAAGAGTTTGTTCAGTACCTTGGAGGAGAAAGATCTCCAGATACTCATAGCGATGGGTAATGATGAAAAGTATAGTGTCTCAGGAGTAGGCACAGTTGTTTTTCAGAGGGAGCATGGAGCTCGCATTACCTTGACAGATGTGAAGTATGTGCCAGGACTGAAGAAAAACTTGGTATCGATCGCAATGCTGGAAGACAAAGGCTATGATGTAGTCTTCAGTAAGGGAAAGGTTTTCCTTAGACATGTCACCACGAGACAGGTGAAGCAGATCGGTTCATGAGTCAAGAACCTATATGCTCTTGAGGTTCAAGATGCATGCAAAACCTTGAGGAGCAAGGCAATTGTTGGAGACTTGGTGGTTGAGAGGGAGAGTACATTACCTCTCAACATGTAGTGCCAGAAGAAGTCTCAGACAATTGTGGAGGAACCACAATTGGTGAAGCAGCTTCAGGAGGTTGTGGAGTAGTCACAACTGGAGAAACCAAGAGGAGATCGAGTGGAGGCATCCACTCATGCAGAGACCTCAAGTAGGGGGGAATTTCGAGCCAAGTGGGCAGAGCGATCATATGCATCCATACCTCCAGGTAGGAGGTGGGGCGATGTGGAGTGACAGTCCCAAGAAGGCTGGAATAGGGGCAGGATCATTTAGGTACCCAACCTCTTTGATTAGACCTTGCTACAAGATCCCCGACGAGGAGTAGCACGATTGGCTGAGTGGGTAGAGGCAAATGCGGATGGAGCGGCAGAGAGAGCTACAGTGCAGGAATCCCAAGACAGCGCAGAGCTAGTAGGCTGCAACAATGCAAGAGGCATAGGAGTGTTGCACCAGTGCAGGATGGCACAGAGAGGTGTGCAACGGTGTGAGATACATGGAGTGTTGTAGCAACTTAGAGGTCACAGAGGGAGCACTTTTCAGTGGTAGAGGGAGCTTCAGCATCAGAGGGTGTTTCTAGCCCAATAGGGAGGTCAGTTGGGTGATTTTTTTGTTTCTAGAGTTGCTGGAGCAACAACACTTGGGATAAGTGTTGCATGCAGAACATTCCAAAGGTTCAGGATCAAGTTCGAGTTGAATGCCTTTCTTGTTGAGAAGGAGTGTTGAAAATAGAAACAAGAAATGTTAAAAATAGCATTGCTATAAATAGCATTTTAGGTACCAGTGTTGGACATAGCAATAAGGAATGAGAAATGGAAATACTAAAAATAGCATTGTTATAAATAGTATTTTGCGATAGATGCCAATTTTAGTTAGTCCTTGAACTAAAATTGTGATGTAAAATTCGAATTTGATCTTAGCAACTGTTTGTAAAATAATTAATTAATTCATATTGAGTTAATTAGTTGTAGAAAATCAAACATGAAGTCTATGTGAAGACATGCAATAGTTTCTCCATTGATTGAGGAAGTTATCCCTTGATTAAAGGAGATCAAGATGAGTTGTACTTAGTTAGCTCAGTAAACTGAGTTAAGTCCAGTTAGATTAGTTCAAATAGTTTGTTAAACTAATTGTGAGTTCAGTTAGTTAATGCATGCATGCATGTAATTGCTGCACTCTAGATAACTGAATATTCTCTCATAAATAACTCATGCATGTCAGTTCAGTCAGAGACCCAGTTGACATCAGAGGAAGGGATACTGTACTATCAGTTGGAGGATTTTTCCTATATAGGAAACTCATCCATGCAGACGGAATTATCTCCTTCAGGATTACGCAGTTACTTCTGAGTTTAGTGAGCAGTGTGAGAGGTCAATTTACACAGGTGGCAGCATTGGACCCCAGGAGAAACTGCGCAAGGAAAAGGAGGCTTGGAGGGCAGAGGAGAAGGTTTGTGAGAAGCCTTTGACTGTCTATGGGTAGCAGTTGGATTGTACTGAGAGCATGATAGCTTGTGAGCTAATGCTTTGTGTAATTCAGACATATTTCCACTTGTATGATAATATAGAGATCGGTGTTTTTAGTTGAGGCTTTCCGTAGAGTATTCTTTTGCGTTCATGTGTGATTGCTTTCTCATTCTTAGTTATATGTGTTCTATTTGATCTTGCTCATATTCGATTAAGCTTTTGCAAGTTTGTTGTAGAATTAGATCTTGTATTTTGCATTAGTATATTGCATAATATGTTGATCTACAGTGGGAAATTCTACATTTTGTGATAAAAGCTTTTTCATTCTCATAATTTGTGGATGGTTATGTTGGACAAATAAGTGGGATTTAATGAATAGAACTATAAAACTCGAAGAGTCTAAATGACCAATATTTATTGATCATATATAGGAATAGGATTATTTGATCTTTTGTTGGCAAAGTGTTGGGTAACCATTTTTCCTTTAATATCTACAAATATATCTTCCCAAGAGGTTGGGTAACATGTGCTTGAGAGGTTGGGTATTTTTTAAGGCTTGATACTCCAAAATTCTATGTAAAATAGTGTGGACCTAATGATGAAGTGGAGGTAAGGTATCCTTTCCAAATCTTGTAACAAGAAAAGCTTTCAATTGGAGTGTGTTGGAGTCCATTAACATATCAAAACCTATGAGTATGTAATCTTGGAGGATGTTGAAGTCCACTAACATATCAAAACCTATGAGGAGTATGTAAGCTTTTAGCACATCATAGATTTATAGGTCATCTAATGCAAATGAACAATATATCTTTTACCAAGTTAAAATGTCTACATTACATTACATTAATATTTTTATTAATTCTATATTTGTAAATTTTATTTTATTTTTATTTTTATGTAATTTGACTTAGTTAAAATGTTAAACATTACATTACATTACAACATCGCTACCATACTGGTGCATTATATCAATCTTTTTATTTAATTTTACTTTTTTAGATTTTACTTAATTTAATTTTTTATATAATTTGACTTAGTCAAAATATTAAATATTACATTACAACATCACTCTTGTATTAGACGAGAAAGTACTTCCCACAATAATTAAAAAAATTAATTGAAATTTTAAATAATTTTAAATATAACTCAAAAACTTGATATATATATATATATATATATATATATATATATATATATATATATATATATATATATAGATATTCTCGAAAATAAGTTTAAAAACCTAAAATAGAATTTTGAATAAATTAAAAAATGGCTCAAAAGACTTGATCTATAAAATTTTTACAAAATACAAATATGTTGAAGTCATCTGATTCTATGACCATATATGTAACAAGGGTTTATAACAATTCGTAACAAGGGTTTATGGGAAGATGAAAATTCGTTGAAGTGAAAGTTACATTTATTTGGGCACATAATTTTGTATACATATTTTAGGATGATGAAGGTAAGTTTTTTTTATCTGTGGCATGTTAGATTTGGGAACATTAATTATGACGATTTTTTTTTTGTTAAGGAAAATGATGTTTCTTGTTTTCCGACTATTTCAAGGAATTTGATGAAATGTGAGGCTTGTATCTTTGGAAAACACAAGCAACCATTCAATGATTCTACTTTGACATTATATAGGAAAGTAGAGTTGATACATTATGATTTGTGTGGCTCCATGCTTGTTCCATTTGCATTTGGCAATAGATATATGTTGATTTTTGATGGTGATTACACTAGGATGTGTTGGGTTTATTTATTGAAACAAAATTTTTGAGCTTTTGAAACATTCAAAAATTTTCATGTATGTATTGAAAATGAAGATCAATTTCATATTGGCACTCTCGTACTAATAATGGAGGAGAATAGCTTAAATGGATTTGAAACCTATTTTTTCCAACAAGGAATCAAGCACTGAACCACCATGCCATACAAGCTTTCGCAAAATCGTGTATTAGAAAGAATGAATAGGGCACGCTTGAACATGGTATGTTCAATAATATTTTTCACGATGTGAAGTTGATGCTTTGGGTTGATGCAACTCTGTGTGAAGTATATGTGGAAAAGAGGTGTCCATATCATGCTTTTGGGAACAACATTTCTTATGAAATGGCCACATTCCTTTAGTGAGCCATTTGAGTTCTTTTGGTTCCACTTTCTATGCCCTTTTTTTGTAAGCTTGGTAGGACTACATCTTCATCATGTCCAATATATCACCTCGATCAAGGTGGGGAATTGAACCGGTGACTTGACATCAAGGAGTGTCTTAATAGAGCATCTGATCACTGTCTATCCAAGACCCTGTGGACTTCCACTTTCTATGCCTTAATTCCTAAGGAGAAAAGAAATTAGCTTGGTTCGAGGAGTTGAAAGTGCATTTCTCAGGGTGTTCAAATACCACCAAGGCATATCTTCTTTATGAGGGAGTAAACATGAAGATCAATCTTTTTAGAGATGTGATTTTTTCTTGAATCTACCAAAATTTGATAAGACTATTGAGTGACAGTGTAATCATCTAGTTGAATTCACTCATGTATATACATATCACAAGTTTTATGATGAGATTCCATATCTTAAAGGAAGGATTTGTATCTTGGACCAATCTTTGGAATCTCCCTTTGGAAGATGTGATTAAGAGAATTGACACGATGAACTTTAATGAGAACTCAATGGCATCCCAATTTTTTGTGCAATGTAGACCATCTTAGAAAGGTCCAACAAAGTGGCTCTATAGACACTTGAAAGTATTAATCTTGTTGAGGTTGGAAAGACATGAATTAAAATTTCAAATAGAAAAGGTGGAGGTGATTAAGATAATTCAAATTTAGGTGATGTGATATATATGTTTCATATGATTGTGAATTGAATTTATCTACTAACTTTGTACCAACTTCCTTTGAATATGTTTCTTCTCATGATGAGTGGAAAGAAGCCACGTAGAAGGAGTATGAAGCTCTCATCAAGAATGGGATTTCAAAGTTGGTGGATCTTCGACTTGGAACTAGATCAATTGGATGTAGATGGGTCTACAAAAACATGTACAAATCATATGGATCACTTGAAAAACATAAACCAGGGTTTTTAGAAAAATGGTTTTCATATAAAAAACATAAATTATGGGAAGACATTTTCCGCACGTAGAAAAAGGGGCACCATTTGTGCATTTTTGGATTTGGTAGCATAGAATAGGTGGAAGGTATGTCACATGGATATGAATATAGCCTTCTTGAAAGGAACACCAAAAGAGAATGTATCCATCTAAGGATTTGTTTTGATAGGTCAATCATGGAAGGTATGCAAGTTGGTCAAGTCTTCATATGGCCTAAAGAAAGCACCCCACACATGGTATAAAACGTTAACTAAACATCTTTTGAAGATCAATTTCAAACATTTTTATATTGATGATGCAACTTTGTTTGTCAAGAAAGTTAGTGTTGGAAACCTAATCCATTAAGGTTGTTGTGGAGCAATTCTAATAGTCATAGAAGTCCAAGTGACCTCTTGGATGATGAAAACCAAGGGTCTATAGAAAATGTATTCATATATGTACATCTTGTGAATAAGAATGTGATTCACATTTATCTAATTCTGATCTATTTTTGTGACTTCAAAAATGGTATTAGATCTTGTCAGCTCTGCACCTAGGCACTCTCAAGTTTCTGACCTACACCCAACCATTCTTCTTGCCAGCTCATACCTACCTTTGATTTTTCTGCCTATTTGCTACTACGAGCCTTTGATTACTCCTAGGCATTTTGGTTCCCCTACTGCTTTTATGTAGTTCGAAACCCTTGCACTTATGTTCTCTTTGTCCTACAATTTTTCTTTTTATGCACCCATTTCTAATCATGCTCTTCCTGATAGAGTTATATAAGAGTGCATACTCATTCCAAGATTTAGTTTCATTTCTGATTAGATATACCATTCCAACTCTTAACTTTTCCATTCTAAGCCACTAAAAGTTATCATTTCTAATATCATTAGGCATGTCTCCCTTGAATTTTGTTGTGCACGCATGCACACTGACCTTCTATTAGGCTCCCTACTTTATCACTCATTTCCATGCTTACTCTTCTCACACTTAGATTTCCAATGCCGGAGTTAGGTTCATGAGTCAAATCCTATCCAATTTAGCCTTTTGCTTGCTTCATGCTTGAGTGGTTTTATGTAGAACAAATCTAGCTTGTTCCCTTTCATTTTTGGAGGTATATGAGAATGAAGGGAAACAAAATCCACACTTGTCCTTAAATTTAGCTCACATCTCAACAATAGACGTTTTGTAGTTTGATTGTGTGAAAACCGCATTTACACATTAAATTATCTGGAATTTTAAAAATGAGGAGTTGTTATCCATTCAACAGAGATATTGTTTTGGAATTAGTTAACGGTTTTGTATTCATTTGGCAATTGAAGTTGTAATATGTCTTTAAGTCGTCCTATTGACACAAATCAACTTTCCCTTTTATGTGCTTGAGTTTCTTCCTTGTATTGTTTCTCTCAACTTTACTTGCGATATACCACATAGTCTCTATAAATGAAGTCATTTGTGTTGATGATTTCTTGTCATTTATCCTTCAAATTCTAGTGGTCTTTGACCTAACATCAATTTCTCTAGATACTTTTACACAAATACCACCAATTTGTTGCAGTTTTGGAAAAGAAATCGAAACCCCAACAAGGTACATTGGATAAATTTGTATCATTTTCCTTAATCCCAGGAATGATAATGCTTTAAATTCAATACAATTAATGTTACAATGAGAATTGTACAACAAAATAGGGTTACTTTGAGTGAGAGAAAATTTATGTCTTAGACAAAACATAATAGAGCTAGTTTTAATCTAATTCATTCTCATTCTTAGCCCATTTGTTAGTTGTTGTTACTTAACCTCCCCTAGAATCTACATGAGGTCCAATTGTTTTTGGCTTAGAAATAAAAATAAATGGCATCCAGTTAGACTATGCTTGGAATTTGCATGTATTTGGGGCTTCCATCCCATGGGAAAATAGCCTTTTAATGTCCCCAAAATTTTGAAGTCCTTAGTCGTTACACCATATTTCATAAAATGCTTTCTTCTTTGGTTCACAATGTTTCTATATTTATGGAATTATCTCTTAGTGCATTTGAGGTGACAAAATTACCCATGGTCATGCTTCTTATCAACTGTCAAGTTTGAAAGAACAAATTGTTTGACATATGCTTCATGTGAATGGGAAAAGTTTGAGTGTTGTGAATGTGCACAAAGCATGAAATTGGAAGATTTTGAATTTCTCTTTTATCTCGCATTTGGGAGCCATCTCTATTTTATTTGTTCAACTACATTGTAAATGGGTGCATTTTTCGGTTGAGTCTAACACCCTTTATTTGTTGAATTTCAACTGCAAAGAAAATGGAAAAACTTTATGGATTATTGGAGTTACTAAAAACTCTAATAGTTTTTATTGTTGTTAGTACAGTCAAAATCAACAAAGTCACTCTCAATGATATTCAAAATTTTCCTACAATATGCAAAGGGTAAGATCAAGTTTCTCCAACTTGAGTCACAACTCCAACAAGATGAACTACAACAAAAGAATCAACATTTTAAACTCGTGTACATTCAAAATAACACCCCTTTTGAGTTTGAGGTTGATTCTCATCAGTAGCCAAAACTTGATGAGTTAATTGTGGTCATTTTGGGAGCATATTTACATGAAGATGCAAAGTTTCAACTAACACTTCCCAAGCCAATCATTATACCTTGGGAACAACTTATCAACACAAGAACAAAATTGGCCTTGGATATGAAAATGAAGTGACCTTTCACATCCACAACTACTCTAAACCCATCCAGTTTCAAAGTATTTGGTTTCTTGATCTTTAAAATATCTCAACTCCACATCTTTCTCCTCTTCCACAACCACTTCACATTGTCAGATGCTAACATTGTAAAAGCGTTGGCCACATGAAAGATCAATGTTTTTGTCTTCACCCTTGTGAGAATTGTTGAAAACATACTGATCATTTAGAAAAATATTTTAGACATAAGACTCCTACAAGAGAAAAAATTCACTTCCGATGGATCACTTTTTGGCAATGGTCTTCAGTAACCAAAAATATATATCAGTCATATCTTAGATTTTAGTCTTGGTTATTCACACATATTGTAGTGCAGATATCTTCATATTCGCGGGCCTTGTATCTTATAAGGGGGGAATTGATGGTAACTTAATTGATTTGAAGATATATCAAGAAATTATGAGCCATAGCCTGAACCAAAGACAACTGCTAAAGCCTAAAGCCATAGTCACCTAGTGCAAGAGTCATAGTTGTAGCTAAAGATAGACTCCAGGGAAAATCCCCATGATACATAGGAAAAATGGGACGCGATTTTATCAATAATATAATATGTATATATAATTTTTTTGGCGAATCTCTCACTAGATTATATTATCTTGTAAAGTCATGGCGAATCTTTCACTCAATTATAAAATCTTGTAAGATCTTGGCAAATCTTTCACTGAATAATAAAACATTGTGAAGTCTTGGTGAATGTTTTGTTAAAGTATGAAACCTTATATGATAATAGGAAAACATATTCATTAAACTGTAATATACTAACATACATGTTTGGGAAAAGAAACATAATTCTCCCTTCCTACAAACAATGTTGCAAGTTTCAGTGGTTGTGTTTGTCAAGGTTCTTACTGTACACTCTTTCATATCCTTCTATTAGTTTTGATAATATTCCACAACAAAGTTCTTGTAGGTGTTGATCTTGACCACCAGTTCTGTCAAGGTAGGAGAGATTAATCTTTTCTCTACCACTTTTGTCAAGCTACCACTTTTGTCAAGCTATCAAATTTCTTTGTTGTTCCACGGACTCCAACTGTCAGATAAAACAAAACACATCAAGTTTGTTTACCCCAACATGCCAACAAGTAGCAAGCCCCAACTATATAATATAAGAAAGTAATAGGTATCCCAAAGGCCTGAAGGTGATCTAATGGAAAGAAGTGACCATTTTCATAAGCCTTCCAATCAATATATAAATATATAAATGTAGATTTATTATTATTTTAATTGGAAATCTTCAATTAAATAATAAAATTTAATTACGTCTCTCCCAATCTAAATTGCTTATTGGCATAATTCACTACCTTCATATATCTTGTATTTTTTAACAATGTTGTAACATGTGGATTAATTTCCTTACTAGTGCACAATATGGTGCAGTGGCCCAACCCCTATAGATCATTATGACAAACTAAGAATAAAAGTGAAGATGAAAGGTTGTACAAACTAACATATTTTTCAAACGACAAACTAAGAATAACAATGAAGATTAAAGGTTGTACAAACTAGCATATTTTTCAAACAAATAATTGAACATAAGTACCTTCACTTTTTCATGAAGATATCATATTGAGAAGATTTGAAAAATGGTGGGAAATTTTGGCAGCGATAAAATTTCATTGTTTTGATTTTTTTTTGTTAAATTAGGAAAACCAATATTAATGGAGATATTGGTATTTTTTACTAAATTTTGTGAAGTGACTAAATGTAGCTTTAACCATTCACCTTAAGATGCTTTTTACAATATAATTTCTTAAGTCTATTTAATATCTTCATTATCATAAAAACCAACCTATATCCATCTTAACTCCACATCTACCACTCTTAGAGGGATGAAATCTATTTATCCCTCTCAGCACTTGGTAGACCCGAAATTAAGATGGATCTATGTTGATAGAATTTCCCCTTTAAATAGTTTATGCTCACATGAATACCATGGTATCACCATGGGTTATCATAAACATGGAGCTTAAAAACTACTATTAGTAATTTATAAAAATTAATAAAATTAATAATTGATTTTTATTTTATTTTTTATTCTTAACCAAGTTAAAATGTTTAAGTGACATTAAATTACAAGATCCATTTTTACTCTTGATCTACCAAGCCTCCAGAGGGATCAAATATTTAGTAGATCTAGAGTAAAGATTGATCTATGCTGGTTTAAATCCCCCTTTTAAATAGGCTACATTCCACGTGGATACCATGGGTCAATACCATGTGCCATCTTTATTTTTATTAATACTAATATTAGGGTTAATAATGTTTTTTGCATGGTATTAATAATAATTTGGCCCATAGGCTTAACCTAAATATAATGCATCTTTTTAGTGTACCTAAATATAAGGTGACTTATGGAGTATATATATATATATATATATATATATATATATATATATATATATTTATTTATTTATTTACCATACCTCTCGTTTATTTATATTTTTATTAATTTACTATGCCTTTTATAAATATGGTATTTGGCCCATAGGATTCACTTAAATAGAACCTATTTTTTGAGCCTTCTTAAATAGAAAGAGGGTTATGGATTAAATATAAAAAGAGGATTTATTTATTTACCATACCTCTAGTTTATTTATATTTTTATTTATTTACCATATATTTGGAGTAAGTATAAAAATAGGTTTTAATTATTTACCATACCTCCACTTTATTTATATTTTTATTTATTTATGCCTTTGCGTGTCCTTAAATATAAGGTGACTTATGGAGTAAATATAAAAAAATGATTTATTCATTTACCATACCTCTCGTTTATTTATTAATTTACTATACCTCTTTTATAAATATGGTATTTGGCCCATAGGATTCACTTAAATAAAACCTCTTTTTTGAGCCTTCTTAAATAGAAAGAGGGTTATGGACTAAATATAAAAAGAGGTTTTATTTATTTACCATACCTTTAGTTTATTTATATTTTTATTTATTTACCATACCTTTGGAGTAAGTATAAAAAGAGGTTTTATTTATTTTCATTTTATAAATATGGTATTTGGCTCATAGGATTCACTTAAATAAAACCTCTTTTTTGAGCCTTCTTAAATAGAAAGAGGGTTATGGACTAAATATAAAAAGAGGTTTTATTTATTTACCATACCTATAGTTTATTTATATTTTTATTTATTTACCATATCTTTGGAGTAAGTATAAAAAGAGGTTTTATTTATTTACCATACCTCCACTTTATTTATATTTTTATTTATTGGGACCAAATACAACCTCCCAAACCACCTCCCAAACCAGAAAATGGGCAATTGCAAATGAATTTAACATTGCAAAGCAGAAAATTAGGCGATTGTAATGGAATATAACCTCCCAAACCAGGGGAATCAGGTCAAATGAGTCTTTTCATAGTAATTTATCCGCCCCTTTTTTTTTGGGCTAAAATGAAAAAAAATATTTTTTAAATAAAATTTGCGCTAAATGTATGAAATCGGTGTTTTATAAAAATTTCGCCCCTCTAAAATGAAAAACCCGTTAAATTTCGCCCTTGGGCTAAAATTCGCCCCTAAAATTTACCATGATAGACTCACATTCCATGAGCATGATTTGGTTGGTTTTCATCCTTAAACCATCACCTATAGAAGAATTCAACTTTTACTACCCATTTCATCAGTTTGTCATCATCTTTAAACCATCATCACGGAGAAAATCCACATCATATAAGACATCAATTTGTAACTAGATTCAGAATTGTTCTAGGAACTACTTTGAGCCTAATTCTAGGGTTGATGGTCAACCTTAAACCAACACTAGTAGAAAACTATGGGTTCTACTACTTCATTTGGTTTGTGATCTTATTTAAAACACCATATTTGAGAGCAAATCTAGCCATTGGCTTCCATGCACTTTTCTATTTCAACTCTTTTACTGGAATCATATACACCCCTTTAGATTAAGTGGGGGAGAGGGGGGGATGTTGGACACCTAATCCATTAGGGTCATTGTGGAGGAATTCCAATACTCATAGAAACCCAAGTGACCTCTTGGAATATGAAAACCAAGGGTAAATAAAGAATGTACTTATATATGTACATCTTGTGAATTAGAATGTGTTTCATGTTTATCTAATTTTGATCTATTTTTCTGAGTTCAACAATTGGAAAAATTGCTGCATATCTTGTGGTGTATGTAGATGATCTTTGATAATATGGAGCAATGAAACATATATTCCATCCATGAAGAAAGAATTGAATAAGGGTTTTGAGGTAATAAACATGGGTTATATGCACTAATACTTCGATATTGAAGTAACTTAAAAACCATAAAATTTACTCATTTACCAAAAGAAGTAGATTGCATAATCTTTGAACAAATTTGGTACGGTAGATTGTATTCATTTTTCTACTTTAATAGAGAAAAATTTGAAGCTTGTATCAAGAGGAGGGAATGAATTTTAGGATGCAATAAAATATAGATAACTTGTGGGGAGTCTTATTTACCTTACTACTGCCAAACTAGATATTTCATTTCTAGTTGGGATTCCTTCTAGGTTCATTCAAAAACCTTATGAATGACATTGACATCTTGCAAAGAAATTTCTAAATTACTTGAAAGCAACTCAAGAAGTTGGATTCAAATATTCTAAGGTCGTGTCATAGCGGCTACAACTACCCTCCAAAATTTTGCCTTGGCCTGCTTTGGAGCCTCCCTACCAACCTTCACAACAACTTTCCTTTCTTCATCAAGTCCTCAAGCTTCAGTGTCTTTCTTGCTCAAAGGAAGCCTATTGATGTTAGTTTGAGCTTTTCCCTTCACATGTAGATCACCCAGACTTGGTCCAGCTACAGGCTGAGCAGCTTCCCCTTGAAAATTGCTCATATATGGAGGGAAACTAGCCTTCCCTCCTGGAATTGTACAATCCTCTTTGACAGCTTGCTGGGCTCCAGGATTGTGTAATCCTGCTAGCCAATCCTCCTAGTAGGATTTGCGCAAATTTTCCCACCAGCAAGCTGTTCAGCCCAGGATTTGTGCAAATCTAGGAAGAAGTGAGCTGCTCTCCCTAGAAATTGCACAAATATCTTGGGCAGCCAGCCCAACTCCCAGCTAGAAATGTGCATTTCTCTCCAGCAGTCGAGAAGTCTCTTGCATGTGTAGCTGAGTTTACCCGTTCCTTCTGGGACTGAGCAAAACAGACTTGCATGCATGGGCTTCTTCTCCTAAGGCATCATGCAAAGGCATCCCTTGTTTCAGGGATCTATGTTTAGCAGTTGGAGGTTACATGTAAGGAGAAATTCCGAAACCTCCCACCAAGTGTCGCTTCCCCTAGATTCGTGGCATGCACGTCACAACCTCAATGTTATAAAAAATCATCAAGCAGACACTGCAGAGCTCATTCCTCACATCAAAGTTGCAGCTTTGACATCCCACATCACATCTAGGAGCAATAAGCATGTTTCAGCTCAACTTTTTTGGGGTAAACCCGCTTCCGATGCCTTGTGTTGCATTTCTGTCACTTTTTGTGTTTTCTCTTGTGGGATTAATTTTTTCTTGATTTCTTTGAATGCTTGCTATCGTTTACATATATACTAGCTTTTCCAAGCTTTGTTTTAGTTTTCATTGCTATCTCATTGCTATTGCATACATGAAACTGTTTTGCACGGATGTTCGCCCAACCGGAAAACTGCCTCACCCACATGCATGTTGATCTATTTGCTGAATCTTTCATTCATGTTTTGCACACACTGTCAATCACTTCTGCTATCACTTAGTGTCACCATGCATTTACTATATTAGTTGCTTTTAGTTTCCAGTCGGCGAGTCAGGCCAGCCTTGGCCTGGACTCTACCTTCACCAAGGCTGCATTGCGCAATATGGGGAAGGAAGGCTCACCTTCCTCTCTAGATTTGCGCATTCCTACCCAGCACTGGCCTCTAGCACTGTTTTGTGCATTTCTTAAGGACAATGGTTGCTTGGCCCAATAAATTGCGCAAATTAGTCCCTGGGCCATTAGTCCTTCCCAGTTGGAATTGTGCATTGCGCAATCCCAGCAGTCAACAGCCAAACTGGACTGTGCATTTCACAGTTCCAGCAATCATTCAGTCTCCCAACAGCTTAGACTGTGCCTTGTGTAGTCTTGGTAGTCGATCTCCCGACCTCTCGGCCGAAATTGCGCAACCTTCATGATCATTCACCCAAGTATGTTGCAAGTCAGTTCTCATGTTCATTTTGGTTTTTGACTGACAGATTGCTTGCCACGAGTGTTGCCATGTCTCCAGGCATCCCATGTGTTCATATGCCTCTCAACATTATAGGTACAATGGTTTCCAGGAGAGCAGAGACAAAGACACCGTTTAGAGCACACTTAGGGATATTATCGATCAAGTGTCCATGGACTTACCTACCCACAAAGACAACAAGTTGTTCATAGACAAGGACATCAATATATGATAGAAGCAACATCATAACAAGAAGCATCATGAATAGCAGCTGAAGACAACATACCAAATGCAACGAATGAAAGAGGAGGGTTGTTGACAACATGAAGGTGGAACAAGGTTGCAAGCTCAAGCAGGTCCATTGATGATGAAAACAACTTTGGAGACTTCGACTATGAAGTGATGGCATGACATGAATATCGCGTGAAAGAAGAAGATGGAACAAAGAAGGAGTTGCATGGGTTGAATTAGTAACTCAGGAAGAACATGAAGTTGCACAAACAAACGAATGAGTTGCAACAAGAATAGGAACAACAGTGGGTGCAACATGCACTCATGGATGAAACTGCGCCCGTACAAGTTAAGGATCCATCCCAGCAGCTGACATAGAGCAGACATGGTGAGTAGTGTTGTTGATCACGTGCAATGGATTCAGCAACAGGCATGTCGTTGAGTGCACGCATGCAATCCAACCCATTCAACACTCTCACCAAGGCGAAGACAAGAAGCAAGTCCAACTGGGGCTAAACATGTAATTCGACAAGTTGATGCGCATGACCACCAACACACACTTGAAGATCAGCACAGAAACTATGCATCAGTGTGTTTCTAGTTCAAATGTACCCAAGAAGACCATCCACATGTTAGCAAACAAGTTGGATGAAGGGGCCGAACCAATGCACCGGTTGCAATGGAGGCAGAGTTCGCTTCAACAATATGTCACCATGAGGTGCATGCACACCATCACGGACAACCAAGCTTAGCATCAGCTCACCACCTTCACCATCACAAGCCTGTCAAAGAGTTGGTCTCATCACAATGGACCAAGTGTCAGTGATGTCTTGCAAGGTTTTCTCAGTCATGTTGTCTCACATGATTACATGTGCATTGTAATGTTGAGTCATGTCAAGTGTAAGTCAAGTGTCAATGGTTGGATGTAACAGTCATAGAGTAGGTGAAGAGTCATGAGGGTAGTTGAATTGTCACAAAGGGGAATGTCAAGGGTCACCCCACCCTTTGCTATAAATAGTCCCTCATAACTCATTGTATAGGCTTTTGGTCAGCCAAGCTTCTACCAAGACTATTTTGAAGAAGGCTTGGAAAATATTGCAACACGCCTCGTCTTCTCCACTGAACGAAGCTAGTACATCTATTTGGAGGATCAGGTGGATGTGGTCGTAATGTTCCCCTATTGAGGCTAGTAGGTTTACATGGTGTATTGTATGATTGTGACTTACACTTCTTTATATAATAAGAGCTAGCACATTTTCATGCATATGTTGTTATTGTAGTTGGACTGTTCCAGTTGCCTTAATGATATATGTTGTTTAACTTACGTACTTGTGTATGAACTGATTTGTATGAAACTATATGAATCTTGTTGTTAATGTGTTTCATATGTTATTAATTCTGTGACCGTCTGTGTCAACTGCTCTGCTGGACATCAAATTTTTTTTTCTCATGAACCTTGCTATATTAACCATCACACTCATCTCGGAATGATCTGTGAGTGTTGTTTATGTTATCTTACCTTATATGTTGTGACTTCCGCATCTGAGTGGACTGCTCCACCAGAAGCTGTGCATGTCCTTTCTATGGTGTGTTCCTAGCCGAGTTGGGACTGATCCCTTTCAACCTAGAACTCACCTTCACCTTCCTCTCCCTTCAAAGTGTTGGAACCTATTGTACACATTCCTTGACTCTCTGCATCAGTCACACCCTTGCTACTGATAGAGTTATCTTACTTGCCTCTATGCGACATTGTGGTCAAGGCATTACCTTACAACCCACTGCTGGGTCTCCTACACCAAACAATCTGAGGTCTAATTGGGACATATTACTGGGGAGATCCCCTTGACATGTTGGCAGGTCCAACACTATCAACAGGTCGATGACTTCACACTAGTTATGGATTTAGATTCAGACTTTGACGAGGATAACAAGAATGGACTATTTACTTTATGATACCTTATGAATCTTGGATTAGCAGCTATCTTTTGGAGATCAAACAAACAATCCATTTCAGCAAGTCCCACTATAATATAGGGAGAGTATGTGGCTACTATAGAGGAGAAAAATGATGTTATGAGGCTCAGGAAGATAGTAAATGATTTATAGGAGAAACATGCGAATGCTACTACATTTTTATTTATATAACCTCTGCAATCAAGTTGGCAAGGCTATTCGTATAATACATTGTTCCACAAATGAGTAAATCACATAAATTTTCACCAAAGTATAGAAGATAAAGGTTTGAAATGTTTAGAAAGGTGCCTAGATTTAGGAACACATAAATTACTACCTACCACCGTCTTAAGAATATGGGTAGTGGATGGTGTTATTAACGTCTTGATATGATTTTTATTGTTTGATAGGAAATGGCATTGTGGAAAAATTCCTCTTCTAGAAACTTCCCGAGTGTTATAGACATTTTTGGGCACTGCAACCCCAATCAAACATATCCAAAACCAAGGGTTCCTAAGTCCCTAAAAGTGTTGTTTCATACCCTAAAGGAACAAGGTCAACTGATTACATCATCTCCCAGAAGTTCTCCACAGGAAACTGCTCAGAACTGGTCAACATTGGGTGAAAAGGGTGTGATGCATACTGAAAAGCCCTTTTGTAGGGTGCGATGGGCGAGAGTGGACAAATGGAAGAGACAGTTTGCGAGGTGGATGATCATAGAATCTTCCAGAAACTTCTCCTATGACACTTGCCTCTCTGAATTCGCCCAGGGATGAGTAAGAGATCATCAATCTCCAAGTGGAATCAAGAACTATCAAAGAGAGGAAACTAATCAAAATCCCAAAAGCTGACTCACCCCCTGCAATCATCTACATATGGATCCCTCATCTGTTATATACCTAGGGGGGATAATATGGGGTACCAAGGGAGGTACCCAAGGTAATAATGTAATAATGGGATGGGCCATAGTAATAAATAAGGTGGTTAACCCATGTCATGTAAGGGACCACAAGTAGTTAATAATAATGTAAAGGGCCCATGGTATTAGTTGATGGTATGAGGAAACCATGGTAATGATGCATGGTATTGTATGTATGAGGCCTATACAGAGGCTAGAGACTCCACATGGAGAGATATGAAGATAAAGAGAAGTATTATTGTATGAACAAGCATATGGCTTGTGGAGTGTTCTCCTTCCTTAAGGAGTGAATGTATGGTGTTGCCCTACCTTAAGGGTTTGATAATAAAGAAGCATTTCTATCTATTTTGATCTTGTTATTATTGGGTTATTCTCTATTATCATATATTTCTGGGTTAGATCTACAAGCCAGAACACTCCACAAGCCATATGCTTGTTCATACAATAATACTTCTCTTAATCTTCATATCTCTCCATGTGGAGTCTCTAGCCTCTATATAGGCCTCATACATACAATACCATGCATCATTACCATGGTTTCCTCATACCATCAACTAATACCATGGGCCCTTTACATTATTATTAACTACTTGTGGTCCCTTACATGACATGGGTTAACCACCTTATTATACTATGGCCCATCCCATTATTACATTATTACCTTGGGTACCTCCCTTGGTACCCCATATTATCCCCCCCTAGGTATATAACATCATCCCAGAGATCCAGAGGATGGAATTTTGTATCTTGTAAGGAAGTGATGTTGGTTTCTTGTTGGAATATCATAGTGTTGGGTGATCTAAGCTTTTCATGAGGTGAAAGAAGGGCTTTCATTCTGGAGGATGACGCTAGGTCAGAAAAATTGGTTGTAATCTTCTTTGCTTATTCTTGATATTAATAAAGCTATTCATGTTTTCCTCCACATTTTTGTATGTTTGATGATATATGCATTTGTGTGGTCAATATACATCTGGTCCTATATTTTTTATGATTGTAGATCTCTATTCTTCGATAGTATTATGCTGCTTTGATTCCACAGGTGCTCTTTGAAGTTGGGTAGATGAAGGAGAAAGTGGAAAGGATCTATCAGTAAGGAGAGGAACCGAGCAAGGAACCAAGCGCAAGACTGATGTTGGTGTCCTTCATTCCTCTCTTATCTACTTCTCATAAAGGAAAACGAAAGTAGTTTTAGTTTGTTTGTTTCTAAGATAGCTACCAGTCTTAGTAGGACTAGCAGCTCTGAGTGGACACTAGATTTCCCGATAAGAGAAAGCGGCAATGACTCCCAAGGATGTGATAGTTTTAGTTTTTGTTTGTTTGTTTGTGCACTTCGATCGAAGTTGTGCCACCCATCATTCCTGAACTAACGATAAAGCTGCCAAAGGGAGTAGTACACAAATCGACATTTAATCCTCGTGCCAGAGCATCACAACATTATAATATAGTGGAGGATCTGGCGCAATCGCCATACGCTATGTTGACACTTGAGGTACTGCAAAATTGCCTCTCCCAAAAGTAGGCTTTATTATCAGCAATAGGTGGTATTGACCCAACGGATTCCAATCTTGTGTCCTTTAATCGTAAAGGATATGACCCTCAGTTACCAGCTCAACTAGCTTTCCTCATTCAAGTGAAAGCCCTCAACAAAACTGTTCATCAAACAATTATTGATGAGGGGGCATCTACATGTATTATGTCGATGAGTTGCTGGAAAAATTTAGGATCTCCACCCTTGTCACGATCTTCGAAAACATTAAAAGCATTTGATGGACGAACATACACCCGGGATTTTAAGTAACTTGCAAGTCGAACTGGGGGGCAAAACAGTAGAAATAGATTTTGAAGTAATTAACGGAAACCTCGATTGCAAAATCCTACTGGGAGGGCCCTGCATATATGCTATGGCAGCCGTTGTGTCGACCTATTTCAGGAATATTGCATTTCCCTTTCAAGGATAAATTACAATCGTTGACCAACAAACATTTTTCCCCAATAGTTCACAAGTTACGAGAAGCATTTCGATGATCCACGGAAGCCCTCATTTGCTTCAAAATATCGGAGTAGGCCTACTAAAAGACCCTATATTAATGGGAACTTTTGCCCTACCGCCTCCAATCAATCTGGCGGAAGTGTAAATGGTGGGAACCTGCAATATGATATCTTCTATACAAAAGATCTCTGAAAACGATATTAACATGGATCATCTGCAGGTATTGCCTCCAAACCCAATGGAAATATTGTAGCAATCAATGTTTTCGGCATGGGAGGAAAACCCAAATCAACGCTCATCAAGCATTTGGATAGATAGGTCTAAGGAATATGGTACCCCTTCAGATCCTTGGTCGCAAGTACACTATACAGACGAAGGAATTGTTCAGTCAATGATGATTGACGGGGCACCATGTGAAGATTACCACCATCGTTCCCATCTTCTAGATTACAAAGAAGATACTCCTAGTGACCTTCATCATCCCTCAGTTTTTGATTTTTTATCAAACACTATAAACACGGTGGATTCCGAGCGAAACTTGTCCAATATTGAAGAGACTATCGCCATAAATATCTCGACCAAAACAGATGTTGTAGAGAATATTCATGTCAGAAAATATTGTTCTCCTTCAGAACTGGAAATATATAACACTCTTTTTCACGAATTCAGAGATGTCTTTGCTTGGTCGTATGATGAAATGCCAGGCATTGATTCGAGCATAGTTGAACACGAAATTAAGATGTATCTAGATGTCAAACCGGTACGACAACGGCTACGGCAGGTGCACCCCAAGAAAGTTGCTGCCATCAAGGCAGAAGTTGGAAAACTTCTCCATGTTGGTTTTATTTACCCGGTTCCTCTAACCAATTGGGTGTCGAATATTGTTCCTGTAATGAAAAAACAAGGAACGATTAGAGTGTGCATCGATTATAGGGATGTAAATCAAGCTTGTCCGAAAGACGACTACCCTACACCCTTCATTGACCAGATAATTGATGAATGCGCCAGATGTGAAATCTTCTCATTTATGGATGGCTTTTCCAGGTATAATCAAATAAATATCCACCCACAGGACTAGTCAAAGACTGCATTTATTTGTCCATGGGGAACATTTGCATATCGCAAGCTACCCTTTGGTTTAAAGAATGCAGGGGCAACATTTCAGAGGGCAATGATCTATACCTTCCATGACATCAAAAACATCGTTCAACCATATCTCGACGATCTTCCGGCTCATTTGCGAAAGTGGACCGATCATCCGCAGCATTTGAGAGCGATATTTTTATGTTGCCGACACTACCAGATATGGCTCAATCCACACAAATGTGTGTTCTATGTCAGTTCTGGTTGTTTACTTGGCTTTGTGGTCCCAAAGGACAGGATTCGTCTCGACCCATGTAAGGTTCAGGAAATCATCAATTTGCCTCCACCTTCAAATTTGGTTCAGATTCAGAAAATCCAAGGGAAAGCAAACTTTCTGAGGAGGTTCATTCCAAATTACGCCGAACTTGCTAAAGGTTATACTCGTCTATTGAAAAAAGAAGTACCCTTCGTCTAGGATCAGGTTGCGCAAGCAAGGAATCCCTGATAAAAGCATCATTAATGTACGCTCCTGATTATCAAAAATACTTTAACCTATATCTGGCTGCAACAGATACGACCATCGCAATGGTTTTAGTTCAAGAAGACAATGGAATTGAACATCCTATATATTATTTAAGTAGAAACTTAAATGATACAGAAAGAAAGTACTCCTATGTTGAAAAGCTAGCTCTCGCAGTTGTTCAAGTGATACAGAGATTTAGACACTATATACTCTTTCGAAAAACTACCATTATGTCAGATTGCAACCCCATGACTTATATATTGTCGCGACAGTTGCTGGGGGGAAAATATTCAAAATGGATAGCAATTCTACAAGAGTTTGATCTGGAATTTATAAAATCCAAATTGAAGAAATCCCTGGTTTTCGCGGAGTTACTATGCGATCTCCCATTGTCGTCCAACGATGTCACATCAGAAGAAGCGATCGTGGATGAATCTTTGTTTCTGATATATTCAAGCAATCCGTGGTATGGAGACATAATAATCTATCTCCAAACCCAAACATATAGGTCTAATACCTCCCGCTCGGAACAACGATGCATTCGATACCAAGCAAAAGACTACATGATCGTCGGTGATACAATTTACTATCGTGGTGTTGATACAGTTCTGAGGAGGTGCCTCACCCACGAGGAGGTCAAAAAAGTCCTGAATGATTGCCATTCAGGCGCGTGTGGGGGGCATCAATCTGGTTGCGCTACCGCGCAAAATATTTTACGAGTAGGATACTTCTGGACAAAAATGTTCAAAGATTGCATAACCGCAATCAGAAGTTGCCATGCATGTCAAATCTTTGATCGGAAAACTAGAATACCACCCGCACCTCTGCAACCATTAGTTGTTGTTGGGCCATTTTCCAAATGGGGCATAGATTTCATGACATGTAACCCCACCTCGGCCAGGGGGCATGGGTATATCATAGTTGCAGTAGACTATTTTACCAAATGGGCCGAGGCGATGCCTACATTAAACAACAGCGACGAAATGGCTACCCTCTTCTTTTTCAATCATGTAGTCTCCAAATTCGGCATTCCACAGGCCATAGTCACAAATCATGGATCGCATTTCCGCAATCACATGATGGTTGAATTAGCTGCCAAATTAGGACTGTCCCACGACAGCTCTACTCCATATTATCCGCAGGCCAATGGACAAGTTGAGGCAATCAACAAGGTCCTGAAGTGGATGCTGCAAAGGATGTTTGGAGTCCACAAAAGGAGTTGGCACCTGATCCTGTACTCAGCCTTGTGGGCATACCAGAAATCGGTGAGGAATGCAACCAGGTTTACACCATTTCAATTGGTGTATGGCTTGGAAGCAATCTTACCGGTTTAGTGTGAAATATCGTCCCTCAAACTCGCAGTCGACCTTCTCGCCGGAACTTCAGAAGAGGAGGCTCATTTCTTGGAACTAATCCAATTGGATGAAACCCATCGTGATGCCGCTTTGGCTAACGAAGACCATAAGAAACAAGTCAAGGCACAGTTTGACAAGAATGTCAAACCCCATGTCTTCTTAGAAGGTGACCTGGTCTTACTTTACGACCAGGAATCTGACAAATTATGAGTAGGTAAGTTCAAATACTTATGGATGGGCCCCTATATTGTTAAACGAGTATTAGAAAAAGGAGCCTACGATTTAGTATATTATGATGGGATTCCACTGGCGCAACCTCGCAATGGGTTGTACCTTAAGCGTTACTATGCTTGACTCAAGATAGTAACCCCTATGCTTTTGTTACATTTTTTTTTTCGCTAAGGGTAATTGTTTTGGTCAAGTGATCCACTTTTACGTTTGTTGCAGATGTTGGACCTATTGGAATCATTTGTTGGATATGCCGACAGAGCGAGTGGTAGTTCGCGGAACCTATCTTTTGTAGCTTGGGCCATCTTTGATCCAAGCGGCAAGTTAGTGAGTTTCAGAGGGGTATGTATTGGTCCATCAATGAACAATATTGCTCAATACAGTGCGTTTATAGAGCTCCTCTCTAATGCCGTTATGCGTGGCATATGCCGACTCGTCGTCAAGCTAGACTCACAACTCATCATCCTACAACTCACTGGTATCTACTCCGTACGGAATACAACTATCTATCGCATGTTCCTAAGGGTCAAGATTTTGGAAAGGCAGTTTGATTCTATTCAATATCAGCATATTTCCAGAAACTTAAACACATTAACAGACTCATTGGTAAATTATGTGTTAGATAGACATTTGCAACATTTATAAGAGAAGCATTTCATCAAATATTTGCATCAAGATCACGTAACTCAACCAAAATAAAACTCTGAAAATAAAAAATATATATAACTGTTTATGGTTCATACATAATGTTCTGTAACCAGGACAAAATCGGTCAAATGACCCAAAACTCAAAATGATAGGGGGCAGCCTAGTCTAATGATGCTGGTGATAACAAGTCACCACCTGTGCAATCATGCGCAAAAGCCTAGTCCATCGACTCGGCACACAGTAGTATGTTGCTGCAACCTCAGAGGCAGCTCGTTGGTCCTCACATCCAGAATACCAAGAGTGAGGCCCTTGACCTGATCCTGCAATGTTGAAAGAGTCTCGACCACATCAAGGTCGCGAAGGATAGCCCTTCCCACAGCCTCTCCTGCTGGAGCGGCAACTGGTACTCTCAGACATACTACTGGCCAAACTGGTCCAATATCTGCATGAGCACATGAGTTTTGATTAGTCCTGATAGAAGAAAGCACAAGAACATTATAAAAAGAAACGATGAACAGAGATATGGTCAGAGAATTTACCGATAACACCCCACTGCTCACCAGCCGGCAACACCAAATCCGGGTCACCCCGGAAATCCATACCAGCATATGGATACTCGGAAAAAACCATCTCCTGACGGTTGAACCACTCGAAGAAGGTATTAGAAAAGGAAACCTGGGACTGACCAGCATGTCGGGCCATAAGGTCGACCCATCTCTGCATCCGTGGCTCAGTCAATGGAGGTAAGCCAAGTGAAATGTACTGCGGTTGCATCAGTGGGATCTTTTCCAAGGCGAAAGCGGTCAAAATAGAACCATAGTCGAAGTTCTTCAATTTTCCGTTTTTTACCTTGGTCAGTTGTTCTTTCATCACAAGGAGTACTGCGTCACATCAGTAGAACACCTTTGGTTCAAGGCATTCCAAGACGTACTGCATATAGGACCTGTTATCCACGTGAAGAGCCGCATGACCAACCAGTCTAGCAAAAGTGAACAGAATGGTCCTCAAGGACCGGTCATTGACATCTCGGATGTTGATCTTGCCGTCCCTACTCAGCTGAGATGCTTCTCTGCAATACCGGTGAATATAATCTCTCACAGATTCGCCCCCACGGGCAGAACCTGATAATAAAAGAGGGGCACCATGCCTCGATAAACCAATCAAAAAATAGATGTCCACGACAGTCAAGGGGATAGATTTGCCTCTGATCTGAAACACCTAGTTGGTAGGATCCCATGCATCGAGAAGATATTGCAACAAGTTGATTTGTTGCCTCATGCTAGAGATGCGGAAAAACTTGAATAGGCCACAGTTCTGCAGTGCAGTTACCGTAACCAGATCATGTAAAGCAAGCATGTCCTCTTCTTCATGCTCGCGTTCTCGCCATGTAACAACCATTTTTCTCCGATAAATCTCTGCAAAACAAGTGTAAAAGAATGTTAATGTGTATCACTTTTTCCCTTTTTGTGGCAAAGAATTTTTATAAAAATAAATGGAGTTGGAATGTTTACTCTTAAATTTACAAAATCATCAAGAAATAGGTGGTGGTAAAAGAAGACAAAACATGTCAATTTAAATTCAATTTCATGTCATATTTTTTCTAAAATTTAAGTTATATTTTTCACTAATTTATTCATTTTCTTTAAAAGATATTCATTAATATTTTACATAAATTTTTAAGTAGTGACAAAACTGCGACCCCCCATTTCTCTATTGATTTATGTTTTTTAATTCCAATTTCTTTAAGAGATGTGTTGTAAACATTCTAAAGATTGCTAAACAAATTTAAAAATAAAAAGTAAGCATATTTTTTAATTATTATTAAAATACTAGTAAAAATGATAATCTTTTTGTATATATAAAACCGCGACCAAAGAAACTATCCTTTCAAGTTTATAAAATCAATTTTTTTTAATAGAAATTTGAAAATAACGTATGACAAAATGTTAAAATTATTTTTTGATTTTTTTAAAAATATATTTTAAATTTTTTATAATAAAATCTTTAAATATGATTATAATAACATATTTTATATTATTCAAAATATAATATATAAAATTATTTGTTTAGAAATTCTAATTCTATTTCTTTATATGCTTTTAAAGAGTTTTAGCATTTCATTTAACTTTACATATTTAAACCTGCATATTTAAAAAAGTTATTTACATTTTGTGTGATTAACCATAGTTTTTACCAATATTTAGTATCAGTTGACTTATTTACAAATTTAGTATTTACTTTTTATAACATTATTTATATTTTATGAGCCCATTAAATAGGTTCACTATAGCTTTTACCAAAATTTATTGTTAATTAGCTTTGTTACAAATTTAGCATTTATTTTTTTAACAAGTATGAAACTCAACTCATTTAATTGATATTTTTATATTCATTTTTTTATATCATTTATCATTTGAGTACTTTTTTGATTTTGCCATATAATGAGACACATTAACATGCTTTTAAGAAGAGTCAGGATCCTGATTTGGCAAAAAACAGGCAAAAATTCCATGAGAAAACAGTGCAAAAACTTGCCTTCTCGCGCCCATCGCACCCCCAACAGCGTATTGGGTGAGATGCATACTAACTGGCCAATGGCCAAGCCAGTATGCATCGCACCTTTCGATGTAGGAAGGGTGCGATGGAGCCAGGGCAAATTTTTCAAACCCCAGAGGCTCAGGAAAATAGGGAAACATGCATAGAATTCAAAAAGGAAGGAATGCAACTAAAGAGCTTAGGTTTAGCTCCTACCTGGTCCAGACGACATTGAGAATCGTCCATAGAATCTCCCTCACACCCCATATCCAGATCAAGGCCTCCTGGTGAAGTCACCCCAGGCGAGGGTTTCAAGGATTCATCTCAGAAACCAAAGGTAGTTAAACTTGGCAAGAAGAAAACAAAGAAACGAAACAAGGATGCCCGCAATTGAGAGAGGATGGGTCAGAATAGCAACAAAAATAAACAAAAAAAGAATTAATGAAGTCAAAATTATTGCATGTAAATGGGCATAATACTATAAGACCTGGTAAGTCATGTGTACACCTCGGTGATCACCAGTAAAGTCTGGGTTAGACCTCGGTGATAGGGGGGATTTCGGGTTAACAATACCCCGTGTAAAAAATCTGAGGGGGGTAAGAGCTAGAGTGAGCGAGATTGTCTCACTTAGCAGGTTTGGCTGGAGTTAGTCAAGGAACCCCAAGTCAAGTTTAAGGGGGGAATTGTTAGGTAAACTTGACTCAGGATAGAGTCAAAGTTGACCAGGTTAAACAGTGATGGCTTTGGGGCACATGGTATTGTGCACCCATAGTATTCTGCCCATGGTATTATATGTAATGGAGCTTATAAAATGTTGGAAAGACTCCATTGTAATGTAAGACCTGGAGGTGAGCGGTGAAGGCTCACTTGGTCGAATTGGCCAGGGTTTTGGCCAATGCTAATAAGATCTTATTAGGTTGGGTTTTCCCGAAGAAACATTTGTGTTTATGTGTTTATGGTTGTTGCTGGTTATTTTTATATTTATTCCTCTCAGTAATTATTTATGTTATGCAGTAAATTTTTAACACCACAAAGAAACGGGAATTACTCCATGATGGGAAGGAACAACACTGAATAGGCACTCATTCGAAGCTTGTTGGTTAGGATAGATGCTACAAACAATGCTTCTAGACTTTACTTTTTATTTTTACATACTTCAAGTCATGTGTGCAGGTCATAGTGGAAGTCGGTGCGTACTTCTGTGAAAATAATAATGGTATTCCCTACGTATGCGTAGAAAATGACTAGGAAACTGTGAACATAGCCAAATTCAGGGTTTTCTACCATAGGATCTAGAAATTCCACCATCCTTGCAATGATTTAGTTTTAAAATTTAAAGCGTAATGTTATGGAACACATGTGTAGATAGTGAGAGATCGAAATCGATAATAATTTCCCTAATGTAACAAAATGACGTTTAACAGATTGCCTCCTAAAGCATAAAGTGAGAACAAATATTTTGATGACATAAGTGATTTATCATGCTAAGGTTTGGGTTAGAGACCACAGATGGAGACCTGAAGCAGTCAGAAAAATGTTATAATGAAATATATAATATCTTCACTCAGGTAGGCATTCCCATAATTAAAACATAAATGTCTTAAAGCACAGTATAGAAATATATCTAAAGATCCATGTCAGAAGACAACATAATATGAGCGCAGACATCAATGGATCTTCAGATATATTTCCATTGATGGATAGTGTTCAATAACCTCTCAATAAACTCCAGGGTACATCACCATGGGATTGATGAATGCAAGAGAATCATAGTGGCAAGAAAACAGGTTGGTTCTACGACCAAGCATCTGCATCATTGCGGTATAAGGGAAATAAGCATTCTATGGTTTCCAATAACCCTCTACACCCTTTCCTCTCTCTCCTTCATCGTAATGTAAATATCATGCACCATTATATCAACATCTTTGTTAGGACTAATGTGGGCCTGTAACAACCATTTTGGCTTGTGAAAGAAGTGGGTAAGTGTTATATGGAATTTATACCTACGTATAAGTATATCTTCCCTAAGTGGGTAGTTACACTTACAACATCTGAATTAAAGTTGTTTAACCTTTTCCTACAATAGAAAGATAAGATAAAAGAACCTACTTGTGATCCTTCGCTTCCTTTGATCTCCTTTGAGTTGCTCCTGTCACTCCTGCTTAAACTGAATTCGCTCAATTGGTACCTGCCAACATAAACAGAAGACGATAATAATCAAAGCATATGATCTATTTATTGTAAACAAATGGAATTGACAACATTTGAACATACATTCATCATAGCTATAGACAAAAGTATTGGAAAAGGAACAAACAACTTTATTTATTGATAGAAGGAGAAGTTACACCTAATGTGGTTCGTTCTCGTGTCACTCATCTAGTTTAGTCCAAGCCCTCATCACACCAATAGAAACATCAATCCAATAGCATAACATTACTTTGAAAATTATTTCAAGTCTTTTAAATCAACAAAACATGCAATTGATAGTACAATTTCCTTGACATTTAGCTCAAATGGGTCTTTGTCAGAATAGACATGCATGAGTTAATGATGAGAGAATCTTCAGTTATCTGGAGTACACTAGTTGAGTGCATGCATGCATCAACTGACTGATAACTCACAATTAGTTCCTCAAGCAGTTTGGAACTAATTTATCTAGACTTAACTCAGTGAACTGAGATAACTAATTACAACTCAAATATAACTCAACCTTATCTCCTTAATTAAGGGATAATCTCCTTAATTTAAGGGATAATTGTTGCATGACTTCAGAAAGACTTCTAACTTGAGTTTCTCCAACTAATTAATCCGTAATGAATTAATCAATTATTTTTCAAGCAGCTGGTGAGACTAAATTCGAATTTTAATTCACAATTTTAATTCAAGGAAAAATTAAAATTGGAATATTTTGGATTCTATTTTTATCATTTCTTGTTGCTATTTTTAACACTCCCTCTCACCAAGAAAGGAATTCAACTTGATCCTAATCTTGAACATTTGGAATGTTCTGCATGAAACACTTCTCTTGAGTGTTGTAGCTCCAGTGACTCCAGAAACAAAAAAACATCCAACCTGAATCAGTATAATGCATCTGTCATCAAAGTCTCTGACTGCTATTACCTCCATCGACTGAAAACTCCGTGCTTTTGTTCACTCATCCTATCTGGACTATTTTCAATCCTTCTTTGCGCTCTTCAGTATCTGAATGCTCTAGCCTCTATCACTCTACATCAATGCCACTGATTCCTCCTGCTACTATGTACTTTGGGCTCCCGTATCAAGGTACGATCCATGAGATAAAACTTCTAAATGGACCCTGCCAAATTTCAGCCTCCTTGAAACTATCACTTCACATCGCCCCACCTCACACTTGGAGGTGTGGCTGCATGTGATCCCTCTGCTGACTTCTCCAATTATGGCTCCTCCACAATTGTCAAAGACTTCTTCTAGGACTGCATGTTGAGAGGTAATTTACTCTCCCTCTCAACAACCAAGTCTCTAACATTTGCCTTGCTCCTCAAGGCTTTGCATGCATCTTGAACCTCAAGAGAATATAGGTTCTTAACTCATGAACTGATTTGCTTCACCTGTCTCATGGTGATGTGTCTAAGGAGAACCTTTCCCTTACTAAGGACAACGTCGTATCCTTTGTCCTCCAACATCACGACAGATACCATGTTCTTATTTAGTCTAGGCACATACTTCACATCTGTAAAGGTGATAGGAGCTCCATGCTCCCTCTGAAAAGCAACCGTGCCCACTCCTGAAACACAAAACTTTTTTCATCACCCATCTCTATGTGCATCTTGAGGTATTTCTCCTCCAAGGCACTGAATTTTTGTTGTTGCCGGTCATGTGGAATGAGGCTCCATTATCAAGAAACCAACCACAACCCATCATCAATGACACCATGCATGCGATGAGAGTAAATTTCATTTTGAACTAAGAGGCTAATGCCTCACCTACCGATCCTTCTGAGGATCCCTTCTTGGACTTTCGATGGGAAATTAGTTGCATAATGTCCCATCTTGTGAAAATTAAAGCATCTCACTTTAGACTTGTCAAACTTCTTCCCTCCATGAGAAGAATTCGATTTGGAATGGGAAGCGTTCCCCTTCCCTTTTCTTGCCTTACTTGCTAATGTCATATTTTCTTCATCATCATTCTTGGATGAAGAACCATTTTGTGTGCTCCTCCTGATCTCCTCCTGCATTAGATTTGACCACAGTCATTCCCAATCCGACATTTTCTCCTTTACATTCACAGAGTCCTAGTAGCTATTCCAACTCTTTGGAAGGTTGAGGAGAGTGAGGCTCACCATATCATCATCGGAAGTAGTTATTCCCACACTGCTAAGCTCATCTCTACAGGTGGTGAGCTTGTTCAGATATGTGGAAATAGTATCTCCCTTCTCCATCTTGATTCATTGAAGCTGATCCTTGAGCACCAATTTCCTCTGGTCACTATTGTTCTGGTAGAGGTCCTTCAATATATTCCACATTGAAAATGGAGTATCCTTCCCATGGAGACTTGAGACAATATGGTATCAAACTCCCTCAAGGATGATCTGTCTCGCCTTCGCCACAAGCTTCTTCCATTTATCCAACTCTTGTGCATTAGTTGAAGTCGGCTTTTGGATTCTTGATCAATGAATTCCTTCAAGCCGTTGTCTTCTAATACAGCCTCCATGCAATCTTCCATGCTATGTAATTCGAGCTACCATCTAAGGCATACTAGAGTCTCAAGCCACTGAATGCCATTGGCCAACCTTGAAGTATGATAAGAATTCGATTTTGCACTAGCAACTCAGAAATTCAAACTTCAAAGTCTCTTCTTAGTATACTGTTCACAAATCTGATAACCTTTGCTCTAATACCATGTAGAAATTCTACAAAACTATGTCTGAGATCTATGTAGAAAATATGACTGTAGATTAACTCGATAATGCAATATACCAAAGAAAATTACCATAATCTACCTCTACTATCAAAGTTGCAGAAGCTTAAAGATCGAGCTGAATCAAAGCTGAACACATATTACCATAACAAGAAGAATCAATGCACATGAAACACATAAAATACTTAGGGGAAAGCCTCAGCTAAAAACCCCACTATCTGTATTATCATACAAGGTGGAAATACATCAGAATTATACAAAGCCTTAGCTCTCACAGCTAGCCAGCTCTCAGTACAATCGTCCTGGATGCTCACAGGTAATCAAAGCTTCTCACAAGACTTCCTCTCTGCCCTCTAAGATCCTATTTCCTTACGCAATTTTTCCTGGGTGATCCTCCTGTTACCAAGTGTAACAATGATCTTTCACACTGAACTCATACCCTGTAAAACTGCGCAATGCTCAAGGAACCTTCTTCCTTCTACATGCATGAGTTTCCTTTATAGGAGAAAACATGCAACTAATAGTACAATGTCCTTGACATTTAACTCAACTGGGTCTTTCTCATAATAGAAATGCATGAATTAATGATGAGAGAATCTTAAGTTATCTGGAGTACACTAGTTGAGTGCATGCATGCATCAACTGACTGATAACTCACAATTAGTTCCTCAAACAGTTTGAAACTAATTTAACTGGACTTAACTTAGTAAACTGAGCTAACTAATTACAACTCAAATATAACTCAATCTTATCTCCTTAATTAAGGGACAATCTCCTTAATTTAAGGGATAAATGTTGCATGACTTTAGAAATACTTCTAACTTGAATTTCTCCAACTAACTAATCCATTATGAATTAATTAATTATTTTTCAAGTAGCTGGTGAGACTAAATTCGAATTTTAATTCAAAGACAAATTAAAATTGGAATATTCTGGATTCTATTTTTATCATTTCTTGTTGGTATTTTTAACAATTCTTAAGTATAGGGATGGCATCAGAAGACTATATTGTTGCACAGAAGAAACAAATAGTGGTAAAAATGGTTGACTATTAGCTCATTGTGCATTACTTATATAAGTTAGGGGAAAATGGAATTTTGTGTAGGTGTGTATTAGAGAATGAATAGCCTATAATTTTGATAGAAGTGCATGCAGGTGTATCCAAAGGATACTACGCAGTACTGACCACAACATAGAAGATTTTTTGCACAAGACTGAGGAGTTTTGCAAGAATTGTGATTTATGCGAGTGGTTGGGGAAGCCTTCCCGAAGCAATGACATGCCATTGGCTCCCCAACACACTCTGTAGCCATTCGAAAAATGGGAAATTGATTTTTTTGGTCCCAATCATCACACCCACAAGGAGAACTAGACCACGATACATAATCACCATCACTCATTATCTAACTAGATGTATGGAAGTCCTGTCAGTAAAATATTATACCATAGAGACAACTATGAATTTTTATTTCATAATGTAGTAGCCAAACTTGGGTTTCCAAGAATTCTAATGAGTGGCCAAGAAACTCACTTTTTGAACAAGACAATTGCATTGCTAACATAGTAGTTCCACATTTATAATTAGGAGAGCACTGCTAACCATCCACGGGTTAATGGTATAGGGGAGGAATTTAATAAAATATTGGAAAAAATGTTCACTAAGGTATGTAATGTATAATGTGATGACTAGGATTTGAGAATACCAATAGTTTTGTGGGCATATAGATGTTATGAGGACAAATCCCTCTTGCGGACAAGAGCGATCTCCCTACACTTCTCACGACCCTATTAAAAAACACACAATAATTGCTACCTTACTCTAATTATGATCGTTTGAAAGGAATAAAATGAAAGATTCCTTTTACCATTTTAGTGAACTCATTGACAAAGTCCCTGAAATCTTTCGATCACAAACTATTTGATGCTCCAAATGTCCTCTCGTCGCCCCCAACAACTTCTTCGCAATGTTCTGAAATAGATTTGAAAATATAGAGACAAAACAAGAGATCAATGCATACAGGATATAATCAAAGATATAATGAACTAATTAACCAATTATACAATGCAAATTGATAATTTATGCAACCAAAACTCATGTACATGATCAAGGAAACCGAAAAATCAAACCAATAGATATTTAGCTAAGAAATAATAATTTCTTATATTCATAAACCTGGATAAAATCCTTACATCCATGTAGCCTTGATGTAGCAATCCCTTTCTGCAATGTCCAACCCTCTCGCTTGCAAGACAAGCCTTCCAACCTAATCTCAACAGCATAGACCTACTTCCAACAATCCCTCTCCCAAACACCAGGCTTGTAATGGATTTATAGGCCAAATATAAGAAGTTATGGATCCGTTCTCGAAGGGATGAGATCCACTATTAGTGGGATAGAGGTACCACAAATGAAGGGGAATTACTCCATGATGGGAAGGAACAACACTGAATAGGCACTCATTTGAAGCTTGTTGGTTAGGATAGATGCTACGAACAATGCTTCTAGACTTTACTTTTTATTTTTACATACTTCAAGTCATGTGTGTAGGTCATAGTGGAAGTCAGTGCGTACTTATGTGAAAATAATAATGGTATTCCCTAAGTATGGGCAGAAAATGACTAGGAAACTGTGAACATAGCCAAATTCACGGTTTTCTACCATAGGATCTAAAAATTCCACCTTGCTTGGAATGATTTAGTTTTAAAATTTAAAGTGTAATGTTATGGAACACATGTGTAGATAGTGAGAGATCAAAATCGATAGTCATTTCCCTAATGTAACAAAGCGACGTTTAACAGATTGCCTCCTAAAGCATAAAGTGAGAAGAAATATTTTGATGACATAAGTGCTTTATCATGCAAAGGTTTGGGTTAGAGACTACAGATGGAGACCTGAAGCAATCAGATAAATGTTATAATGAAATATATAATATCTTCACTTAGGTAGGCATTCCCATACTTAAAACATAAATGTCTCAAAGCACAGTATAGAAATATATCTAAAGATCCATGTCAAAAGACAACATAGTATGAGCGCAGAAATCGATGGATCTTCAGATATATTTCCATTGATGGATCATTCTAGTGTTCAATAACCTCTCAATAAACTCTAGGGTACATCACCACAAGATTGGTGAATGCGAGCGAATCATAGTGGCAAGAAAACAGGTCAGTTCTAGGACCAAGCATCTGCATCATTGCAGCATAAGGGCAACAAGCATTCTATGGTTTCCAATAACCCCCTACATCCTTTCCTCTCTCTCCTTCATCGTAATGTAAATATCACCCACCATTATATCAACATCTTTGTTAGGACTAATGTGGGCCTGTAACAACCATTTTGGCTTGTGAAAGAAGTGGGTAAGTGTTATATGGAATTTATACCTACGTATAAGTATACCTCCCCTAAGTGGGTAGTTACACTTTGAACAACTGAAGTAAAGTTGTTTAACCTTTTCCTATAATAAACAGATAAGATAAAAGAACCTACTTGTGATCCTTCGCTTCCTTTAATCTCCTTTGAGTTGCTCCCATCACTCCCACTTAAACTGAATTCGCTCAATTGGTACCTGCCCATAAACAGAAGACGACAATAATAAAAGCATATGATGTATTTATTGTAAACAAATGGAATTAACAACATTTGAACATACACTCATCATAACTATGGAAAAAAGTATTGGAAAAGGAACAAACAACTTTATTGATTGATAGAAGGGGAAGTTAAACCTAATGTCGTTCGATCTCATGTCACTCATCTAGTTTAGTCCAAGCCCTCATCACACCAATAGAAACATCAATCCAATAGCATAACATTACTTTGACAATTATTTCAAGTCTCTAAACCAACAATATTTCTCTATAATATCCAAGCCCTTTGGCTCTATGATGGGAGGTCAATTTATAGATTAATGCAACTGGTTCTCTCATTAATATGGGATTGAATGGTTTTCCATATTTGGATGATTAGTATCCATGTTCAAAGGGATGAGAGGATAGAGGATTAGAGGATCCAAGGCTATCCTAAGTCGAGCTCCTCTTGATAGGATAGGAGCTGGGTTCCTTCTAGAAGGTTCTAGAAAGGAGGAATATACTCAGGATCCAATGAACATTTCTAGGATTCTCACCCAGTGCATGCTTGAGTGGGTAACACAGCCTTGAATCAGGCTACTTGCTCTATAGAGAACTTACCCCTAACCAGGGGTGTGCTGGTGACCCAAGGAAGCACTTTAGTAGGGTTTGAAGTTAGGAAACTCTCATGGATGAAAGTACTCAATGAGGTGGCATGTCTAGGGCATGTAGTAATTGAATTAGGACTTGATAGACCCTGTTTACACTGATCTGATCGTCGAGAGTGATGTACCGAAATAGACCTGTAACAACTGCCCCCTAAAGCCTGAAGTCAAAAATGATAATGTTGAGTGATATGCTTTATGATGTGATGAGGAGGATCTGAAGCAAATGGTGACTTGCATCAACTACAATACATAATATCATGATATAATTGAATTTTTCATGAATTTCTGAGGGAAGGCATACCCATGCTCAACATATAAGCTTTTCATTACATGTACATAAATCAGATAGTTTTCTACAGATATAGACCCATGATAAGATGACCATCTGCGTAAAGCCATCGTACAGATGATTTAGTACTCTCTTGAAATCACAGCCTGGATGGATGAAAATAGATTCGGGGTCCTCTATCTTGTCCAATCATTTGCTCAAGTACGAGTCTAACCATGTGAAAATGTGATTTGAAGTCGAACATGGGAAGACACTATCTGATTACTAGCCAATGATGTAAGCTGTTAATAGACGCGAGAGAAATCACCAATAATGATAATGATTCTCAAGGTACTATAGTACATTCTACATGGTGTGAATAGATGTTTTGACATTGAACACCATACAAAGTCTTTTGGTCGAAGGCCTGTGATGTCAACTTGTCGCCAGAAGCGAGAAACTTGCCATTGATGTATGCAAGCCTCAAGGTACTAGAAGGGTGTTTCTAAGTCAACTTCCTGGATAATGTGCTGATGTTGACAAGATGTGACTCATAGCAAGAGGGCCTTAATGTATCCCCCGTAAATGACACAAAATGTGTGTAATGATTTTGAAGACAGAATGTGACTGATGACACAATGTCCAGGAATGGCGATCATGAAAATGAAGGTTTATGGGTATTTCAAAGGATGACGTTTACTGAGTGACTTATCTTGAACATGTTGGCGACACTGAATGAATTGAAAGCATTGATCCAAAACCAAACTGATGGATGGTGTGATAGACCATAGGTATGATAACAATCAAGTAGATAGCCCAACCCAAATAGTCATAGAGATGAAGTGAAAGTGTCATGTTCAGGAGCGATTTGCTACCATAAAGTGATTTATCCCTTTTTCCATTTTCCTGAGTCATTACTAACAACTACCTATTTATTTTTTAACAAGCTTGAGGAGGATAACATATTCTTGATGTATAATTCTACCCTTCAGGTGAATCCATTGCTATGTGATGTTTTAATGAGTCTAGCGAAGGTGAAATCCAATCTTGTCATGCTGGACAAGTTTGTCGCTATTTGATGCTCTAATGAGTTTAACGATAATGATAACTCGGTCATTTTCATGTTTAAAGAGTTTCAAAAGGGACAAAAGGAAAACTCCACAAGTTATTTTTCGTAAATTTTTCTCTCAAGTTCGAAAAAGAGTAAAATAATACAAGAGAGAACCTATTGACCATGTTCGATCAACGTATTCCTTTTTCGTAAGTAATCTATCTCAGTTTGGAAAAGGGTTAAACTTATATTAAGTAGATGTCATTTCCAATCCATTTACGAGCTAAATTAAAGGACAAGTGTCCGACAATATTTTCATATTTTGAGAGTCTGAAAAGAGCTGAAAGAGGACTCTAAGGGGTTTCATTTTTTGATGTTTAATAGAGCTCGAAAAAGAGATAAAAGTATGCTATGTGGTCAAAAGTACATTTTACGGTCATGCACATCAAATTCACCATGCCAGCTGTAAACCTACTAAAAGAACCACCAAATAGATTAAACATACCTGTTTCATTGCTAAAAATAGGTAAAAACTATAGTTTATTCATTTAATGAACATGAAATAACCATAAAACAAGAATTTACCAAGTCATTTTACCATTTGACATTTACCATTCAGTTTTGTGCTTTGAACTAGTTTTTTACCTCAAACTTCAGCAGCTGATTGCGGGAGATTCTGTGGATCATTCTTTATGCCGTCAAGACCAGGTAGGAGATCTACCTCTTCTCTTTCATTTAAGGTCATTATTTTTCAATTTCAGGCAAAATTTGTAGGGTTTTGGGGTCCCTAGGGTAAATATATCACACCCTAGGATCAACGCACCTTTATGCATAAAAAATTATGCTGCAGAGTAGTCAAACAGAAGCGAAATTGCTCTGCATCACATTGTCTAAATATTAGGGGTGCAATGGGTGCAATTTAGAAATTTGATTCATCATTTCTACCCAAAATATCTTTAGTTTTTTGCATGAAATGGATCCTAACTAAGCCTGTGGTGTGATTTCAGACTTTGATTGGATTATAATGGCTATCACATGGCATGAAAGACAACATGAAGAACAGGATATGGTTGCCCTAAATTTTCCTGGTATTGTTGAGGCCCTCAGAGGTTGTTGGTTACTCAAATATTTTAGGTTATTCGGGATGAGGCAATAGTTAGAACTATTGCAATTCTTCGTTCATTCATGGGATCCAGCAGAATAGGTTTTTCACATAGGGGACAAAGTGCTCCCTATATTGATCGATGATATTTACTTTCTCACTAGATTTTTGAGACGTGGTTCCCCCATTTCTCTTTCATGTTCTACCCGTGGGGGTGAATCAAGGAAGGACTACATTCGCCAATTCTGCTAGCTAGGTACACAACCTAGCAAAGATGGAAAGATAAACATTAGGGATGTTGGTGATATTCCCTTGCGAACAATCCTCTTTACTATTGCAAAGCTGGCAGGAAGCGTGACACTTCATGTTGGGAATAGATCATACATGCAGTATGCGCTTGAGTGTCTCGAGCCAACTATGTTGAACTGGTGTGAGGAAATATTCTCTTTGATGAAAGAGCCGCTGACTAAAGTAAAAAGCAGTAAGATGAAAATTTTTAGCTATGGATCGATCTTGATCACTTTTACTATGGAGAGAATTCCATTGATGCAACCTCAACATGTGACATTGAGTTTAGCTAGTCCTAGAGATCCATGGATGCAGAGATGGGTAGAGTTGATGGCTAGACATGCTAGTCAGTCATCAATCTCATTTTCTACCACATTCTTCAGTTGGCTCGATCAACAACATATTGTCATGAAGGAGCATCCATATGTAGGGATGGATTTCCATAGAGATCCAGATTTGAGATTACCAGTCGGTGCTCAATGGGGTGCTATAGGTAAATTGTTTTGACCATGTATTTTTTATTTTTTGAGTTTTTACATGTTTTTGTGTTTTTTGATGTTTCCAAGACTAAACTAAAAATTTCTCATGTATACAAATATTGGCACTCTTTAACCAATGGGTCATCAACAAGAGGTAGGTGAAACAGTGGGGATAAATGTCGAAAGAAAAGTTTTATAGGATTTAGATCTGATGGAGACACTTGCAGAGTAACAACATCATATAGAAGGGTTAACCCTCGGTATACCTAATGTTCAGATCGAGGAGTTACTGATGAGACTACAACACCATACTATTGGTGTACCTAGCTGTTGGATGAGGCTATTGAGCATGATAGCTCAGGCAGTGACTTGTTATCATAAGCATCATTAGATCTACTTAGGATAATTTATTGTATGCATTTTGAGGTTTTGATGTCAGATGACCAACATGTCTTAGACTCAAATTTTTGTTAAAATTTGAACATCTATCTATTTTAGTTTCAATGATTGTGTATGGTTATGTGTAATCCTATTCAACTATTGATGTGAATTGAAAATTTACTCTTTACATATCTCGTAAATGTTTGTTTAACACATAATTCGCTAAAGAATCAATCAATGTGTTAAAGTTTCTAGAAATGTGTTGATATTGAATGTAATCAAAATGTATTTCCCAGAGACAAACTCTAAGGAATATACGATGAATAGCTGGATTTCGGATGGTATAAACATTCGTAAGTTGTAGTATTACAAGTTGTGAATCTAGCCTAATGATGATTCACAAATGCTAAGTGAAATGGCATCAGAGAGGGGTTTGATCAATGTGCTATACTTAGTGATATTTTTCATGGAACGACCGATACAAATCCCTTGAAAAATCACTAACTCGCCACTTGGAGCAAATATGTCCCATGCTGTAGAAGGTAGGTTCTGCAACCTACAACTAGCACCATTGGCATAACTAACAAATGGTTCCAAAGATTCCAACATCTACAACAAATGTAAAGCGGATTACTAACCACATAAAAACTCTAAAAGTCACAATGTGACACACACACACAATCAAAGCATATATACAATGTTTTTACTATGCACAATCAAGCATAGTAACATTTAAGATACAACCCATTTCGGGGATGCAAAAATGGAATTCCATCATAATCAACCAACTCATAAGCTCCTTTTGCCAAAACACGCTTGAAAATGTAGGGGCCCATCCATCGTGGTTAATATTTTCCAGTTCCTAATTTATCAGCTTCCTGATCATAAAGCAAGACCAGGTCTCCTTCTGAGAATATGCGAGGCTTGACATTGCAGTCATATTGCTCCTTAATTCGTTTCTTATGTGCTTCATTGGTGAATGTGACTTCACGACATGTTTCATCTAGATGGACGAGTTCTAAGAAACGTGCTTCCTCATTAGAAGTGTCAGGTAACAAGTCAATTGTGAGTTTTAGTGTTGAAATCTCACATTGTATTAGCAAGATTGCCTCAAGACCATACACAAATTGGAAAGCTGTGAATTCAGTTGCGTTTCTTACCAAGGTTCGATAAGCCCAAAAAGCTGGGTACAAGATCGAATGCCAATTTCGTTTGTGAACTACTATCATTCATTAAAGCATTTGCTTAAGGACTTTGTTGATGGCTTCAAATTTTCCATTAGCCCATGGATAATAAGGAGTAGAACTATCATGTGAAAGTCTTAACTTGGTAGTTAATTCAGTCATCATGTGATCGTGAAAATGCGAACCATGATCTGTAACTATAGCTTGTGGTACACCAAATAGGGCAACCACATGGTTGAAGATAAAAAGTGCAACTCTCTCACCACTTTTGTTTAATGTAGGCATCACCACGGCCCATTTCGTAAAATAGTCAATGACGACAATAATATACCCATGCCCCCCAGCTGAGTGAGGGTTACATGTCATGAAATCAATGCCCCATTTTGAAAATGGTCCAACAGTGATGACAGGATGTAGTGGTGCAGGTGGTAATTGAGTTTTACGGTAAAAAATCTGGCATGCATGACAACTTCTGATAGCAGTAATGTAATCGTTAAATATGGTAGGCTAGAAGTAACCAGCACAAAGAATTTTCTGTGCGGTAGCATAACCAGATAAATGTCCACCACAAGCACCAGAATGGCAATCATTTAGAACTTTCTCAGCTTCCTCATGTGTGAGGCACCTACGAAAAATCGTATTGATACTGTGACGGTAAAGGGTGTCACCAATGATCATATAATCTTTGGCTTGATATCGAATACGTCGGTGTTGTAAGTGAGAGGTATTAGACAAGAAATTTTTGGTTTGGAGATAGATCAGTATATCTCCATACCAAGGGTCAAATGACGAGATTAGAAATAGAGACTCATCCGGAATTGATGATTCTATTGTTGAGTCGATGGCAGTAGAGGGAAGGTCGCAAAGAAGCTCAGAAAAAAACTAGAGATTTCATTGACTTGGATTTGATGAATTCCAAATCAAATTTCTGCAAAATGACAATCCATTTTGAATATTCCCCCCACCCCCCCGCAATTTACATGAAAAGATGTATGCCATAGGGTTGCAATCGGAAATGAAAGTGGTATTTCGGAGTAGGATATAATGGAGAAATATTTTACAGCTTAAACGGAAGCCTAAGCTAGCTTCTCCATGTAAGAATACTTAACTTCTATATCATTGAGATTATGACTCAAATAACAGAATGGATGTTCAATCCCATCTTCTTCTTGGACTAAAACCATAGCAATGGTTGTATCTACAGTGGTGAGATATAGGAAATAGTCATTCTGATAATTAGGGGAATACATTAATGACGCTCAGATCATGGTATCTTTGAGAAAATCAAAGGAAGATTTCACAACCTGGTCCCAATGGAAGGGAATTCCCTTTTACAAAAGACGAGTAAATCCTTTAGCCATTTCGGCATAGTTGGGAATGAATCTACTTAGAAATTTATCCTTCCCTTGGAGTCTCTATAACTGAAGTAAATTGGAAGGTGGAGGCAGGTCAAGAATTGCCTTAACCTTCAAGGGGTCGAGTTGAATTCCTTATTTAGACACTAGGAAACCAAGCAAACGACCAGAACCAACACAAAACCCCACATTTATGTGGATTGAGTCGAATTTTGTAGTATCGGCACCGTAAAAAGATGGCACTAAAATGTTGTGGGTGATCAACCTTTTTCCGTGAATGAGAAAGTAAGTCATCTAGATATGGTTGAATGATGTGTTTGATGTCGTGGAAGGAATAATTTATTGGCCTCTAAGAAGTTTCCCCATCTTTCTTCAAACCAAAAGGGAGTTCATATGCGAATGTGCCCTAGGGACAAATAAAGGTAGTTTTAGATTGGCCTTCTCGGTGGATAAAGCCATCCATAAATGAAAATATTTCACATATGGTCAATAAAGGGAGTGGGATAGTTGTCTTTTGGACAAGCATGATTAACATCCCTATAATCAACACACACTTGTATTTTTCCTTGTTTGTTCATGACATGAACAATATTGGAAACCCAATCGGTAAGAGGAATGGGGTATATGAAACTAGCATGCAAAATTTTTTCGACTTCTGCTTTTATGGCAGCAACCTTCTTCAGATGAACAGGATGAAGGTGCTATCGTACTAGCTTGACATCAAGATACATTTTAATCTTGTGTTCAACTATACTAGAATCAATACCTGGCATCTCCTCATATGACCAAGCAAATATATTGCAGAATTCATGAAAAAGAGCACAGTAAGTTTCAAGTTCCAATGGAGAACAAGATTTTCCAACATGGATGTTTTCTACAATTCCAAGTTTGGTCGAAATATCGATAGAAATGGTTTCTTCGATATTCGATAAGTTTCGTTCAGAATCGAATGTGTCTATAAATACATAATTTGAAAGGAAATCAATGATTGAAGGGCGATTTAGTTCATTTGAAATATCTTCTATGTGATCTGGAAGATGGGATCTGTTAGAGTCGGTCTTTACATCCCTCCATGAAAGATCATTTCTCTTATTGCATTTCATTTTTAGGTGTCTCGCTCGATTCACTCAGTTGCATTCTGCTAGGGGCATGCCATAATCTGACGGGAGGGTCTTGTTATTCATTACCCCTCATGCCTTATACCTGCTGGCTCAGGTCTTTTAATCAAGCTTTTAAAGTCATTTACAGTCCTATTTGATGACTAGGTCAGCAAGAGTCATTTCAGTCACTAGGTCTAGGGTTAGTTGATTTGGTCTTCAAGAATGTCCAATAATGCCAGTAGGCCAAAGGGAGGTTTTATTTCACAAAATTTTATCGTCATATGGATGGATTATGACTTTTCTTCAAAACTCTGTTTTGAAGAAGATTCCTCATTTCGTTTTGTAATAAATTGCCATGTAATTTTCAAAAGTTTTTCAGTTGTTGAATTCTCCAGGTGCAAACCTGGTCTTCCTTTGTCAAGACATGCCACTATCCCTGCAAAAATAGCCAAAAGATTCATTATTCAAGTCAAATAATCAAAGAAGAAACAAAATAACAGGGTTTGTATTAAAGTGAAAAAGAGCCAAAAGCTAAAACATTACAAAGATGGGATTTTGAGAACCAAAAATCAAAGCCATGTTTTTATAAAGATATTTCTGTGTGTATAATGTCATTTTCATCCAAGAAGATTAAGGAAAACCAAAGTTAGTGGTGAGAAGGCAATTTTCAAAACCAAGGCTGTGTTTATTGGCTGCGCGGCGCATTGGGTTAGAGCGCGGCACACATAGGCTGTGCGACGCATTGGGCCTCCTGCCACAGTGCTCTTCTCCACCGGTGCGGTGCATCCACGAGGCGTGATGCAATGGGCTTGCACGCGACGCACAGAACCTCTAAGACAAAAAATCGTTTTGGCTTCAATAAAAATAAAACCCATCATTCCATTAGACATGTTCATTGCTTGAAACATCCATTGCTATGCCAAGAGGTCAAAGATATGGACTTGAGGGTTAGAGGAGTGAATTTTGTGTCTGAAGGGTTGCACGGTGCATTGGAGGAGGTCACGACGCACACAGGCTGTGCAGCGCATTGGGCGCAAATTCTCAGTGTAAAATTCCACTGTCGCAGCGCATCCAGGAGGCGTGGCGCATTGGGTTTGTGCGCGGTGCATAGAGCCTACAAGCCAGTTTTATGCTGCTTCTGTCATCAAAACTCACAAAAACACCATTCTTTCTACTCCAAGTAAGTTTAGGCGTGCCTCTATTGAATTTAACTTGTGTTGGGTGTTGGAGAATTCAAAGGTTTGAAAGTTTGAAAATATAAACCCTATGTGTATATCAAAAGCTGCTCCTTTGAGGTTTTAAATTTGGTGTTTTGAAATTATGATGGTAGTGCCAACTCTCCTTTACACCTATGATCTTTTCCCATGCCCTAACCACCCAAACCACTCATATCCCAGCTTCCCATTTTCCCTCAATCCCTATCATCATTCTACCTCTCCTATATCATTTATCACTATATGATTCCCATATCATTCTCCAAATCCCTACATCCCTAAAAAGTGACTGTTTGCACATTTCTTCACTTGAAAAACTCCATCATCCCCTTTTCCCACTGTCCCATATTCTTCACAGTCCCATTTCCCTTTGGCACATTCGGAATTGAAAACACATCACCTATTTCTGTTTGTCAAACCAATCAAACATACACATTGCAGCACCATGACATAGACAAATTCATCATATGAGCAAGACAGTGACTCAACCACTGAGCTTAATGTGCCGAGAAGGCCTCGAAAAGGTGGCAGACATGTCAGAGAGGAGCCTACTTCCTTAACTCAATTGCAGGCCTGCCTGCTTGCAATGACATGCTTTCAACAACTGTCATGCTTTTAGTATTGTGAGATGATTGCTCAGATCCATCATCATTAGGAGTTAGTTCGGTTGTTTGTTTTACATTTGCATGATAGTCATGTTACTCTTGTTGGAGTAAACTTCACCTTGACACCAGAAACCATCTCTCAGGCCACCAAGATACCGAATATAGGGGAAGAGTGGAACAAGAGGAAGCAGCTGGATAGATCATATTATGAACCTTACATCAAGCCTAGTTATTTGAGGCAGCTCAGGAGAGTATTCCCATTTCAGTTTCTGAAGGAATCTTATGTGCCATTGATGAGACTCATTATTAGATACTTCAGTTGTGAAGGTCGCTTCTCATGCCTCTATGCATACCATATCAGGTTATTGATGCATTTCACGAGAGTGAGGTTGATGAACATTCCATATTTCATGTGCCGAAACATTGAGAGGATGACTACTCTTGTGCAGAAGAAGACTCCTGAACAACAGTACAACAACATTTACCACTATGCGCTCATCAAAATTTTGGTGGTTCATCAGCTTGGATTACAGGGCATCACTTGGGATGATTTCATCTCCCGTGAGTTTTTAAGAGCTTCACAGGGACCTTCAGAGGCTGGGCATGAGACGGGTGGAACTTCTAATCAGCTTGAAGGCCATGATCCACATATTGTTACTATCTCGGTTTGCATTACTTATCAGAAGGTTGCTAGGCAGCTATTCGCGGCAGCAAAGCGAGTGTTATCTCCACCCAGTGTGGAAGGGGCCTCGCTTCCGACATCAGCATCACAAGTACAGGACAGAAGCAAGAGGCCAATGCAAGATGAGGGGCCTTCAGGTGAGCGGGACTTTATTCTTATTCAGGATGAAGATATAGACATGGGCCCACAAAGTGCACATCTTAGAGAGATCATCCAAGAGCAGCAAACAGAGATCAAAGCCTCATCCCTTGACTTGGAGAGGGCTAAGTGGACTATGAAAAACTTGGAGCAGAGGAACAAACAGCTTGAATATTAGCAAGCAATCATGGAGTTACCAAAATACCCGCGAGAATCGCCAAGCTACACAAAGGAGGAGGATTGAGCTCACTTCATTGGAGCAAGAGATTAATGCTGATCGGGAGTCTTGGCTCGAAAGAATCAACATCCACTTGGAGAGACTGCTAGACAAGGCCGATAGGGATAAAGCATTGTTGAGACACATGGTTTTCCATTACAGGGCGCAAAATATGAGTTCCAAGGCACAAATAAGGAATCTAAAGGAAAAATTGAAGAAGGCGACAAAGAAGCAAAAGAGGCAAAAGGAGCATGATCGTCTTCAGATATTGGCCGAAGCCTCTTTAGCCCAGCATGACACTTGATAGAGAAGGTCCAGCCCAAATTTCAAGGAATTTGGAGAAAATTTTGTCAATTTTGAATTTTTTGGCTTTAAAACAGGTTTTTTTGCCCAACGCATAGCGCCACTTGGCGCGCGCTTACAATTGGGAGATTTCCAGGAGGAAAATTTTACATTTTTGGATTTTTCATAAAAATTTATGTATGCTCATGGATTACCCATTGATTTCATCAAGTTCTGGATTGCCTAAAGGGTCAAAAACACCCTAAAAATGACCTCACTGCCCCTATTTTGACACACAGGAAGCCGTCTTGGGAGATTGAATTTTTGGAGGGGCAAATGACATCCAAATCCAGAAATTCCACATGGGTTGGAAAGTAGACAGGTAGGGATTTCCAACAAGCACACTTGGGCTCAATTTTGACTTCGGGAAGTGCCCCAAAATCAGCTCCAAAGTGGCACAACGCATACAGGTTTCAGGCGCGTCACATAGAGGATTTTTGCCTATTTTTCACTCAGCAGCTCAGAAATTCGCCCAATTTTGACCAGTTTTACTTTTTGATGTAATTATTGATCTATCTTGATGTAACTTGATAACTATGATGTAATTTTGGCACATATTTACTTGTTCTAGAAGATTCATTCACTAAAAAGTCAAAATTAAATGAATGAATCAGTTTCCTAGCATATAGGGGTAAGTTGTTTGACTACCTAGATTTCAGTTCCTTGTTTAGAATTAGTTCAAATAGCTCCTAGAATGATGAGATCGACCCCTAGAGGCAAGGGAATAGGTTTGGCTTGTCTATATTATGTAATTTCTAAGTCATTTTCAGGGTTGGATACTTGGGATTGCTTGGCACCCTATTGTACATTTCATTTCTGCAATTTTGGAAAAGGAAAGACCAGGATTTTGCAGCACTTGTTGGGATCCATGTGGCTCTATGTTTTGATGATGTTTTTCTCTATGTATTTGGAAGTTCACTGATATTTGTGTGTATCATTTTCCCTTCTATTTTCTTCTGCAATTAAACAAATGAGTGATTAAGGTAGAATTCATTGGACTATTGTGCTCTGCCTTGAAATTTTGTTTAATTTTACATGTTTTCATCTGTTTGAGGAGGACTCTTGAGAAATTCTTGCCCTCCTTAGCCCCTCACTGGTTTGATCCATCCATTCATTCAAACCAAAGCATCAAAATGATTTCCTTCCTTGCCCCAATTAGAACTCTGCAGAAACTAGGCCTCATCCCCGGACCCAAAATTTTCCTATCCCTTTTTTCCAACAAAACCCTTTAAAACTCAAATCAAATCCTTGTACTTCATACGTAGCCTAACATCAATTGTTAAATCAGTCATCTCAAGCCCCATCGATTATCTTTCGCTGATATTGACCCGGAGAGAGCCCTCTCCTGTCCTCATAGGGCTAGCTACGAGGCTGAGCGTGGTTTGATGTGGACCTAGAACCTTGCCTTTTCAGCCTGAGGCAAATCTAGGCTCTAACATAGTGGCGACCATACTGGGGAAGAAAATGGTTTGCTTTTTGATGTCATTTGTTTTATAGCTACAGACGGAGCCTGAAGTTATTCCAGGTAGCCTTCGAAACACTTTTTCTTTGCATTAGCGCAAGTAGATAAACGCTGCTTCAGTCAATCTCCGGTCTAGCTTGTAATCGTGACACTTAACTTGTAAATCACCCCAGTACATCTAAGAATTCTAAGCTTTTGGATGATAAGCTTAGGATTTGATAGGCTGAAAAAGTTGTTTATGTCCATCTGATCTTTTTGAAATAGCACACTGGCTTCAAAGAGATATACCAGAGCTAATCCAGATCCAAATCCTCCCCCTGTCTATGAAAATCCAAATTTGATTCCATGACTCCTTCGTCAAGAGAGCTCTATGACTCCTGTGTTTAAATATCGTTCATGTCCTGCAATTTTTAAGTATCTTGAAGAGCTTGATTTTGATGAAAAATCTGAACTGTCATTGTTTGAAACCAAATTCGAAAGTGCTCTTGGTTCTATAGTCCCAAATCCTGACTTTGTTGCAGCTCTTGAAGTTGAAAGAAACAATAAATCAATTGAGAATTTTATCTTTAAACACCTTCAGTGTGGGATTCACGCTTCAAATATCGGTGATTTCCTAGAAGCTGCATCTGCAACCCTCAGATCTTCCGTAACGGCATCCACCTCAAGAATTCCTACAGAACCGCCTTTCATTCCCACCATCCCTGTGCAGCCTATTATCTCTGATCAAAAGTCTGCTGTAAATTCACCTCCATCTACTCCTTCTACATCCAAAATTGCTTCTCCTCCACACACCCGTCCTCATACACCTCACACATCAGTTGCACCCACTCCCCCAACTTCACTAAGATTGATTGCAAATCCACCAAGAGCGTTGGCTGCTCGGTTTGCACCTCTCACGCTGCCTCAATTTTTGGGGGACATGCCCGAAGATTTTCAGAGTAAAATTCCTTTTTTTGATGGCACTCCTCAAGTTACCATGGCTCAGCAACATGTGGACAAAATGATGGATTCCTTCGAGCTTCATGAGATTGATCGGGAAAATGTGACCATGAGATTATTCGTGCAGACTTTCGCAGGTGAGGTAAGAAAATGGTTCAGAGCTTTGACAGCTAGAAGTATTCCCACATTAGAAGAGCTTCAAAGATATTTCTTTGATTGTTGGGAAGTCAAGAAAGACCCTCTTCAAATCACTTCTGAATATACCAAGATCAAGCGGAATGCTTGTGAGTCCGTGCAAGACTATTGTATTAGATTCAATGCGGTTTATAATGCAATCCTTGAGGATTTAAGGCCATCTAAAATGTCAGCTTTGCTTAAGTTCCCGGATGGTTTTGATCCAGACATGGCTTATCAATTAAGAGAGAGAGATCCAGCTACCTTAGAAGAAATGCAAAAAATTGTCGTTAGTGTTGAGGCAAATCTGAATGACAAGAGAGCTAGATTGAAAGCTGAAAAGAGAGTCTCAATAAAGGAAGAAGCTTCTACCTCAGATCAAGTGCTCCGTAAGGTAGAGAAGATGATTGAAAGGTTAGCACTTGATAAGTCTGAACCGCAGATTCGAAATCCTAATTTCTGTGGACAACAGCAACCTCAATTTAGGATCAAACAACGTGAGCAGTGAGCACAAGAACCGACATCACAACAACAGCAAGTAAAGACACCTATTCAGCAGAATTTTGTTGGTCCCAAATCTAATGATGAAGACAATGTAATAGGAGAAGAAAATCACTTCTTTACTCGTAATGATATTCCCACATTTATCACTGAAGATGATGAGTATGCAGAAAGTTCAGCTGTACAGCAGGATGTAGATTTTATCTTGGGAAATGATACAGCTCTTGAAGAAGAGTCAGATGAGTATCAGAGAGGTTATATGCATGCTTTGTCCACCCAGCAGCGTCAGTATTCACTAAGAAACAGAAATGTCCCCATCAATCCAATCCAAAAGAGAAAAGAAGTTCCCGCATCTAAGAATGAGCCACCTGTTGTACCAAATAAAGGAAAAGAAATTGCTGATCCTACTCCTAGCAAATCTCCACTAGCAAATGAAAGAGTCAATTAGCCAATTGTATCAAAATATAAGGCTAAAAAGAAAGATGTCCCAGCCAAAGAGGTAGAAAAGTCTTCTTCTTTTAGTTTAGAAAATGAAATTTCTAAATTAAAGGTATCCATTCCCTTCACTGAGTTAATGAGGAACATTAGTTATAGAGACCAGGTCTCTAAAATTTTGAATTTTGATCCAATGTCTGATATGGTGACTGTGGAAGATGATCAACTTGAACTGATTTTTGGACCAACATTGAATGGTGAGTCTCTAGACAGTGACGTGCCTCATTTTTATATTAGTTTGAGTGCATGAGTTTGTGTTGCATAATGCTATGTTTGATTCCGGCCTCTCACAATCTTATGCTGAAGGCTATCATGGAGAAGTTGGGTTTGGACATCACTAGGAAATACCATGATCTTTATTCATTTGATTCTAGCAGGGTGAGTTGTATTGGGCTCATTAAAGACTTGGTGGTCAGTTTGGATCAGATTCCAGCTAAAAATGTGTTGATGGATGTGGTGGTGGTGAATATACCTCCTAGATTTGGAATGCTTCTTTCCAGATCTTGGGGAGAAAAGATTAAAGGAATAATGAAACTTGATTTATCCTATGCAACGATTCCTGTGTTTGGCCAAATGAGAAAACTTTATCGGGAGCAAAAAATGAAATACATGACTACAAGCAAGGAGAAACCCATTAATCATCCAATTAATTATGTACATACATATTTAGAGTCTTTTGTTTTGTATTCAGATAGTTTCAATGAAGTTGATAGTCAGTTAGTTGCAGCAGATGATATTCCAGAAATAGCAAGGAATTTCAGAGAATTTTTGAAGAAAGAAAGTCAAGAACAGGACAATACCATTCAGTGATCAGGAAAAGATAATGGACAGCAAGCAGAAAAATCACAGCAAACAAAATTTCAGCACTTAGAAGAAGATGAAGAGGGCCTGTGGACCATGGATTTCGAAGGTGTAGTGGGAAATGATGGTGATGGAATTGGTATTTGGGTACGCAGTTCTTTTTCTGCTTCGAAAAAAGTGCCTAGTAATGTGCGGGTATGTTCTTACAAGATTGCTTTTGATTGCTCAAACAATGAGGTTGAGTACGAAGCTTTGATTGCTGGCTTAAAAATCCTAAGAAAGCTGAATGCTAAGAGGATTGCTGTATATGGTGACTCTGAATTGGTCATTAAGCAAGTTAAAGGTGAATATCAAGCAAATCACCCTCGGATGCGGGCATACCGGTATGTTGTTCTAGACATCTTGAAGCTGTTTTCAGATTATACCTTGACGTGTGTGCCTCATATTCAAAATAGTATTGCATATGCACTTGCTAAGGCAACGAGTAATTTGAAGATTCCTATGAACTCAAGTAATAAATTTGAAATCCATGTGAAACATCGTCCGATTGTCCCGGACAATCAGAGATACTAGCAAGTTTTTCAAGATGATGAGGAGATTGATGATTTTCTGCAAAACAAAGGTAAGTTCAAAGATACCTTAATTGATGTAGAACATGATAATGGAAAAGATGATGTGCAGATCAATCAAATGGAAGTGTTGCATCTCAAGGATAATGTGATTCCTAAAGGCTTGATACCTTTAGAAGAACTCTTTGATCATGACGACGTAGCCCGCAAACCAACATTGCAGCCAACAGAGAAGGGAGTCGAAGAGGTGAATATTGGAACAGCTAAACATTCGAAGATGGTAAAGTTGTCCAAAGCATTTCCACAAAAGATAAAAGCCAAATATATCAGTTTGTTTTCGTCCTTTGTTGATGTGTTTTCTTGGGACTATTCTGACTTGAAGACATATGATACCAATATAATTCAGCACACAATTCTTATTAATCCTAATCAGAAACCTTTCAGACAAAAGTTAAGAAGCCTTAATCCAAAATTGTTGCCATCAATTGAGAAGGAGGTAAACAGGTTGTACAAATCAGGAATCATTGTTCCCATCCGATTTTCTGATTGGATCTCTAATTTGGTGCGTGTACGAAAGAAGACAGGTGAGATTCATTTGTGCATTGATTTTAGGAATCTCAACAAAGCTTCATTTAAGGATAATTATCTGCTGCCCAAAATAGATCACATACTTCAGCGAGTAGTTGGAGCATCTCGTATGTCACTACTCGATGGTTTTTCTGGATATAACCAAATTTTGGTCCATGAAGATGACCAAGACAAAACAACGTTCACCACTCCGTGGGGGACTTTTCATTACGCCAAAATGCCTTTTAGTTTGAAGAACGCAGGTGCCACATTTCAGCGAGCAATGGATATGGCTTTCGCAAATGAGAAGGATGTCTTTTTGGTGGTGTACCTTGATGATTTGACGGTGTTTTCTAATTCAGATGAAGAACACATGTATCATTTGAAAACTGTCTTTCAAAAGTGCAGAAAATATGGTGTGTCGCTGAATCCGAAGAAGAGCTTGTTCGCCATGGATGAAGGCAAACTACTTGGACACATCATATCAAAAGATGGCATTCGTATTGATCCAGCATGTGTAGAAGCGATTCAACAAATTGATCTTCCCCGGAACAAGAAGGAGATTCAGTCTTTTAATGGTAAGATGAATTTTTTATGCCGCTTTGTACCTAATCTTGCTGAACATCTAAGAGAGATTACAAACATGCTTAAGAAGGACAGCCAAGTGAAATGGATCGAAGAGGCTATAAAATCTTTCAATCTAGTAAAATTGGCTCTTTCTTCAACTCCGGTTCTAATCAGCCCGGATTACACTCAAGATTTTATATTGTTTTCATTTGCTTCAGAGCATACTATGGCAGCTGTATTAATGCAGAAAAAAGATGAGCATGAAAGACCCATTGCTTTCTTCAGCCGAACTATAAGAGATGCTGCTTTGAAATACAACATCATTGAAAAGCAAGCCCTTGCACTTGTAAAAGCATTGAAAGATTTTCGGGTATATATTCTGCATTCTCATATTTTGGCTTATGTTCCTAACGCTGCTGTCAAAGATATTTTGGTACAAACAGATCCAGAAGGAAGACGAGGTAAGTGGATTACAACTTTGCTGGAGTATGATGTGGAGATAAGGCCCACAAAGCTTGTTAAAGGACAAGGATTGGCAAAGTTAATGGCTGAATCAAATCTGCACGTCTTAGACATAAATCTGATTGCTACTATGTCTGATGAAAATGAGGAAGGTCCATCAATTCAGGTAGCTGAAATCTTTGTTCTTTCTCCGTGGTATTCAGATATCATATATGTGCTTCAGAATTTGTCCTCGCCACCTGGTATGGCTAGAAACAAAGCTAGAACTCTTAAGTTAAAGGCTGCTAAGTTTTGTATTTTGAATTCTGCACTTTATTGGAAAGATCCCGGTGGCGTTTTGTTAAATTGTTTGGTGGAAGAAGAAGCGAAGCAAGTCATGGAGGATTTCCATAAACAAAATTGTGGCGATCACCTTTTTTGGAAAACAATGGCAAATAAAATTCTCAGGGCCAGATACTGTTGGCTGACATTGTTTGCTCATGTGTTCAAGACTATCAAAAGTTGTTATAACTGTCAGATTTTTGAAGGAAAGCAGAAATTACAGCCTTTGCCGCTTAAGCCCATTGAGGTGAGTGCTCCTTTTTAGCAGTGGAGGTTGGATTTCATTGGTGAAATTCATCCTGCTTCTTCAAGTCAGCATAGATGGATCCTCACGGCGACAGATTATTTCACGAAGTGGATCGAAGAAATTCCCACTAGGCAAGTTACGGATGCGGTAATAATTTCATTCTTTGAGAATAATATTTTGTCTCATTTTGGTTGCCCAAATAAGTTAATCATTGATAACGCAACAGCTTTCAAGTCAAAAAGGATGGTTGAGTCTTGTCATAAATATCATATTACTTTGGGGCGCTCAACCGCCTATCATCCTCAAGGCAATGGATTGGCGGAGTCTTCCAACAAATCTTTGGTTAACATCATTAAAAAGCTGTTGGAAATAAACAAGAAGAGTTGGCATAAGAAGTTGTTCCATGCACTTTGGGCATATCGAGTGAGTCAGAAGAAATCCATTGCTATGTCCCCCTTTGAGCTAGTTTATGGAGTTGATACAGTGTTTCCTACCTCTCTCGCAGCTCCGGTAGTCAAGATTCTTCAGGAGGCTGGTAGTGAAGATGATCCAACGCAGAGAAGACTAAATCAAATGATCCATTTGCAGCAGACAGGGGAAGGAGTTTTTCAAAACATGTTCAAGTTGCAGGAGAGAATTAAGAAGATTTATGATAGAAAAGCAAAGGCGGACAAATTTCAGTTGGATGATGTGTTGCTGAAGTGGGATGCAAGGAATGAGGAAAAGGGCAAGCACGGTAAGTTTGAAAATATCTGGAAAGGTCCTTTTAAGATTGCAACATATCGAGGTTAGAATGCCTTTCTTCCGAAGGAGATGAATGGGGAAGATTGTCTAGGAGGGCCGGTCAAGGGTCAGCTGCTCAAGCGGTATCATTTCTGAGTTATTTCTGTTGTTTACATTGTCATTGTAAATACCATTTTATTTCAATATCATTGCAAGTTTGTGCTGTGATCTTTTCTTCAGTTTGGGGCTCAAAGTGAAGGCTATAATTCTAAAGGAAGATTTCAGTTTTGAGTTCAGTTTGGTGAGTCCATTTTTCAGTCATTTCAGTTTCACTATTGAGTCGGTTTGAGTCAGGTTTCAGTGAATAAATGAGTCAAAGTCTTGTGTTGTTTGTCAAAATAATGGACCCCATAGCCCAATGGACGAAGGCACTGTCTATCTCTCCCAGAGATCTGCCGTTCTTGGCACCTCCAAGGAGCTACCATCCCCATTGGAGCCAATGTTAGAGTCGGTATTTACATCCCTCCGTCAGAGATCATTTCTCTTATTGCATTTCATTTTTAGGTGTCTCGCTCGATTCACTCAGTTGCATTCCGCTAGGGGCATGCCATAATCTGACGGGAGGGTCTTGTTATTCATTACCCCTCATGCCTTATACCTGTTGGCTCAGGTCTTTTAATCAAGCTTTTAAAGTCATTTACAGTCATGTTTGATGACTAGGTCAGCAAGAGTCATTTCAGTCACTAGGTCTAGGGTTAGTTGATTTGGTCTTCAAAAATGTCCAATAATGCCAGCAGGCCAGAGGGAGGTTTTATTTCATGAAATTTTATCATCATATGGATGGATTATGACTTTTCTTCAAGACTCTGTTTTGAAGAAAATTCCTCATTTCGTTTTGTAATAAATTGCCATGTAATTTTCAAAAGTTTTTCATTTGTTGAATTCTCCAGGCGCAACCCTGGTCTTCCTTTGTCAAGACATGCCACTATCCGTGCAAAAATAGCCAAAAGATTCATTATTCAAGTCAGATAATCAAAGAAGAAATAGAAGAATAGGGTTTGTATTAAAGTGAAAAAGTGCCAAAAGCTAAAACATTACAAAGATGGGTTTTTGAGAACCAAAAATCAAAGCCATGTCTTTATAAAGATATTTTTGTGTGTATAATGTCATTTGCATCCAAGAAGATTAAGGAAAATCGAAGTTAGCGGTGAGAAGGAGATTTTCAAAGCCAAGACTGTGTTCATTGGCTGCGTGGCGCATTAGGTTAGAGCACGGTGCACATAGGCTGCGTGACGCATTGGGCCTCCTGCCACAGTGTGTTTCTCCATTGGCACGGAGCATCCACGAGGTGCAGTGCACTGGGCTTGTGCGCGGCGCACAGAACCTCCAAGACAAAAAATCGTTGTGGCTTCAATAAAAATCAAATCCATCATTCCATTAAACATGTTCATTGCTTGAAACATCCATTGTTATGCCAAGAGGTCAAAGATATCGACTTGAGGGTTAGAGGAGCGAATTTTGTGTTTGAAGGGCCACGCGACACATTGGAGGAGGTCACGGTGCACACAGGCCGCGCGGCGCATTGGGCGCAAATTCTCAGTGTAAAATTCCACTGTCGCGGCGCATCTAGGAGGCACGGCGCACTGGGTTTGTGTGCGGCGCACAGAGCCTATAAGCCAGTTTTATGTTGCTTCTATCATCAAAACTCACAAAAACGCCATTCTTTCTACTCCAAGTAAGTTCAAGCGTGCCTCTATTGAATTTAACTTGTGTTGGGTGTTGGAGAATTCAAAGGTTTGAAAGTTTGAAAATATAAACCTTATGTGTATATCAAAAGCTGCTCCTTTGGGGTTTTAAATTTGGTGTTTTGAAATTATGATGGTGGTTCCAACTTCCCTTTCCCACCTGTGATCTTTTCCCATTCCCTAACCACCCAAACCACTCATATCCCATCTTCCCGTTTTCCCTCAGTTCCTATCATCATTCTCCCTCTCCTATATCATTTATCACTATATCATTCCCATATCATTCTCCAAATCCCTACATCCCTAAAAAGTGACTGTTTTCACATTTCTTCACTTGAAAAACTCCATCATCCCCTTTTCCCACTGTCCCATATTCTTCACAGTCCCATTTCCCTTTGGCACATTCGGAATTGAAAACACATCACCTATTTCTCTTTGTCAAACCAATCAAACATACACATTGCAGCACCATGACAGAGACAGATTCATCATATGAGCAAGACAGTGACTCAACCACTGAGCTTAATGTGCCGAGAAGGCCTCGAAAAGGTGGCAGACATGTCAGAGAAGAGCCTACTTCCTTAACTCAATTGCAGGCCTGCCTGCTTGCAATGACATGCTTTCAACAACTGTCATGCTTTTAGTATTGTGAGATGATTGCTCAGATCCAGCATCATTAGGAGTTAGTTCGGTTGTTTGTTTTACATTTGCATGATAGTCATGTTACTCTTGTTGGAGTAAACTTCACCTTGACACCAGAAACCATCTCTCAGGCCACCAAGATACCGAATATAGGGGAAGAGTGGAACAAGAGGCAGCAGCTGGATAGATCATATTATGAACCTTACATCAGGCCTAGCTATTTGAGGCAGCTCAGGAGAGTATTCCCATTTCAGTTTCTGAAGGAATCTTATGCGCCATTGATGAGACTCATTATCAGATACTTCAGTTGTGAAGGTCGCTTCTCACGCCTCTATGCATACCATATCAGGTTATTGATGCATTTCACGAGAGTGAGGTTGATGAACATTCCATATTTCATGTGCCGAAACATCGAGAGGATGACTACTCTTGTGCAGAAGAAGACTCCTGAACAACAGTACAACAACATTTACCACTATGCGCTCATCAAAATTTTGGTGGTTCATCAGCTTGGATTACAGGGCATCACTTGGGATGATTTCATCTCCCGTGAGTTTTTCAGAGCTTCACAGGGACCTTCAGAGGCTGGGCATGAGACAGGTGGACCTTCTCATCAGCTTGAAGGCCATGATCCACACATTGTTACTATCTCGGTTTGCATTACTTATCAAAAGGGTGCCAGGCAGCTATTCGCGGCAGCAAAGTGAGTGTTATCTCCACCCAGTGTGGAAGGGGCCTCGCTTCCGACATCAGCATCACAGGTACAGGACAGAAGCAAGAGGCTAATGTAGGATGAGGGGCCTTTAGGTGAGCGAGACTTTATTCTTATTCAGGATGACGATACAGACATGGGCCCACAAAGTGCACATCTTAGAGAGATCATCCAGGAGTAGCAAATAGAGATCAAATCCTTATCCCTTGACTTGGAGAGGGCTAAGTGGACTATGAAATACTTGGAGTAGAGGAAAAAATAGCTTGAAGATCAGCAAGCAATCATGGAGTTACAAAACATCCGCAAGAATCGCCAAGCTGCACAAAGGAGGAGGATTGAGCTCACTTCATTGGAGCAAGAGATTAATGATGATCAGGAGTCTTGGCTCGAAAGAATCAACATCCACTTGGAGAGACTGCTGGACAAGGCCAATAGGGATAAAGCATTGTTGAGACACATGGTTTTCCATTACAGGGCGCAAAATATGAGTTCCAAGGCACGAATAAGGAATCTAAAGGCAAAATTGAAGAAGGCGATAAAGAAGCAAAAGAGGCAAAAGGAGCATGATCGTCTTCAGATATTGGCTAAAGCCTCTTTAGCCCAGCATGAAACTTGATAGAGAAGGTGCAGCCCAAATTTCAAGGAATTTGGAGAAAATTTTGTCAATTTTGAATTTTTTGGCTTTAAAACAGGTTTTTCTGCCCAACGCGTAGCGCCACTTGGTGCGCGCTTGTAATTGGGAGATCTCTAGGAGGAAAACTTTACATTTTTTGATTTTTCATCAAACGTTATGTATGCCCATGGATTACCTAAGGATTTCATCAAGTTCTGGATTGCCTAAAGGGTCAAAAACACCCTGAAAATGACCTCACTGCCCCTATTTTGACACATAGGAAGCAGTCTTGGGCAATTGAATTTTTTGGGGGGAAAAATGACATCCAAATCTACAAATTCCACCTGGGTTGGAAAGTAGACAGGCAGGGATTTCCAACAAGCACACTTGGGCTCAATTTGGACTTCATGAAGTGCCTCAAAATCAGCGCCAAAGTGGCGCAACACATACAGGTTTCAGGCGTGGCGCATAGAGGATTTTTGCCTATTTTTCACTCAGCAGCTCAGAAATTCACCCAGTTTTGACCAGTTTTACTTTTTGATGTAATTATTGATATACATTGATGTAACTTGATGATTATGATGTAGCTTTGGCACATATTTACTTGTTATATAAGATTCATTCACTAAAAAGTGAAACTTAAATGAATGAATTAGTTTCCTAGCATATAGGAGTAAGTTGTTTGAGTACCTAGATTTCAGTTCCTTGTTTAGAATTAGTTCAAACGGCTCCTAGAATTATTAGCTCACCACCTAGAGGCAAGGGAATGGGTTTGGCTTGTCTATATTATATAATTTCTAAGTCATTTTCAGGGTTGGATACTTGGGATTGCTTGGCACCCTATTGTACATTTCATTTCTGCAAATTTGGCAAAGGAAAGACCAAGGTTTTGTAGCACTTGTTGGGATCCATGTGGCCCTTTGTTTTGATGATGTTTTTCTCTATGTATTTTTAAGTTCACTGATGTTTATGTGTATCATTTTCCCTTCTATTTTCTTCTGCAATTAAACAAATGAGTGATTAAGGTAGAATTCATTGGACTACTGTGCCCTGCCTTGAAATTTTGTTTAATTTTACATGTTTTCATCTATTTGAGGAGGAGTCTTGAGACATTCTTGCCCTCCTTAGCCCCTCATCAGTCTGATCCATCCATTCATTCAAACCAAAGAATCAAAACGATTGCCTTCCTTGCCCCAATCAGAACTCTGCAAAAACTAGGCCTCATCCCCAGACCCAAAATTTGCCTGTCCCTTTTTTCCAACAAAACCCTTAAAAACTCAAATCAAATCCTTGCACTTCATACCTAGCCTAAGATCAGTTGTTAAATCAGTCATCTCAAGCCCCATTGATTATCTTTCGCTGAGATTGACCTGGAGAGAGCCCTCTCCTGTCCTCATAGGGCTAGCTACGAAGCTGAGCGTGGTTTGATGTGGACCTAGAACCTTGCCTTTCCAGCCTGAGGAAAATCTAGGCTCTAACAGGATTGATGATGATAACCTTCCCATGGTTCTTCTTCTATCATCATTGATTGGATGATTCCTTCATCAGTAGGAAATGTACGTGAAAAAGGATCAGAGGAAGTACCATATTCTAATGAACGATCAACCGATACAATCGATGATGATGGATTTGGATTTTTTGCGCAAGCCAAAAGGATTGATTACTATGTGAGCTCAATTGGGCTTAACGGCATGGTTTCATTATGCATATCAACTTCAGAATTATTGGAAATCTTCCATGAGTCAGAAGAAGTGGAAGATATCATGTTACAGGTCTCAACTTTTGCAACTTCCATCGTTTGTGATGATGATAGTAGTGAAAAGGTGCCCATTAGGGAAGAATCTTTGAAGAGACCTACATCAATGTTTTGAAGAGATTGCGGAGGTCCGTGAACTAATGGAATGCTTCCAGTTTCCTGTGAACTAGAGGTGAAGAAGGCGAGTTGATCAATTACTGTGATTCCACCTTTATGAGGGAAAGCGATCATACAAAAGTATGTTGAAATCATAATATCCATAGCGTAAACCCATGGTCTTCCTAGTAAAATATTGTAGTCAAGGGGTCCGTTAATGACCTCAAATTCAACAGTTACAGTCTTCCCCCCTAGTTCTATCTGCAGGTTACTTAAAATTCCACAAGGTGTATAAGTGAGACCGTCAAGATCTTTTAATGTCATAGGTGATCGTGACAAAGGCGGTGATCCAAGTGTTTTCCAACAATTCATTAAAATGATACAAGTAGATGCACCTGAATCAAAAATGGTTTGATTAATGAGGTGATTCAAAGAATTTACTTGGATCAAGAATGCTAATTGTGCTGGTAGTTGTGGCGTATAACCCACATGGTTAAAAACTACGAGATTGGAATTTGTTGGATCAATTCCACCAATTACTGACAATAAAGCATGCTTTTGGGAGGGATAATTTTGAAGCACTTCAAGTGTTGACATAGCAGAAAGTGACTAAGCCACATCTTCTACTATTTTATAATTTTGCATTGCTCGAGCTCAAGGGTTGAATGTAGATTTATGAACAACTCCCTTAGGCATTTTTATTGTTAACTTTGGTGCAATGGGTGGTGGAATGGGGTCAAACGAAGTCGAAGTCGAAGTATTGGGTTGATCTATAGCATGGTTATTTGACGACGACGGTGGATTAGCATAATCTTTACTTTGTGTAGTCACCAAAACATCAGTCTTAGGATTAGTGGTGGATAACATATCCACTTGTGAAGTGGAAGCATGATCTGTAGCAACCAAATGAGTCTCTGGGTTTGCAAAAGGATATGTCAACACAGTGGATGTACTATAAGTCTTAAGAAGTTTTGAGACTTTAGAGCGGTGAGGAAAGTCTCACGTAAAGTGCTCCTCATTACAAATTAAACATGGGTAACGAGGTTTCCTAGCCAGAGAAGAGGAATCGGATGATTTCTCTTGAGGGGGAAATTTTGTTTCTTTTTGGTTTTCCCCTGTTTCTTGCTTCCAGGTTGCTTTTCATTTTTACCTTTGTTAGATGACACGACATTTATTTCAGAAGAAAGTGTATTATCAGGTGTATTAGAGATTTTATTTGAAAGATCAAGTGTTTGACTAGATGGTCTACTTGCTGTTTGAGTTCTTGAAGAACCTATCACACGTTCACCAACATGAGAGTCCTTACTGGATGGAGGTGGTGGAACATTAAAATCTAGTGTAGGTGCATTTGGAATTTTATCATATAGCGTGCCATACTTTTTAGTAACAATTCCTCCTTTAGCCACATCCTTAGTGATAGATGGAAACAAGGATTTAATAAACCATTCAGCTAAAAGCTGATCAGGAACAAAAGTCTTGACCATTTGATGATGACGACACCACTCATGAATATGATCAGAAATGTGAGTAGTAGTGATCTGTTTAAAGTTGGTCAATAGTTCTATTCCAGTTTCATATCTGATGGGTAACTGGAAATGGGTTAAAAATGTAGTGGCTAAGGCTGTGAAGTTTTCAAATGAAGATCGTGGTAATCCGATATACCACTTTGCAGCGAGACTAGTGAGCGTTCGCTAGAAAAGACGTAGTCTTACTGAATCATCATTTAGGGAGTTGGATGAACACCATAAATGAAAAGTCATAACATGATTGGACGGATCTTCTCCATGGTTTCCATTGAACTTAGGAATATTAGAAGTAAATTTTTGTGGAATCATCGGCCACCAAACTTAATAAAGAATGGGATAATTGGTAAGTCAATTTAAATCCGGTAATTCAAGTGTTGCAACAAAAGGCAATTGTCGGTTTAGGTCAGGTTGAGCGTAACTAGGGTAAGATGGAATTTCCTGGGCAATAGGTCTTTGCATACTAGCATAAGGAATCTGCTACTCGTAACCTTGATAGGGGTAGGTTTGTTGAGCATATATAGTATAAGGTTGTTGTTGGGAACCAGGATAAATTTGTTGTTGACCAAAAATAGCATAGGATTGTTGACTAGAACTTGGGTAAGCTTGTTGTTGACCAAACCTAGCATAGGCTTGATGACCAAGTCCAGGATAAGTTTGGTACTATTGGGATTGTTGTTGTTGGTATTGTGGTTGCCACGGTTGTTGATACAACAGTTGTTTCTCACCAATTTGAACAGGTTGTGGATAAATTGGACCAGTATAAGTCTAAGTCATCCCAGTTAATGGTAAACTGGCATGAGGTTGTTGGATTTCAGACACACACGGTTGTTTTAAAATGGCCTGAGAAGACTGAGTCTGTAGACCTAAAACTTGAGGGTAAGAGGTTGAAGGATCAGCTTGCAAAGGTTGATATACAATCAACTGAGCTTGCAACTATGGTAAAGTCGTAATGATAGGCGTAGTATGTATGGATGAAATAGGTTGTATTGGTTGTGATGAATACACAAGCCTTGGTTGAACAGGCATTGTAGGCTGCCATTGAAAAACATTCAATCCAGAATAAGTTGGACCTAAAGATGATGGTATATTCCATATGGTGGCCTCCCAGAGTATGGAGAATAAGCATATTGGGCATATTGTTCTCCATATGGAGGTAATCCAGTGTTAATTAGATACATTGGACGTAACCAGATGGACCAACTTGGTATTGACTTGATGGATCAATTGTTCAATATCCGTAAGTGAAGAACTAGGTAAAATTCCTGTGGACAACATGGGTGAAGACCATGGACTAGAAGAAACACCAGACTGAGTTCCAGATAATGATTGGTAACCCAGTGGGATCAACGGGCCACCATACAGATGTGACTCAGGGGTTGTGGTAAACATCGAATAAGTAGTGATAGTAGATGATATCGCATCTGTAAGAAATGATACAGTCTAGGATGTTGATTCAACCATAGTCAAATGACCCAATGAATGTCCTAATGAATCTATGGGAGTTTGAAAGTAAACAGGATCAAGAGGAGCAGTATAAGTTAACTGAGGAAAATAAGGATAAGGATAAAGGCTTGGTCGAAAACGAGTTGGAGTTCTAGGTGAAGTTTCTTCTTCAAATTCCTCTTCAATAGAATTCAAATTGGGTGGAAGGATTTCACCATCAGGTCCATAATAAATTTCTGGTGTTTGACTCTATGGTAAAGGAGAAGTATCAATAGTTATAGATGCCTAAGGATAAACCGGTCGATCGTCTTCCGGTACAGGAACAACTTTTGGTTGTTAAAAATCAAGATCCAAGTCTTCTAGTAAAATAAAAATGGGTTCAAGATGAATTTCTTGAACAAATTCTTGTTGAGGATCAACTTCATGTTGGACAGCTTTAGTTATTGTTTCACTAAGTTCACTTTCAGTGTCCTTAGGTAATTTTAAAGGTTCCACTTTAGCAGCAAATAAACTAGTAATAGTAGGAGTAACTGGAATCACAGTACATATCGATATAGGTGACTTTGGTAAATCAAAGGAAGAACCAAAAGTTTGTGATGTACTGGACTTAGTTAAATGAGACCACCTTCACCAACTAGGTGTAGCTTCAGGCGATAAAGGCAGTTTACTCGATGTCCTACAGGAACAACGGGGTAAAGGTTGATTTTCTTCCACGATTGCTGATTGATTTTATTATGAAAAGAAATAAACAAAAAAGGGGGTAATCTAGGCAAAAAAATTACCAAGTAACTGTGAACTACAATATACTGCCTTGGAAGAGCCAAGGACTTAACATATGTGTAGGTAATCTCCCCGAATGTTGTTTTCGGTGTATCACCTTATACAAGGAGGCCAACTTGGTTATCTATGGATTGATAGAAACCTAATGTAGTCCTCCCAAATATACCCAAAAGTATGTGGAGGCCCAATCTGTGTTAGTGTTGTCTAATGCGAAACCGCACAATGAGAGCATTCCCTTATACTTTTTGTACTATAACATCGCCCGATATACCCGAAAGTACATGGATGAGCTACGATATACTTATGTACGTGGAATGAGGTATCACACTTGGAATGTATTATAGACTGTTAGGGACAACTGCTATGTTTAACAATGCTGGAACACGTCTCTAGCATAGACCTCTAAATGTGATGTGTTAAGTTACAATGCTCCATTAGGTTAATTGAGATAAACTTTAGTTGATCTTGTTTAAAAGTTTGCCTTTCAAGTTCACCACGTGATGTTTTTGAAACTCGTAGAATGAAACTAAGATGGGAAACGTTCTTTTCATTTGATTTAAACAATGAAAACCATAACTAAAAGGGATAGAGCAATCAGAAGCTTTAAACAAAGAGCATAGAGCACATCTAATGCAACTTTCCCTATACCATTCCTACAAGCACACACAAACTTCTAAATGCATTATACATGTTTTTCTTTTCATTCCTTTAATTTTTAGATGGATGTAAAGAAACTAAATGCACAAATGATAAATCAATGCTTTTTGCAAGAAATAGAGACTTTACGACAGTTTCTTTTTCAGAAAAGTAAAGACTAATCAATGTAAGCTAACTTTGGTATTGATTCAACAATGATAAAGAAAACATAAAGAAACATTAAACAAATAAAGCTAAAGTGGGCATGGAAAATAAATGCTAGTTTGGACTTCAGGGATAGAGAAACATTGACCATTCAGTAAACAAGATGTGAAACTATTTGGAAAAAATCAAGAAAAAAGATGGGTTTTTGGATAGGGACCAGCGCAGCCGTGAGTGGGAGACAGTGCATTGCAAAGCACATTCTCTAGGCTAAGGCTGCTCTATAGTGCATTGTGCCAAGAACAATAGTGCGTTGATGCCAAAGAGCACTATTAGCACACAAATAAGCACACTTTTTGACCAAACAACTTCAAAATAACTGAATATAGGTAAATGAACTCAAGCAAAGTCTACTGGTGCTGCTAAGACAAGGGATAACTACCAAGAACGATGGTCTTTTCCCTATTATGGTCACTAATTTCTATTACGGAATTTATACCTATGGATAAGTATATCTTCCCTAAGTGGGTAGTTACACTTAGAACAACTGAAGTAAAGATGTTTAACCTTTTCCTACAATAATCAGATAAGATAAAATAACCTACTTGTGATCCTTCACTTCCTTTGATCTGCTTTGAGTTTCTCCCATCACTCCCGCTCAAACTGAATTCACTCAATTGGTACTTGCCAAAACAAACAAAAGATGACAACAATCAAAGCACATTATCTATTTATTGCAAACAAATGGAATCGACAAAATTTGAACATACATTCATCATAGATATAGATAAACGTATAAGAAAATCAACAAACAACTTTATTGATTGATAGAAGGAGAAGTTACACCCAATGTGGTTCAATCTCATGTCACTCATCCAGCTTAGTCCAAGCCCTCATCACACCAATATCAACATCAATTCAGTAGCATAACATTACTTTGACAATGATTTCAAGTCTCTTAACCAACAATATTTCTCTATAATATCCAATCCACTTGGCTCTATGATGGGAGGCCAATTTATAGATGAATGCAAGTGGTTTTGTCATTAATATGGGATTGAATGGTTTTCAATAATTGGATGATTAGTTTCCATGTTCAAAGGGATGAGAGGATAGAGGATTAGATGTTCTAAGGCTATCCTAAGGCGAGCTCATATTGATAGGATAGGAGCTGGGTTCCTTCTAGAAGGCTCTAGAAAGGAGGAATATACTTAGGATCCAATGAACATTTATAGGATTCTCGACCAGCGCAAGCTTGAATGGGCTTAGGTGCTCTACAACACAACCCTGACTGGGAATACCTACTTTGCAAAGAACCTACCCCTAACAAGAGGTGTGTTGGTGACCCAAGGAAACACTTCAACAGGGTTTGAAGTCAAGAAACTCTCATGGATCAAACCACTCAATGAGGTGGCATGTCTACGACATGTAGCAACTAAATTAGGGTTTGATACACCATGTTTACACTGATCTGATTGTTGGGAGTGATGTGCCCAAATAGATCTGTAAAAGTAAGCTCAAGAGCCATGAAAGTAGCAGAAAGGGAATGAGGAAGGTCAAAGGGCACAGTAGGTGAACGGTCACCTGACCTCTATAAATGTGCCCTCATACCTCATTGAAAATCGGGGGCGGGGACTTTAGCACTTGAGTTGAGGCTAGGATTAGATAGTTGATTTATTCTTGAGGGCTAGAGCCACTAAGCTCTTGGAAGTTAGTAGAGTGTTGATGCAATGAGGCTATGGTTTTGCATTAGGTAATGGTATGAGCGACCCATATTCCACTATTGGGTTTTGACCAATTTCAAGATATGTACTTGAAGTTGTAGCAAAATTAATAATATGTTCTCCATCTTTGGCATTGATTCCCATGCTTACTCATGGTGGTTGTATTGGCTCTCTGATACTTCACTATATTTGTATGTATGCTTTCATATTGGCAATATGTTATGAACGGATTCATAGTTGTGGCATGTATGTTTTTCTTTCGAATCTGTTTTTACTTAGTTCTTGCCATGTCAGTGATCAATTGTGAAATTTTTTGCAATTAACTTCCGGCATGTTCCTATTTATTGTATGTCTGATTTGTTTTTATCTCACTGATCCCTCTCATGGCATACCTCTTCTTATTGCGGCTAAGAATTTCTTGTACCTCATTTTGCAATATGTCAATCTTGGGCTGATTTTGTTTCATTGTATGGGAATTTTGCCCTTATCCCCACTCTAACACCTTCTCATTTGGTAATCAAGAACGAAAACATTCATGGTGGCAGTTAGAATGACATACCAGATGGGGCTCCTATCCCAAACAGTGTGACTTCTAATTGGGAGTTCATACTGGTGAGACCCCCTAGGTGTTGGTGCTACATTTTAGCCCATCAACAAATTGGCGCTAGAAGGAGGGCCAAAAGACAATCTAAACCCTTAGAGCCTGCAATTCAGCCCTTTATCTATAAATGGATCCATTCCAAATCTTGCTCTTGAGGTGTTTATATTATTTGGCGATTTTTCAATGTTCAATCCCCGATGAGCATCTCTATCACTTGTCTCAGTTAAAGGTTGATGGTGAGGATGGAACACACTTGACTGAGCACATTTTTGGTTTCCTTAAGTTTTACAAATCTTACGAGATCGACATTGAAGAGTTTACTTGTGTGCACTTCCCCCTCACCATTGAAGGTTGAGTCAAGAAATGGTGTTGTACATTTCCAATAGCTTCCATCCATTCGTTCAAACAACTCATCAGTCAGGAATTGTTGTAGTGGCTGCATTGGAAGTTTGATTTCATGTGACCCGACCTCCTCTCTGGTTACATTAGGGTTTAGGGTTTAGACTAGTTAGGTTTTAGTTTTTTCTTATTAATTTTCTAATTAGGTTTTTCTTTATGTTTTAAATACAATTTTTTGTGTTTTCTTTGTCATAAGTGATTAGTTGTTGCATGACATTAGGATTTTAAGCTTGCACTCATATCCTTGCATCACTCATTGTTGCAAAGAATTCATGAAATCTCTACATGTGCATTGCATTGGTATTTTAATTACAATTTGTTGGTTCCTTCCTAACATTAGAATGGAATTCCATTTCATCATAATTATTGCCTATTGTATTATGACATGCATTCTTATTCTTGCATCCTAGCCTTGCATTTTCTCCTTTCCCCATGCAACAGCATGAGCCTTCACGAACCTAGAGCTTTCAAACCTTCGATGATGTGACTATATTTCTTACACCTACTTGCACATGTTGAAACCCTAGAAGAGCTTCCCCGTCACCTTGCCCTAACATTAAAACCCTAGCACTAATGATTGTGTGTAGTTTTTACGGTTAATCTAATGGGTAGCTTCTCTTAGAATCAGTCATCAAAGTTACCTCTTGGATCTCTCCTACAAGTCTAACTTATTAACAAGGAAAACAAGGACAAATTGCTTATGCAGAACCCTAATAAGTTCGAATGACCTATGCCCATAACCTGAACCTTGTGCTCAGCATGGTCTTGAATGTTTTGATGACTTGTCTTCGTTGTTCACTTGTGGAATGGAGATGAGATGTGAAAGATTCGCATTAGGGAAAACCTAAATCAAAATATTTGTTAGCTTCTGTTAAGCAAGAAACAACCTCTCTTTCTCATAAAATAAGTCGGATCACTCAATCTGCCCTGGTGCAATGAACACCCAATAAAAAGTGCAAATGTGCACATGAAAGAAAATGAAATAAAATAAAGGGTGAAGGATCGAGAAAAGCTTCCTGCATAGAGAGGTAATGCAATGACTCCATCAGGGTACTGACTTGGCTCACTGGTAGTGGAGAAATGTCTGTCTATTCTTGAAGTGACTGCTGGCAGCAGAGTAACACCAAAAATTTATTTTAAAATCTTGAATACAATAAGCCCTTTTCCTTGACGTTTGCATCATCATCAACTACTGGCATGTGTTAAATTCTAATTGGATGTTTATTGACTAACCGGACCTGGCTGAGACACAAAATAGAAGGCCAATCTGTAAAGGTCAAGTTAATGCGAGAGGTACCCGTAGTAACTATTCAATATTCCCTTGCATCATTATCTGGACTTGAGCTATTGTAGGGATGTTGGTAAAGATGTTGGATTTTTCTAGCGGTTCACCAATTTTTTTAGCTGCTACAACAAAACCCAAAATTCTGGGCATATTAAAAAATTTTAGGTCCCCCTCCAGTCACCTCAAGCCATTAGGGTTTTGGTCATGCTTTTGAATGGTTACTCTCCCCATGACCATTCCTATCAAACCCTTGTGAGGTGCTCACTCACGTGTTTGACATTGCATCAACGCATCATGTCTTATCTCAAATATAAACCATATGATTGCATTAGGGTTTGGGGGTTTGTTTCTTCAAGGAGCATTGAGATCCCATAAACATTGAAACTTATCCTCCTATAGTGTACATTGTCAATTAGTGGAGGCACCTTTGTGTAGATGAGCATGACCTTAATTTGTATCTATTTATGGTTGACCTTATTAGGGTTTGCAAGAAACCCTAGTTTTTAAAAATTAAGGATTCCTTCATGTCTTAACATAATTCATATACCTCCAAAGGTGCATTCCCATCAACGTTGTCTCGCATCAATTAAAAATCATTGCACACCATTCCCCCTTGGGTTCCTAATTGAGTCCCCATCTCAGCATCTGCATTAAGACTTGGGTGATTGTTTTCCTTCTTGAAACCCTATAAATGTTGATCACATGTGTGTTCCATTACTCACCTCGTGTTTTGGAGTGTATTAGGGTCTTTGTTCCCATCATTCTCACCATGCATTCCTTCACCACACTTTCGCTACTATACAAATGATAAGAACATCCTTCATCACTAATCATGTTTCATTTCGTACATTGATCTTATGATTGCATTAAGGTTTCACGTAGGTTCGTTGCTTTTATAATGCATGGTGAATATGAACAAGAACTCACTTTAGATTTTGCTTGATGCCATTGTCCTTATCCACTGTTGAAATCGTATATCCTCAGGGGTGGATTCTTATATGCGTTATTGAATTAGGATAAGGATGGATTAACATAACAACATTACCTTCGTCATTAATTTTGTTAAGGACTAATCGAATTTCTAGGGTGGTTTGATTGGCAGCCCAAGTGCATTACATTTTTTCATGTGAAAGTGGGTATTAGGGACATGTGCTTTTGAATTGTTGAAACCTTGTATATTAATATATGTCTGGAAGATCATACCCATGTTTTTATGCATCAAAGGTTGTAGTATTGTAATCATTAAGCATTTCCAATCGAAGCCTTGTGAATTAATTTACATTGTTATGTGGCATCCAAGTCGGAACCTAAAGGAGGAGACAATTGTTCTAGCAGACATATACTTGTCAAATTCTTGAGCCAAATACTTCGGGAATTTCATAACATACAAGACTAACATAAGAATGATGGGTCCAAGTCAAACATTAGAATCCATCAATTATTCCTTAAAAAAAATGCACGTGTGTTTGGAAAGGCACACAAGCAACAAATGGCAGTGCACTTGAATTGACACATGTATGAAGGAAAATTCTACATGAGGAGAGCACATGGGTCCTATTGCAAGAAGAAATTCATGACAAGCACATGATATGGAGACTTATTCAACTAAGGGAAATGGATCTCAACATGGAGGCATTTCCGCCATGGCACAAAGTAACAGAATTGACTTGAAGAGTGTTTATATCTGGAGCGGTGATGAATCATTAATGAATATTGCTGAAATGGGTTCATGGCATGATGGATTTGGAGTAAAAGGAGTAGGAGGCTACTCATATTTGTATGAGCCACTTTGGTGGGCATGCATCATTACCATGATTGTTGGATGGGTGGCAAACTTTGCAACTTATGCTTTTGCTCCAGCGATTCTTGTCATTCCATTGCGAGCACTCAACATTGTTGTCACCGCAGTTCTTTCACATATTATTTTAAGGGAGGAACTGCACATATTGGAATTTTAGGTTTCGTTCATTTTATTTTCGACTCGACCACAATTGTTCTACATAGGCCATAGCAAATGAATATTGATTCTGTCAAGGAAGTGTGGAACCTTGCTACTCACCCAATTTTTGTTTTACACATCCCTTGTGATAGCATTGGCTCTTGTTCTTATTGTCCACTCTATGCCACTTAATGGCCATACACATGCTTTAGTCTACATCAACATTGTTTCTCTAATGGGATCTCTTTCGGTTAAGAGTGTCAAAGCATTGGATAGTCCTTTGAAACTAATTTTTTAGGGATGAACCAACTAATATGTTGGAAAACTTGGTTCTTTACCATGGTAGTTAATACCTATATTATTACACAGGTGAATTATTTAAATAATGCACTAGACACATTTAGCAGTGCAGCGTATCACATATTGACTATGTGATGTTCATGTCACTTACAATCCTATGAGTATCATCGCGTTTAAGGATGGGGATAGAGAAAACATGTCTCAGATTGTGACTGAAACATGTAGTTTTGTTACAATCCTTTCTTGAATTTTTTCCCATAAGACAAATGATCTTGGTAATAATATATTGTCAGGAATCAGACTTCAAGATATCTCTTCGTGTAAGCGCCCTAGGGACGATGACTTCACGTTCGAGGATTTCTCGCTTCAACAACAGGGTTCCTCTAGGGAAACCTAACGTTTCCATATGACATGCATCTGTTGTACAAAATAATAGGCATTCCCCATGATTTAATGAATATGTTTCTACCTCGGAAATAGATAATGGATACAATGGAAGTAATCTTCCACGGAGATGTTGAGATTGAAAATGTATTAAAGAGAATCTCAACGCTAATTGGGTATGAAACAATGTCTCCACATAGTCGTTGTTGTCCTGAAGTTGTTATCTCGCATCCCATGCACTCAGCACCTAACCAGAAGATGCAACCCAACTTGAGTTGTGACCTAGAGACCCCTCCACAAGTCGCAAAGTCACACTAACAAGCCCCTCATCCATCCAGAATACTTGATCTTGATTGTAAAGCGACTGTGTGACCTTTTCTTTGGTAGACAAGTTGTAGAATCACACTTGGGCAAGCCAATGGCCAGTCCAACCCACCCTCTTTAGAAAATATGCAACCAACTATGTGGAACGATTATGTAACCTCTAGCAAGTAGCCTCTCTGCCGAGGTCTTAAAGTTGCACCCGAGAAATGGCTAGAAGATGTGACCACCACTAAGTGCGACTGTGTGACCTTTATTGGGTTAGAAAGTCGTAGACTCGCATCTAAAGAAGCTAGCAACTCATCCAACCCATCCTCTTCATCAACTGTGTGACCACATGAGATGTTGTTGCAACCATCTCTTTAAGAAGGCAGAACATAACGAGCTATCATCACATTAAGAAATTCTCCAAAACTTTACGCAAAATATGCAATTGATTTGTGGAATTATATGGAATGAAGAGAGTATAAGGACATGCTGACTCAAGTTGCGTGAAATCCCTATTTTGGAAGCATTTTATCAAGCATCGTTTTCCCCAGGAGCATGAAGTAATTCGTCGAGTGACAAAACAAAACTGCTTCCCATGAACAATCACCAGAGACTACCATATATCGTTAGTGAAAATCATTTCTTTAAAATATCCTTGCTCCCACTATAGTGCCAAGTCTGTATTATTGTTTGGATAAGAGAACAAATGATATGAATTCCAGGAGGAATTTGGAATGGTTCATGACTACAATGAAAAGAAACGAATCCGTTCACCTCATAAACATGTCACGAGAGGCATAATGGCAAGTGTTGACGATGGATGCAGGCTCAAGAAGGAAGCATGCCAGCCTCGTGTTCCATAAATATGTTGTGTTTCCACAAACACTATTAAGGTAGTGCAAGGTTCGAAGGTTTCAAAGGGTCATGTTATTCAATGGCAATCGCAAAGGATTTTTCCTTACACCTTTGAAATTTTTTAAAAACAACACAATGCACAAATTCCCAGCATGTGTGACGAGGATGAAAAGGAGTGTGAAATATGATATAACAATAATAATCTAACTAGTAAAAGGAAATCAATGATTGGTTCCAAGACATGGAACATATCAACACACAAATATGTGACCATGAAATCACAAGCAATTTCAAGGCTAAGAATTCTTGCTCATTATTAATTGTGATATTTATTTTTTATATTTCATCAAAGTACATTTTTCTTGATGCTTAATTGATGATTGTATACATGTCTAGGATTGAAGTTACAAAGGAAAATCCCTAGCATTTATGCAGACACTTAAGCCGAATTGGTTTCTAAAATGATCCAAGGGATTGATGTTGAAAAAATACATGATCTTGGTCAAGAACAAATATTTAAGTCAAGCTAGCTCCAGGGTAGAAGGAAGGTAGCAAGATATTGGTTTATGCAGAAGATTTAGGGTTTATCATGAAGCTTGCATAGAAAGCCAGATGGTCCCTTGCAAGATCCAAGGACCTCTCAATAAAATCCAAAGAACATCACGAGACAATTAATGAATGTGAGAGAAGCATAGTGGCAAGAAAACATGTCGCTTCTAGGAACAAGAATCTGCATCATTGCGACATATGGGCAAAAAATAATTATAGGGTTTCCAATAACCTTCTACACCCTTCCTTTTCTCTAATTCATCACAATCTAAATATCACCCACAATTATATCGGCAACTTTGTTAGCACTGATGTGGGCCTGTAACAATCATTTTGTCTTGCGAAAGAAGTGGGTAAGCTCAAGAGCCATGAGGGTAGCAGAAATGGCATGATGGAAGGTCAAAGGTCATGATAGGTGAACGATCACCTGACCTCTATAAATGTGCCCTTGTGCTTCATTCAAATTGGGGGGGGGTTACTTTAGCACTAGATTTGAGGTTAGGATTAGATAGTTGATTTATGCTTGAGAGCCAGAGCCACTTAGCTCTTGGCAGTTAGTAGAGTGGAGTTGCAGTGAGGCTAGGGTTTTTTTATTAGGAAATAATATGAGCAACCCATGTTCCACTATTGGGTTTTGATAGACTGCAAGATATGTAATTGAAGTTGCAACAACATTAATAATATGTTCTCCATCTTTGGCACTGATTCCCATGACTACTCATGGTGGTTGTATTAGCTCTCTCACACTTCACTATATTTGTATGTGTGCTTTCATATGTGCAATATGTTATGAACTGATTCATAGTTTTGGCATGTATGATTTGCTTTCAAATCCGTGTTTACTTAGTTCTTTCCATGTCAAAGATATATTGTGAATTGTTTTGCAATTAACTTCTGGCATGTTTCAATTTATTGTATGCCTGATTGGCTTTTAGCCCACTAATCACTCTCATGGCATACCTATTCTTATTTCTACTAAGACTTTTTTGTACCTATTTATGCAATATGTCAATCTTGGGTTTATTTTGTTTCACAATATGAGAAATTTTCCCTTGTACCCACTCTAACACCTTCTCATTTGATAATCAAGAGAGGAAAAATTCATGGTGGTAGTTGGGCCCACTTGCCGGATGGGGCTCCTATCCCAATCGATGTGAGGTCTAATTGGGACTTCACACCGGGGATACCCCTAGTTGTTGGAAGTACATTTCAGCTCATCAACAAATTGGCGCTAGAAGGAGGGCTAGAAGACAAGCTAAGCCTTTGGATCTTGAAGTTTTGACCTTTATCTGTAAATTGCTATGTCCTGAATCTTGCTCTAGGGGTGTTTATCTGATTTGGCCATTTTTCAATGTTCAATCCTGAAAGTGCATCTCTATCACTTATCTCAGTTAAATTTTGATGGCGAGGATGGAACACCCTTGACTGAGCACATTTTTAGTTTCCTTAATTTTTTCAAATCTTACGAGATCGATGATAAATATTTTTCTCGTGTGCTCTTCTCCCTCACCATTGAAGATCGCGTCAAGAAATGGTTTTGTACATTGCCAACAACTTCCATCCATTTGTTCGAACAACTCATTGGTCTAGAATTGTTGCGGTGGCTGCATTGGAAGTTTGATTTCTTGTGTGCTCTTCTCCCTCACCCTTGAAGATCGCGTCAAGCAATGGTGTTGTACATTGCCAACAACTTCCATCCATTCGACCCAACAACTCATTGGTCTAGAATTGTTACGGTGGCTACATTGGAAATTTGATTTCACATGACTCAACCTCCTCTTTGGTTAAATTAGGGTTCAGGGTTTAGACTAGTTAGTTTTTAGTTTTTTCTTATCAATTTGATAATTATGTTTTTCTTTATGTTTTAAATACACCTTATTGTGTTTCCTTTGTCATAGGTGATTAGTTGCTCCGTGACATTAGGATTTTAAGCTTGCACTCATGTCCTTGCATCGCTCATTGTTACATGGCATTCATGAAATCTCTACATATGCATTGCATTGGTATTCTCATTGCAATTGGTTGGTTCCTTCCTTACATTAGCATGGAATTCCATTTGATCATAACTCCTACCTATTGTATTATGACATGCATTCTTCTTCTTGCATCCTAGTCTTGCATTTTCTCCTTGCCGCATGAGCCTTCACGAACCTAGAGCTTACGAATCTTTGTTGTTGAGATTAGATTTCTTAAACCTGCATTTAAATGTTCAAACCCTAGAATATCTTCCCTAGTAGCCTTTCCCTAGCATTAAAAACCTAGCCCTAATGATTGTGTGTAGGTGTGATGGTTACTCCAATAGGTATCTTCGCTTAGAACTAGTCATCAAAGTTACCTCCTGGATCTCTCCTATGACTCTAACTTATTAGCAAGGAAAATAAGAACATATTGCTCGTGGGGAACCCTAATCAGTTTGAATGACTTATACCGATAACCTGAACCTTGTGCTCAACATGGTCTTGCATGTTTTGATGACTTGTTTTCATTATTCACTTGTCGACTAGAGATGAAATGTGAAAGCTTCACATCAGGGAAAACCTAAATCATACTATCTGTTAGTTTATCTCAAGCAAGAAACAACCTCTTTGCTCGTAATAAGTGCAAATGTGCACATGAAATAAAACAAAATTAAATAAATGGTAAAGGATCGAGAAAGGCTTCCTGCACAGAGAGGTAATGCAATGACCTAGTTAGGGTAATGACCAATAATAAGTGCAAATGTGCACATGAAATAAAACAAAATTAAATAAATGGTAAAGGATCGAGAAAGGCTTCCTGCACAGAGAGGTAATGCAATGACCTAGTTAGGGTAATGACCAGGCTTGCTAACAATGGAGCAACATCTGTGAATTCTTGAAGTGACTCCGTTGGGGTACTATCCAGACCTGCTAAGAGTGGAGCAACACTAGAAACGTATTTTAAAATTCCTGAATACAATAATCCCTTTGCCTCTTCCTTTGTATCATCATCAACTACTCACATGTGTGAACTTCTCATTGGATGTTTACTGACTAGCAAGACCTAGATGAGACACAAAGGGAAGGCATATCAGTAAAGGTCAAGGTAACATGAGACATCCATAGTTAGTGTTCAATATTCCCTTGCACCATTATCTAGACTTGATCTATTGTAGGGATGTTGGCACACATGTTGGATGCTACCATTAGTTTGCCAATTCTTGTAGATTCTACAATAACACCCAAAGTTTTGGGCATATTAAAATTTTTTAGGTCCCCCTCCACTCACCTCAAGCCATTAGGGTTTTGGTCAAGCTCTCGACTAGTTACTCTCCTTGCGACCCTTCCTATCAAACCCTTGTTAGATGCTCACTCACGCATTGCACATTGCATCCACGCATCATGTTTTGTCTCAACAATAAACCTTATGATTGCATTAGGATTTGTGGGTTTGTTGTTTCAAGGAGCATTGAGAGCCTAGATACTTCAAAACCTATCCTCCTATAGTGTACATTTTCATTTAGTGGACGCACATCTATGTGTGTGACCATGACCTTGATTTGGCTCCTTTATGGTTGACCTTATTAGGGTTTGGGAGAAACCCTAGTTTCTAAAAATGAAGGATTCCTTCTTGTCTTAACATAATTCATATACCTCCAAGCATGCATTCCCATCCGTGTTGTCTCGCATCATATAAAAATCATTGCATGCCATCCTCCCCTTTGTTCCTGATTGGTTACCCATCTTAGCATTTGCATTAGGACTTGGGTGATTTTTGTCTTTTTTGAAACCCTATAGCTCCTCATCACATGTGTCTTCCATTACTCACATCGAGTTTTCGAGTGTTTTAGGGTCTTTATTCCCATCATTCTTGCCATGCATTCCTTCGCTTCACTTTCTCTATTATATAAATGGTAAGCATATTCTTCATCAGTAGCCATGTTTCATTTCTTGCATTGATATTATGGTTTCATTAAGGTTTCATGTTGGTTCGTTTCTTTTATAATGCATGGTCAATATGAACAAGACCTCACTTCAACTTTTGTTTGATGCCATTGCTCTTATCCACCCCTGAAAACCTATATACTCTGGGGCGCATTCTTATCAACATTACCGAATCAGGATAAGGATGGCTTAACATAACAAAATTACCTTAGTCATTAATTTTATTAAGGACCAAACAAATTTCTAGGGTTGTTTGATCGCAAGACCAAGTGCATTGCATTTTGTCATGTGAAAGTGGGTATTAGGGATATGTGCTTTTGAATTGTTTAAACCTTATATTAATATATGTCTGGAAGATTACACCCATGTTTTTATGCATCAAATGTTTTCATACTCTAATCATTAAACATTTTCATTCAAAGCCTTGTGAATTAATTTAGATTGTAATGTGGCATGCAGGTCAGAACCCAAAGGAGGAGACAATTGCTCTAGCAGACATATACTTGTCAAATTCATGAGCTACCTACTTTGATATTCTCATAGCATACACGAATGGAATTAAAATGATTCATCTAAGTCACACATTAGAATGCATGACTTATTCCTTAAAAAAAATACACATGTTTTTGTAAAGGCACACAAACAACAAATGGAAGTGCACTTGACTTGACACATTATGAAGGAAAATGCTACATCTGGAGAGCAAAGGGGTCCTATTGAAAGAAGAAACTCATGACACATCTATGATATGGAGACTTATTCAACTAAGGTAAATGGAGCTCAACATGGAGACATTTCAATCATGGCACAAAGTAACGTCACTAACTTGAACAATGTTTGTATCTGGAGGGGTAATTGCATGATTGATGAATAATTGTGAAATGGGTTCCTGGGAGGATGCATTTGGAGGAAAAGGAGTAGAAGGATACTCATATTTGCATGAGCCACTTTGGTGGGTAGGCATGATTTCCATGATTACAGGATGGGTAGGCAACTTTGCAGCTTATGATTTTTCTCTAGCTATCCTTGTGACTCCATTAGGAGTCCTCAAGATCATTGTCAGTGCAGTTCTTGCACATATTATTTTAATGGAGGAACTGCACATATTTGGAATTTTAGGTTGTGTTCCTTGTGTTTTCGGCTCAACCAAAATTTTTCTACATGTGCCCCAACAAAGGGATATTGAGTCTGCAAGGAAGTGTAGAACCTTGCTACTGACCCAACAAATTTTTTTATGCATCCCTTGTGATAGCATTGGCTCTTGTTCTGATTTTCCACTATGTGCACTTTATTTCCATACACATGCTTTAGTATACATCTACATTAGTTCTCTTATGAGATCTATTCTAGTTAAGACTATCAAAGCGTTGGATATTCCTTTGAAACTGACTTTTGAGGGATGAACCAACTAATATATATAGAAACTTTGTTCTTTTCCATGGTAGTTAATATATATATTATTACATAGGTGAATTATTTAAACAAGGCACTGGATACATATAAAACTGCAGTATATCACATATTTACTATGTGATTTTCACGTCATTTACAACTCTGTGAGTATCATTGTGTTTAAGGTTTGGGATTGAAAAAGGTCATCTCAAATTGTGACTGAAAAATGTGGTTTTGTTAGAATTCTTTGTGGCATTTTTTCATATAAGAAAAAGTATCTTTCAAATAATTTATCCTCAGGAATCAGGCTTCAATCTCTCTTTGCGCGTAAGCACCCTGGGGACGACGACTTCATGTCTGAGGATTTCCCACTTTGTCGGCAGGGTTCCTTTAGGGAAACCTAACATTTTCGTATGAATTGAATATGTTGTATAGAAGAATAGGGATGCCCCATGATTTAATGAATATTTTGCTGCCTCGGAAATGTGTAATTTATATAATGGAACTAATCTTCCATAAAGATGTTGAGCTTTCAAATGTATTAAAGATAATCTTAGTGCTATCTGGGGATGAAATCGTGTCTCCACATATTCTAGGTTGTCCTGAAGTCACTAGGTCGCATCTCATGCCCTCAACACCTAACAAAAAGACGTGACCCAACTTGAGTTGCGACCTAGCGACCCATCCACAAGCCATGAAGTCACACCAGGATGCCCCTCGTCCATCCAGAATATGCAATCCTGACTGTAATGTGCCTGTGCGACATTTTCTGTGGTAGAAAAAGTTTCATAATCGAACTTAGGCAAGCCAATGGGCTTTTTGACCCACCCTCTTCAGCAACTATGTGAGCAACTATGCGATGCAACTATGTGACCTCTGGCAAGTTTCCTCTTCGCTAAGGTCGCAAAGTGACACCCCAGAAACGGCTAGAAGTTGCGGCTTCCACTAAGTGTGACTATGCGACCTATTTTGGGGTAGGCAAGTCACAGAGTCACGTTTGAAGAAGATAACAACTGGTTTGACCCATCCTCTTCAGGGACTGTGTGACCACACGAGATCATCTTGCCATTGTCTCTTCAAGAAGGCAGGACATAACTAGGGATCAACACATTGATCAATTCTCCAAACTTTAACGCAACATATGCAATTGATTTGTGGAATTATATGGAATGAAGAGAGTATAAGAACATGTTGACTCAAGTTGCATGAAATCCATGCTTTAGAAGCATTTTATCAAGCATCGTTTTCCCTAGGAGCATCAAGTAATTCATCCAGTGACAAAACAACATTGATGCCCATGAACAATCACCAATGACTACATATATTGTTGGTGAAAATTGTTTCTTTGAAAGATCCTTTCTCCCACTGCAGCACCAAGTTCATCTTATTGTTTGGATAAGACGAAAAATGATACAAATTCCAGGTTGAATTTGGAATCGTTCATGAATACAAGGAAAAGAAAGCCATCTCCTCACCTCTAGAAACATGGCATGAGAGGCCTAATTGTGAGTGTTGACGATGCGTGCAGGCTCAAGAAGTAAGCATGCTAACCCCAGGCTACATAAATACATTGTGTGTCCACAAATACTATTCAGGTAGTGCAAGGCTCGAAGGTTGCAAAGGGACGTGTTATTCAATGGCAATAACAAAGGAGTTGTACTTAATATCTTTGCAAATATTTAAAAATAGTGCAATGCAACAATTCCAATTGCGACGAGGATGAAAAGGAGCATAAAAAATGATATAACAACAATATTCTAAGAACTACAGGAAAGTAATGATTGGTATCACCTTGGTACCAAGACATGGAGCATGTGAACGCAATAAAATTGTGACCATGAAATCACAAGCAATTCTAGGGCTAATAATTCTTTCTCAATATTAATTGTGATATTTTTTTCCTATATTTCATCAAAGTACATTTTTCTTGATGCTTAATTGAGGATTTTGTACATGTGTAGGATTGAAGTTGTGAAGGAATATCCCTCCCATTTATGCCCATTTATGCAGACACTTAAGCCGAATTGGTTGCTAAAATGATCTAAGGGATCGATGTTGTGGAAATGCATGATCCTGGTCAATAATAGATATTGAAGTCAAGCTAGCTCCAAGCTAGAAGGAAGGTAGAAAGATGTTGGTCTATGTATAATATTTAGTTTTTATCATGAAGCTTGTATAACAACCCAGATGGTCCCTTGCAAGCTCCAGGAACCTCTCAATAAACTCCAATGAACATCACTAGATGATTGATGAATGCGAGTGAAGCATATTAGCAAGAAAAAAGGTTGATTCCATGGCCAAGCATCCACGTCACTGCAACATATGGGAAACAAGAATTTTAGGGTTTCTAATAACCCTCTACACCCTTCCCTCTCTCTCATTCATCGTAATGTAAATATCACCCACCATTTTATCAACATCTTTTTTAGGACTGATGTGGATGTGTAAGAATCATTTTGGCTTGTGAAATAAGTGGGTAAGATCAAGAGCCATGAGGACAATTAAAAGGGCATGAGGGAAGGTCAAAGATCACGGTAGGTGAACGGTCACCTAACCTCTATAAATGTGCTGTTATACCTCATTGCAAATGGGGGGGGGGGATTTTAGCACTTGACTTGAGGGTAGGATTAGATAGTTGATTTATGATTGAGAGCTAGAGCCACTCAACTCTTAGTAGTTAGTAGAGTGGAGTTGCAGTGAGGCTAGGGTTTTGCATTAGGCAATGGTATGAGCAGTCCATGTTCCATTATTGGGTTTTGACCAATTGCAAGATATGTACTTCAAGTTGTAACAACATTAATAGTATGTTCTCCATCTTTGGTACCGATTCCCATTCTTACTCATGGTGGTCGTATTGGCTCTCTGATACTTAACTATATTTGTATGTTTGCTTTCATATGGGAAATATGTTATGAACTGATTCATAGTTGTGGCATGTATGTTTTGCTTCTAGATGTGTGTTTACTTAGTTCTTTCCATGTCAGTGATCTATTGTGAATTGTTTTACAATTAGCTTTTCGCATGTTTCCATTTATTGTATGTCTGATTAGGTTTTATCTCATTGATCCCTCTCATGGCATACCTCTTCTTATTGCTTCTAAGACTTGTGTGTACCTGTTTCTGCGATATCTCAATATGGGGCGAATTTTGTTTCACTTTCTGGGAATTTCACCCTTGTCTCCACTATAACACCTTCTCATTTCATAATCAAGAGCTGGAACATTCATGGTGGCAGCTGAGCCCACATACTAGAAGAGGATCCTATCTCAAATAGTGTGAGGTCTAATTGGGACTTCACACCAGGGATACCCCCTAGTTGTTGGTGGTACATTTCATCCCATCAAAAAATTGGTGCTAGAAGGAGGGCCAGAAGACAAGCTCAACCCTTAGAGCCTGCAGTTTAGCCCTTTATCTGTAAATGGCTCCATCTTGAATCTTGATCCTAGCGTGTTTATCTGATTTACCCATTTTTCAATGTTCAATCCCCGATGAGAATCTCTATCACTTGTCTCAGTTAAAATTTGATGGCGAGGATGGAAAATCCTTGACCGAGCACATTTTTCATTTCCTTAAGTTTTTCAAATCTTACGAGATCAATAATGAAGAGTTTTCATGTGTGATCTTCTCCCTCACACTTGAAGGTCACGTCAAGCAATGGTTCCATACATTTCCAACAACTTCCATCCATTTGTTCGAACAACTCATTGGTTAGGAATTATTGTGGTGGCTACAATGGAAGTTTGATTTGACATGACTCGACCTCCTCTATAGTTAAATTAGGGTTTAGGGTTTAGACTAGTTAGGTATTAGGTTTTGCTTATTAATTTTCTAATTAGGTTTGTCTTTATGTTTACATACACATTGTTGTGTTTTATTTATCATAGGTGATTAGTTGCTGCATGACATTAGGATTTCAAGCTTGCACTCATATCCTTGCATCACTCATTATTGCAGGGCATTCATGAAATCTCTGCATATGCAATTCATTGGTCTTTTAATTGCAATTGGTTGGTTCTTTCCTTACATTAGCATGGAATTCCAAATCATCATAACTCCTGCATACTGCATTACGACATGCATTATTTTTCTTGCATCCTAGCCTTGCAATTTATCCCTTTTGCATGCAACCACATGAGCCTTCATGAACTTGGAGCTTTCGAACCTTCAGTGCTATGAATAGATTTCTTACACCTACTTGTACATGTTGAAACCCCAGAAGAGCTTCCCTGGTCACCTTTCCCTCGCATTTAAACCCTAACCCTAACTATTATGTGTAGTTTTGATGGTTACTCCAATACATAGCTTTTCTTAGAACCATTCATCAAAGTTAACTCCTGGATTTTTCCTAGGATTCTAACTAATTGACAAGGAAAATAAGAACAGATTTCTTATAGGGAACCCTAATAAGTTTGAATGACCTATAACCATAACCTGAACCTTGTGCTTAGCATGGTCTTGAATGTTTCGATTACTTGTTTTCATTGTTTACTTGTCGACTTGAGATGAGATGTGAAAGCTTCGCATGAGGGAAAACCTAAATTAGAATATTTGTTAGTTTTTGTCAACCAAGAAACAACCTCTCTTGCTCTTAAAATAAGTTTGGATCCCTCAATATATCATGGCATAATGAATGCCCAATAATACGTGAAAATACACACATGAAATAAAATGAAATTAAATAAAGGGTAAAGGATCGAGAAAGGATTCCTACATAGAGAGGTAATGAAATGACTCTATTGGGGTACTAACCAAGCTGACTAGCAGCAGAGAAATGTCTTTGATTTCATGAAGTGACTTCGTTGGGTTACTGTCTAGGTCTGCTGGTAGCAGAGCAACACAAGAAACGTATTTTAAATTTTTTGAATACAATAAACCCTTTGCCTCATCCTTTGCATCATTATCAACTACTAGCATGTGTGAACTTCTAATTGGATGTTTACTGACTAGAAGGACCTATCTGAGACACAAAGGGAAGGCATATCTGCAAGTTTTAAGGTAACATGAGAGATACTCATAGTAATTGTTCAATATTCCATTGAATCATTATCCAGACTCGAGCTATTGTAGGATGTTGGCATAGCTGATGGATTCTACTAGCAATTCACCAATTGTTGTAGCTTCTACAACAACACCCAAACTTTTGGGTATATTCAAAAATTTTGTGTCCCCCTCCACTCACCTCAAGCCATTAGGGTTTTGGTTCGGCTCTCGATTGGTTACTCGACCCTTCCTATCAAACCCTTGTGAGGTGCTCACTCATGCATTGCACATTGCATCCACACGTCATGTTTTGTCTCAGCTATAAATCATATGATTTCATTAGGGTATCTGGGATTGTTGCTTCAAGGAGCATTGGGCATGACCTTGATTTGTCTCTCCTTATGGTTGACCTTATTAGTGTTTGGGAGAAACCCTAGTTTATCAAAATGAAGGATTCCTTCACGCCTTAACATAATACATATAGCTCCAAGGGTGCATTCCCATCGATCTTATCTAGAATCATATAAAAACCATTGCATGCCATTCCCCCTTTAGTTCCTAATTGGGTCCCTAGCTCAACATCTGCATTAGGACTTGGGTGATTGTTGTCTTTTTTGAAACCTTATATTTTCTCATCACATGTGTAGTCCATTACTCACCTCGGGTTTTGGAGTGTATTAGGGTCTCTATTCCCATCATTCTCGCCTTTCATTCCTTCGTCTCAATTTCTCTATTATACAAATGTTAAGCATATCCTTCATCACTTACCATGTTTCATTTTGTGCATTGATCTTATGGTTGCATTAAGGTTTCACGTAGGTTCATTACTTTTATAATGCATGGTCAATATAAACAAGACCTCACTTCATCTTTTGTTTGATTCCGTTGTCCTTATCGACCCTTAAAACATATATCCTATGCGAAACATTCTTATTAGCGTTATCAGATCAGGATAAGGATGGCTTAACATAACAACATTACCTTATTCATTAATTTGATTAAGGACCAATAAAATTTCTAGGGTTGTTTGATCATAAGACCAACTACATTGCATTTTGTCAATCACAAGACCAACTACATTGCATTTTGTCAATTAGAAAGTGGGTATTAGGGACATGTGTTTTGAATTGTTTAAGCCTTATATTAATATATGTGTGGAAGGTTATACCCATGTTTTTATGCAACAAAGGTTGTAGTACTCTAATAATTAAACATTGTCATTCGAAGATTTGTGAATTAATTTACATTGTAATGTGGCCTACAAGTCTGAAGCTAAAGGAGGAGATAATTATTCTAGGAGGCATATACTCGTCAAATTCATGATCCACCTACTTTGTGCTTTTAATAACATACACGAATGGCATCAAAATGATGCATCAAAGTCACACATTCGAATGCATCTATTATTCCTTAAAAAAAATGCACGTGTGTTTGGAAAGGCACACAAGCAACAAATGGCAATGCACTTGACTTGACACTTGTATGAAGGAAAATGTTACATGAGGAAAGCACGGGGTCCTATTGCAATAAGAAACTCATGACAAGCGCACGATATGGATATTTCTTCAACTAAGGGAAATGGAGCTCAACATGGAGACATTTCCATCATGGCACAAAGTAATGACACTGACTTGACCAATGATCATATCTGGAGCGGTAATGCATCATTGATGAATATTGGTGAAATGGGTTCATGGGTGGATGGATTTGGAGGAAAATGAGTAGGAGGCTATTTATATTTGTATGAGCCACTTTGGTGGGTAGACATGATTACCATGATTGTTGGAGGGGTATCCAACTTTGCAGCTTATGCTTTTACTCCAGCAATCCTTGTGACTCCATTGGGAGAGATCAACATCATTTCAACGTAGTTCTTGCACTTATTATTTTAAGGGAGGAACTACACATATTTGGAGTTTTAGGTTGTGTTCCTTGTGTTGTCGGCTCGATTAAAATTGTTCTACATGCACCCTGACAAAGGGATATTGATTCTTTCAAGGAAGTGTCAAACCTTGCTACTAACCCAACATTTTGTTTTACACATCCCTTGTGATAGAATTGGCTCTTGTTCTAATTGTTGACTCTGTCCCACTTTATGGAAATACGCATGATTTAGTCTACATCAACATTGGTTCTCTTATGGGATCTCTTTCGGTTAAGAGTGTCAAATATTTGGATATTCCTTTGAAACTAGCTTTTGAGGGATGAACAGGCTAACATATTCATAAACTTGGTTCTTTTCCATGGTAGTTAATACTTATATTATTACACAGGTGAATTATTTAAACAAGGCACTTGATGCATTTAACACTTCATTGTATCGCATATTTACTATTTGATGTTCACGTCACTTACATCCCTGTGAGTATCATCGTGTTTAAGGATTGGGATAGACAAAACTCATCTCAGATTTTGACTAAAACGCGTGGTTTTTTTACAATCCTTTCTGGCATTTTTTCCCATAAGACAAAGGATCTTTGCAATAATTTATCCTCAGTAATCAGTCTTCAAGCTCTATCTTTGCATAAGCACCCTGGGGACGACGACTTCACGTCTGAGGATTTCCCGCTTCGTCGATAGGGTTCTTTTAGGTAAACCTAACATTTTCATATGACATGCATTTGTTTTAGAGAAGAAAAGGCATGCCCCATGATTTAATGAATATTTTTCTCCCTCATAAATAGTTAATGGATACAATGGAAGTAATCTTCCATGAAGGTGTTGATCTTGCAAATGTATTAAACAGAATCTCAACGTTTTCTTGGTATGAAATCATGTCTCCACGTACTTCTTGTTGTCCTAAAGTCACAAGGTCGCATCCCATACCCTTAGCACCGCACCAGAAGATGCGACCCAACTTGAGTTGTGACCTAGCGACCCCTCCAGTTGCGAAGTCGCACTAGGAAGCCCCTCATCCATCCAGAATATGTGATCCCAAATGTAATGCAATTGTATGACCTTTTCTATGGTAGACAAGTCACAGAATCGCACATGGGTAAGTTGATGGCCAGTCTGACCCACCCTCTTCAACAACTATGTGACCAACTACATGATGTGACTTTGTGACCTCTGGCAAGTCACCCCTTCATCGAAGTCGTAGAGTCGCACCCCAGAAATGGCTAGAAGATACGACCTATAGTAAGTGCGATTATGTGACCTATTCTGGGGTAGGAAAGTCACATCTAAGCAACTGGTCTGAGTCATCCTCTTCAGCCACTGTGCGACCACACAAGATCCTCTTTCCACTGTCTCTTCAAGAAGGAAAAACATAATGAGGGATCAAACAACTAAGAAATTATTCAAACCTTAATACAAAGTACGCAATTGATTTATGGAATTATATGACATGAAGACAATATAAGAACACGCTGACTCAAGTTGCATGAAATCCCTTTATCAAGCATCATTTTCCCCATGAACATGGAGCAATTCGTCAAGTGACAAAATAGCACGGGTGCCCATGAAAAATCACCAGAGACCACCATATATCATTGGTGAAAATCATTTCCTTGAAAGGTCCTTGCTCCCACTACGGCACCAAGTTTGTCTTATTGTTTGGATAAGAGAACAAATGATACGAATTATAGGAGGAATTTGGAATGGTTCATGACTACAATGAAAAGAAAGGCATCCGCTCACCTCTAGAAACATGGCATGAGAGGCATAATGGTAAGTGTTGACGATTGGTGTAGGCTCAAGAAGAAAGCATGCCAACCTCGGGTTTCATAAATATGTTTTTTGTCCACACATACTATTCATGTAGTGTAAGGTTTGAAGGTTGCAAAGTGTCGTGTTATTCAATGGCAATAGAAAAGGAGTTTTACTTAACACCTTTGCAAATATTTAAAACCAACACAGTGAACAATTCCCAACATGTGCAACAAGGAAGAAAAGGAGCATGAAAGATGATATAACAATAAAAATCTAACCACTCAAGGAAAACAACGATTGGTGCCACCTTGTGCCAAGACATGTAGCATATCAATGCACAAATTTGTGACCTTGAAATTGCAAGCAATTTCAAGGCTAATAAATCTTGCTCATTATTAGTTGTGATATTTAATTCTTATATTTGATCAAAGTACATTTGTATTGAAGCTTAATTCATGATTGTGTACATGTGTAGGATTGAAGCTGCAAAAGCAGATCTTTGCCATTTATGCACACATTTAAGCTGGATTGGTTGCTAAAATGATCCAAGCGATCAATGTTGTGGAAATGCATGATCCTGGTAAACAATAGATATTGAAGTCAAGCTTGCTCCAAGGCAGAAGTTATAAATATGTTTGTCTATGTAGAATATTTATGGTTTAATATGAATCTTTCATAACAAGCTAAATGATCCCTTGCAAGCTCCAAGAACTTCTTAATAAACTCCAAGGCGCATCGCGAGAGGATTGATGAATGTGATCGAAGCACAGTGGTAAGAAAACAGGTGGGTTCCATGACAAAGCATTTGCATTATTGCTACATATGGGCAACAAGCATTCTAGGGTTTCCAATAACCCTCTACATGCTTCCCTCTCTCTCCTTCATTGTAATGTAAATATTTCCCACCATTATATTAGCAACTTTGTTAGGAATAATATGGTCCTGTAACAATCATTTTCGCTACCAAATGAGTGGGTAAGCTCAAGAGCCATGAGGGTAGTTGAAAAGGCATGAGGGAAGATCAAAGGTCACGGTACGTGAACGATCACCTAACCTCTATAAATGTTCCCTCATGCCTCATTGCAAATGGGGGGAGAATTTAGCACTTGAGTTGAGGCTAGGCTTAGATAGTTGATTTATGCTTGAGAGTTAGGGCCACTCAGCTCTTGGTAGTTAGTAGAGTGGAGTTGCAGTGAGGCTAAGGTTTTGCATTAGGAAATGGTATGCGCAACCCATGTTCCACTATTAGGTTTTTGACCAATTGAAAGATATGTGCTTCAAGTTGCAGCAACATTAATAAGATGTTCTCCATATTTGGCATTGATTCACATGCTTACTCAGGGTGGTTGTATTGGCTCTCTGATACTTCACTATATTCATATGTGTGCGTTCATATGTGCAATATGTTATGAATTGATTCATAGTTGTGGCATGTATGTTTTGATTTCGAATCCGTGTTTACTTAGTTCTTGCCATGTTAGTGATCTATTGTGAACTGTTTTGCATTTAACTTCTGGCATGTTCTCGTTTACTGTACGTCTGATTGGGTTTTATCTCACCGATCCCTATCATGGCATACCTCTTCTTACTGCTTCTAAGACTTATTTGTACCTATTTATGCAATATGTCAATCATGGGCTGATTTTGTTTCACTCTCTGGGAATTTTTCCCTTCTCCCCACTTTAACAGATTCTCATTTGATAATCAAGTACGAAAACATTCATGGTGGTATTCAAGCCCACGGGGCTATTATCCCATAAGGCGTGAGGTCTAATTGGGATTTCACAGTTAGGAGACCCCCTACTTATTGGCGGTACATTTCAGCTCGTCAAAAAATTGATGCTAGAAGGAGGGCTAGAAGAAAAGCTGAGCCCTTGGAGCCTGCAGTTTAGCCCTTTATATGTAAATGGCTCCGTCCTGAATCTTGCTCTCAGGGTGTTTATTTGATTTGGCCATTTTTCAATGTTCAATCACTAATGAGCATCTCTATGCCTTGTCTCAGTTAAATTTTGATGGCGAGGATGGAACGTACTTGACCGAACACATTTTTGGTTTTCTTAAGTTTTGTGAATCTTACGATATGGACAATGAAGAGTTTGATTGTTTTCTCTTCCCCATCACCCTTGAAGGTCACATCAAGAAATGGTGTTGTACATTTCCAACAACTTCCATCCATTCATTCGAACAACTCATCGGTTGGGAATTTCTTGAGTGATTGCATTAGAAGTTTTATTTCACATGACCTGACCTCCTCTTTAGTTAAATTAGAGTTTAGGGTTTAGACTAGTTAGGTTTTAGGATTTTCTTATTAATTTTCTAATTAGGCTTTACTTTATGCTTTAAATACCCCTTGTTGTGTTTTCTTTGTCATAGGTGATTGTTTGCTGCATGACATTAGGATTTTAAGCTTGCACTCATATCCTTGCATCGCTCATTATTGCATGGCATTCATGAAATCTCTGCATAAACATTGCATTAGTATTTTAATTTCAATTGGTTGGTCCGTTCCTTACATTATCATGGAATTCCATTTCACCATAACTCCTGCCTACTGCATTATGATTTCACCCTAGCCTTACATTTTCTTATTTCTACATGCAACTACATGAGCCTTCACGAACTTGGAGCTTTTGAACCTTCGGTGCTGTGCCTATATTTCTTACACCTACTTGTACATGTACAAACCCTAGAAGAGCTTCCCTGGTCACCTTTCCCTAGCATTAAAACCCTAGCCCTAATGATTGTGTGCAATTGTGATATTTACTCCAATAGGTAGCTTCTCTTAGAACCAGTCATCAAAGTTACCTCTTGGATCTATCCTATGAGTCTGACTTATTAACAAGGAAAATAAGAACAAATTTCTTGTGGGAAACCCTAATCAGTTCAAATGACCTATTCCCATAATGTGAGCCTTGTGCTCAGAATGGTTGTGAATGTTTCGATGACTTGTTTTCATTGTTCACTTGTCGATTGGAGATGAGATGTGAATGATTCGCATGGGGGCAAACCTAAATTAGAATATATGTTAGTTTTTTGTCAAGCAAGAAACAACCTCTCTTGCTTGTAAAATAATTTGGGATCCCCTAATCTGCCTTGGCGCAATGAATGCCCAATAATAAGTGAAAATGTGCACATGAAATAAAATGAAATTAAATAAAGGGTAAAGGATAGAGAAAAGGCTTCCTGTGCAAAGAAGTAGTGCAGCGACTCTATTGGGGAAGTGACCATGCTTGCTGGCAGATGAGAAACATTTGTGATTTCTTGAAGTGACTCTGTCGGGGTAATGTCTAGGCCTGCTGGCAGTGAAGCAACAATAGAAACTTATTTTAAAAATTTTGAATACAACAAGCTCTTTGCCTCATCCTTTGCATAATCATCAACTACTCTTATGTGTGAAATCCTAATTGGATGTTCACTGACCAGCAGGACCTAGCTTAGACACAAAGGGAAGGAATATCTATAAAGGCCAAGGTAACACAAGAGGTACCCATAGTAATTTTTCAATATTCCCTTGCATCATTATCTTGACTTGAGCTATTGTAGGGATGTTGGCAAAGATGTTGGATTCTACAAACAGACTTCCAATTGTTGTAGTTGCAACAACAACACCCAAATCTTTTGGCATATTAAAAAATCTTGGCTCTCCTCCACTCACCTCAAGCCATTAGGGTTTTTCTTAGGCTCTTGACTAGTTAGTCTCCCGGTGACCCTTCCTATCAAACCCTTGTGAGGTGCTCACTCATACGTTACACATTGCATTCACACATCATTTTTTATCTCATCTTAAAACTTTTGATTACATTAGGGTTTGGGGGTTTGTTGCTTCAAGGAGAATTGAGAGCCCAAAGGCTTTGAAACCTATCCTCCTATAGTGTACATTGTCAATTAGTGGAGGCACCTATGTGTGGATGAGCATTACCTTGATGTGGCTCTCCTTATGGTTAACCTTATTAGGGTTTGGGAGAAACCCTAGTTTGTCAAAATGAAGGATTCCTTCATGTCTTAACATAATTCATATACCTCCAAGGGCGCATTCTTGTCGGCGTTGTCTGGGATCATATAAAAATTATTGCATGCCATTCCCCCTTTGGTTCCTGATTGGTTCCCCATCTCAACATCTACATTAGGACTTGGGTGATTGTTGTCTTTTACAAAACCCTATAACTACTCATCACATGTGTCTTCCATTACTCACCTCAGTTTTTGGAGTGTATTAGGGTCTATGTTCCCATAATTCTCAGCACGCATTGCTTCACCTCACTTTCTATATTATACAAATGGTAAGAATATCCTTCATCAATAACCATGTTTCATTTCATGCATTGATCTTATGGTTGCATTACGGTTTCACGTAGGTTTGTTTCTTTTATAATGCATGGTCAATATGAACAAGACCCAAGGAAAATTAGGATGGAAATTTTTCTTGAAGTTTAAAAACATTGGCGAATCTCACTAATCCCTAATATGCAAACTATACAATGTTTATTGATATATTTGTAAAATTATTCAAATTTATAATGATTTTATATATAGTCTCTATATAATGTTAGTGGATTTTAAGGTAAAATAATTTTATATTCTAGAATTTGAGCGAATCTTCTTTTATAAAAACTGGAAATTGGTGAATCTTTTTGTGGAAAAATCATGGAAAATTAGCCCACTGGACAAACATTAGCCGCTAAAATTTTGCATGACAAGGCCTCACTTTAGCTTTTGTTTGATGCCATTGTCGTTATCCACCCTTGAAAACATATATCCTCTGGGGCACATTCTTATCACCGTTATCAAATTAGGATAAGGATGGCTTAACATAACAAAATTACCTTAGTCATTAATTTGATTAACAAACAATCAAATTTCTAGGGTTGTTTGATCACAAGACCAAGTTCATTGCATTTTTTCATGTGCAAGTGAGTATCAGGGACATGTGCTTTTGAATTGTTTAAACCTTATATTAATATATGTCTGGAATATTATACCCATGTTTTTATGCATCAAAGGTTGTAGTACTCTAATCATTAAACATTTTCATTCGAAGCCTTGTGCATTAATTTACATTGTAATGTTGCCTGCAGGTCGGAACCTAATGGAGTATACAATTGTTCTAGCAGACATATACTCATCAAATTCATGAGCCACCTAATTTGGGAATTTCATAACATACACGAATGGCATCAGAATGATGCATCAAAGTCACAAATTAGAATTCTTCAATTAGTCCTTAAAAAAAATGCACATGTGTTTGGAAAGGCACAGAAGAAAGAAATGGTAGTGCACTTGACTTGACACATGTATGAAGGAAAATGATACATGAGGAGAGCATAGGGCTCCTATTGCAAGAAGTATCTCATGACAAGCGCATGATAAGGATAATTCTTTAACTAAGAGAAATGGATATCAACATGGAGACATTTCCGTCATGGCACAGAGTAATGAAACTGAATTGAACAATGTTCATATTTGGAGTGGTGATGCATCATTGATGAATATTGGTGAAATGGGTTCATGGGAGGATGAATTTGGAGGAAAAGGAGTAGGAGGCTACTCATATTTGTATGAGCCACTTTGATGGGCAAGCATGACTACAATGATGGCTGGACAGGTAGCCAACTTTGTAGCCTATGCTTTTTCTCTAGCTATCCTTATGACTCCATTGGGATAACTCAACATCATTGTCAGCACAGTTCTTGCACATATTATTTTAAGGGAGGAACTGTGCATATTTCAAATTTTAGATTGTGTTGGTTGTGTTGTCAACTTGACCACAATTTTTCTACACGCGTCGCAACAAAGGGATATTTTGTTTATTAAGAATGTGTGGAACGTTGCTACTAACCCAACGTTTTGTTTTATGCATCCCTTGTGATAGCATTGCCTCTTGTTCTTATTGTCCACTCTATGCCACTTTATGGCCATACGCATGCTTTAGTCTACATCGACATTGGTTCTCTTATGGGATCTCTTTCGATTAAGAGTGTCAAAGTGTTGGATATTCCTTTGAAATTGAATTTTAAGGGATGAACCAACTAATATATCCACAAACATGGTTCTTTTCCAGGGTAGTTAATACCTATATTATTAAACAATTGAATTATTTCAATAACGTACTGGATACATTTAACGCTACAGTGTATGGAATATTTACTATGTGATGTTCATGTCACTTAAAACCTTGCAAGTACCATCATGTCTAAGGATTGGGATGGAGAAAACTCATCTCCGATTGTGAATGAAACGTGTGGTTTTTTTATAATCCTTTCTAGTATGTTTTCCCATAAGACAAAGGATCTTGGCAATAATTTATCCTCTAGAATTGGGCTTCAAGCTCTCTCTTCGTGTAAGCACATTAGGGATGAAGAATTCATGTCTAAGGATTTTCCACTTCATCGGTAGGGTTCCTTTAGGGCTACCTAACGTTTTCATATGACATGCATCTGTTGTACAAAAGAACAGGCATGCCCCATGATTTAATGAATATTTGTTACCTCGGAAACGAGTAATGGATATAATGGAAGTAATCTTCCATGGAGATGTTAATCTTGAAAATGTATTAAAGATAATATTAGCATTGTCTGGGTATGAAATCATGTCTCCACATAGCCGTTGTTGTCTTGAAGTCACTAGGTCAAATCCCATGCCCTCAACACCTAAGACGCGACCCAACTTGAGTTGCGACCTAAAGACCCCTCCACAAGTCATGAAGTCACACTACGAAGCCCCTCATCCATCCAGAATATGTGATCCCAACTGTAATGATATTTTGTGACCTTTTCTTTGGTAGAGAAGTCACAGAATCACACTTGGGCAAGACGATGGCCAGTCTAACCCACCCTCTTCAGAAAATATGTGACTAGCTACGTGATGTGACTCTATGACCTCTGGCATGTCGCCCCTCTACCGAGGTCACAGAGTCACACCCCATAAATCGCTAGAAGATGCGAGCTCCACTAAGTGTGACTGTGCGACCTCTTCTAAGGTAGGAAAGTCACAGAGTTGCATTTGAAGAAGCTATCAACTGGTCTAACCTATCCTCTTTAGAGACTATGTGACCACACAAGATCCTCTTACCATTGTCTCTTCCAGAAGGCATAACATAATGAGCGATCAACACACTAAGAAATTCTCAAAACCTAAACGCAAGATACAAAATTGATTTCTTGAATTATATGGCATGAAGAGAATATAAGGACATTCTCACTCAAGTTGCATGAAATCCCTACTTTGGAAGCATTTTATTAAGTTCCATTTTCCCTAGGATCATGAAGTAATTCTTCGAGTGAAAAAACAACAGCGGTTCCCATGAAAAATCTCTAGAGACTACCATTTATCATTGGTGCAAATAATTTCTTTGAAAGGTCCTTGCTCCCACTAGAATGGTAAGTCCATATTATTTTTTGGATAAGATAAAAAATGAAACAAATTCCAGGAGGAATTTGGAATGGTTCATGACTACAAGGAAAACAAAGGCATTTTCTCACCTCCAGAAACATGGCACGAGAGGTATAATGATGAGTGTTGATGATTGGTGTAGGCTCCAGAAGCAAGCATGCCAACCCCAGTTTTCATAAATACGTTGTGCATCCACAAATACTATACGGGTAGTGCAAGGTTCAAAGGTGTCAAAGGGCCATGTTATTCAATGGAAATAGCAAAGGATTTTTACCTGACACCTTTGAAAATGTTTAAAACTACGCAATTCAACAATGCCCATGATTTGTGATGAGGATGAAAAAGAGCATGAAGGATGATATAATAATAATCTAACCACTCAAGGAAAGCAATGATTTCTACCAGCTTGGGACTAAGACATGGAGCATATCAATGCACAAATTTGTGACCATGAAATCACAAGTGATTTCAAGGCTAATAATTCTTGCTCATTATTAATTGTGATATTTATTTCTTATATTTCATCAAAGTACATTTGTCTTGATTCTTAATTGATGATTGTGTACATGTGTAGGATTGAAGTTCTGCAGGTAGATCCCTACCATTTATGCAAACACTTAAGCTGAATTGGTTGCTAAAATGGTCAAACAGATCAATGTTGTAGAAATGCATGATCCTTTTCAACAACAAATATTGATTGTAATCAAGATTAGCGGAAAAAATTTGCTCAAAAGTAAATGTGCTCGGAATCGCTTGAAACCTAAACAACCACGTTTGTCTCAGTGATACAATCCCAACGCAAATCATTTCACTCAAAATGGAGTTCATATGAGAAAGATAGAGCTTACTGTCCGTTTCGTCAAATAGGAAAATTTTGGGTATAGGCTAACTAGGATGCTCACTAGGCATCTGTATAGCCTAATCAGCAAAAATAATATTCCAAGAAATATTCTTGGAATATTCTGACATATGGATCAATCAGATTTTGACAATTTTTGGCATTTTATTGGTCAACAGAATTGAGGTGGATCAATGAGAGGCTGACACATGCTAGGCCCGAAGGCCGCCACGTGCCCTCTCAAAGGTCAGGTAAAAGTTTATTGGCAGGCCGAGGTATTGAACTCGTGACCTTTCCCACACAAGCACAATGCGTTACCACTATGTTGCACCACAAATCTTAGCCTATATGCATTTGAAGTTATATTTAAATGTTAATGCGCCAACGTTTGGAGGTAAGAAGCCAACCCCCTCCCCATATGACCATACAACATAACCATAAACCAGTGCTTAAAATTAATTAATCCATGATTAACCTTTAATTAATTTCAAATTAAGTTGGCAATGGTTTTGGCGGGTTCGCTAAATCTGGAGCTACTCCATTTTTGGCGGGGTTAACTGGAGTTTCTCCAGATTTGGTGGAGTTTTCCTGGGAAAGCTAAAGAGACCATAACTTCTTAAATTTTCGACCAATTTTGGCTCAGAAATATTCATTCCTAGATGATTTGTATGCTCTGATACCAACTTGATCTTAATGTTTGGAAAACTTGTTAATGTTATGCAAGCTCCCTCATCAGTATTAAAAAAATAAATCCGTTTAGGATCGTCTCAAAGTAACCAGAATGTGAGGAATCATTTGTCAAGTGTTGAGTGTATTTTATGAGGAATTTATGAGGTTAATTAGTTTTTTAGAACACATATACATCAACTAAGTATGAAGAGAAATAAAACACAACATACTCATAACACAAAGTTGATAAAGGAGTTCACTCCTCCTGGGCTACATCTCCTTAGACCTACTTTAATGGTTAGGCCCTCTTTGTATTAATGGTCAATTCTCTTATTAAATGCACCTACAGTGCTCCAATGGTTTTGAAACCTTCTTCATTGGAATTAGAAGACCAAAAAACCCCAAAAATGACTCTCCAAACTCTGGAATTGGACTTTAGCTGCTCTAGGCTTGACCTCTTCTCTTGGTGGCCCTAGGCTTCCTTCAACTTCAACATAGAAAAATCACATACATAAGTGTCTTTCTACATAGCATTAACAAGTTTTCCCAAAATTCAGATCAAGTTGGTATCAGAGAATTATTAGCTCATTTTAACCCTGATATGGTTTTCCAAGGTTAGCTAGAAAATTAGCTATTGGTTTTGTATTTGTGAAAGGAGAATTTAACTGTGTGCAAGTTTATGTGATGACAGCTTCAACAATTGATGTTTATAATCCATGTTCCTTAGAAAGACTCTTTGATTTAGAGATCTTGCAGGAGCTTATCATCATGAGAGATATGGTGCAAGAGATGAATGAAGATAGGAAGGAGAACACTATACTTCAAGATGAGTTGATGGCCATGAAGGAGGAGAAGCAAGGGCTTCTTGAAAAGATGCATGAGATGGATATTCAACTCCATGATGCCAAGGAAACCCTAGCCAAGTATGTGCATGAAAATGAGGTATGCAATTCAAGTTTATCTTCAATTTCCTATGAAAATGAATCTTTTGGTGCTTTTGAAAAACACACTAGAGGAATAGGGTCCAAATTATTGATGAAGATGGGCTATGAAGGTAAAGGGTTAGGCAAACATGCACAAGGCATAGTTTATCCAATTGTTGTTGAGTAAAGGCCTAGGTATTTGGGTCTTGGTTATGGAAAACATAATGGAGAATGATCCAAAGGCAAGGAGACACATGAAGGTGTTCTAAGAAGGACTTTCATTACATTTTCATTACCTCAAGCTTGTGAAGTTTGTGTTCATGAGGAATGAAAAAGTTTTATACTCACTTTGCAAGAAGATGCTCATAAGCATGAAACTAGTGCAAATGGCAAACAAGAGGATGTGGAAAGCTCTAAGGTCATTGAACCCATTGTTGGTATTCCAAAGAGAGATACTACCTCATCGAATTCACCTCTTCAAGAAGGCGACAAAGGTGAATGTGAAAGGTATAAATCTGAATTTAATCAAGTTTCTTATGATTATGATAAACATAGTAAATATTCACATAAGATTTGGAGAAATTTACATATTCCTTTTGTGGTTTGAATAACCATACTATTTCGAGGTGTTGGAAGAGGATAGCCATACACAAGAAATTTTCAAAATAAAAGAGACAGAATGACAAAGGTCCATTGGATAATGGAAACCATGTTGAAAAGAAGATGCAGTTATTTTGCACTCATTGACATAACCAAGGTCATCTTGTAGACAAGTGTTGGACTTTGCATCCAACAAGTCATCCACGACATTTGAAGAATGTGGAGAGAGATTTTGGAAAGAATGGAAAAGAGGATTCCATAATTGATGTGGGTCAGGATGATCCACACGATGAAGTGCAGCTGAAAGAGGCACCATTGAAATGGTTTGGAAAGATATGGTTAGATTTCTTAACCAGTGAAGGCCTTGCATTTCTTTTGATAATTTATGCAAATCTTTCCTTATTGATGCATTTCCTTGTTATTTGGATGAATTTCTTTTCTCCTGAAAGTATGTTGCGTATTACATGAAGCAAGATGTTGGGAAAGTAGAGTAATGTTGACTCACTTAGATGCAGAAAATATGGAAATTTGCAACTACAAATTTTCATGATTGTTGCATTCTTGAACTTGCATGTTTACGCCAGGAAGCTGTTCGAAAGTGGAGTATGTTGACTCACTTTATTGCAACTGATTTGGTCATTTTAGCTCTTTAAGCACTGGTACATACCAATGGGATTATTGTACTTGTGAGAGAGTTGAAAATTGTTATACATGCATGAGAGTTTGTGTGTGTGAACCATGGAATTTTTAATAGTTTCATTGTGCTTGAACACGCATGAGTGATTGACATGTGTTGGTTGATTGCTTTGTTAACATGTATGTTGTCAACTTGAGAATGTTGATCATTTTCACATGCATGAGTGTCGACTTGTGTGGTCGATTGATTGTTACATGTATGTTATATTGACTTGGAAGAGTTGATTTGGTCTCCAAAGATGAAAGGGAGATGTGACGAATCGTTTCATGACAATGTGGAATTCTTGTTGTAAATCGTCAAGTTGTTGTACATGTTTTTGCTTGAATTGAAAGTCAGTTGTTTGAAGAAGCATGTTTTGTCGACATGTGTTTAGTCTATGGTTTATACACCAAGATGTAATAATACATGGCGATGTTCACATGATGTGACATTTGTTTCTTTGAAGAAGAAAAATGAAGAGGTTGTCAAGTTATATTCTTGCATGAGTGTTTTTCAAGGTTAGGGTTAATGGTCTTTCTTGTGACAAGATGTTGTGGGATTTTGGAAGGTCCATGCTTGAGCAAGAACCTCATGATTAGCCTTCATTCTAAAATCATGACATGAGCAACATGTTAATACTGGAGGATGATGGAATCAAGAAGCGAAAGTGGACAAAAATGCCAAAAAAAAAATGCAACCATTGTAGACCATTTGATGTGTTGACACCAAGAAGTGAAAGAGATTGCCAATGCATTCTTCTAGATGTGGAATTTGGAACCATGGAGGTAAAATAATGGTCATTTATTTTATTTTTATTACTGATATTGGAACTCAATGTTGTAGTTCACCTAGATGGGCTTAGCATGGAAAAGTGGTTTCCAAGGAGAAGCTTGCATCGAATGCATGTGTTGCAAAGGAGGAACATGATTCTCAGTGAAAAGGCCATCAATAAACTTTCCAAGAACCAAAGGATCACTTTGGTATATCAGGGTATTTGATCAGCAAGTAGCCAGCAAGTGTTAGATTGGGTCAGTAGCAAAAGGAGAACATTGGTTGAAGTGCCAAGCCATTTGCAAGGCAACACATGTCAGTGAACCCAAGTGGTTTTCATGGATATTTTTCCAAGTATAATCAATTGATAGAACTTGGGAAGGAGAAGAGCATTCATCTCTCATCAGATAAACAAATTTTGTGGGTCCAAAATGCCATCATTGGGAAGGAGTGATTGAAACCTGGATTAGGGGAAAAAATTTGCTCAAAATTCAAAGTGCTCGGAATCGCTCAAAACCTGAATGACCGCGTCCATCTCAATGATACAATCCCAACACAACTCATTTCACTTAAAACATAGTTCATATGAGAACAATAGAGCCTATTGTTCATTTTGTCAAACAAGCAAATTTTGGGTATAGGCTCACTGGGACGTTGACTGGGCATCCATACAGCCCAGTCAACAAAAATAATATTCCTTGGAATATTCCTAAAATATTCTGACATATCGCTCAATCGGATTTTGAAAATTGTCAGAATTTTATTGGTCAGTGACATTGAGGTGGACCAATGAGAAGCTGACACGTGGCAAGCCTGGAGGCTTCCATGTTCCCTCTAAAAGGTCAGGTAAAAGTTTATTAGTAGGCCAGGAATCAAACTCGTGACCTCACGCACACAAGCCAAATTCATTACCACTATGTCACACAACAAGTGTTAACCAATATGCATTTGAAGTTATATTTAAATGTTAATGCATCGAAGTTTGGAGTTAAGGATCCAGCCTCGCTGGTGAGCCCCCTCCCCATATGACCATACAACATAACCATAAGCCATCGCTTAACGCTAACCAAGAGATTAAAGTCATAATTAGAGTTTAAAATTAATTAATCCATGATTAGAATTTAATTAATTTCAGATTACATTGGCGGCGGTTTTGGCAGGTCCACTAAATTCGGAGCTACTCCATTTTTGGCGTGGTTAACTAGAGTTTCTCTAGATTTGGTGGAGTTTTCTTAGGGAAAACTGAAGAGACCATAACTTCTTCAATTTTCGACCAATTTTGGCTTAGAAATAGTCATTCCTAGATGATTTGGAGCTTTGAACACAATGGAATAGGTTGCAGAGGTAGAAAGGCACTTATGTATGTGATTTTTCTGTGTTGCAGTTTAAGGAAGCCTAGGGCCACGAGGAGAGGACGTCAAGCCTAGATTAGCTGAAGTTCAATTGCAAAGCTTGGAGAGTCATTTTTGGGGTTTTTGGGTCTTTTGAATCCAATGAATCAAGTTTCAAAGCCATTGGATAATTGAATGTGTATGTAATCAGAGAATTTACCATTAATCCAAAGATGGCCTAGCCATTGAAGCAAGTCCAAGGAGATGTAGCCAAGGAGGGGTGAAATCCTTTATCAGATTTTTGTTGTGAGTTTGCTATTTTTTATTTCTTTTCATATTTACTTGTTATATATGTGTTTTAAATTGCTAATTAACCTCATAAATTTCTCATAAAAGACACTCAACACTTGACACACAATTCCTCACATTTTGGTTAATTTGAGACGATCTTAAACACATTTATTTTTTTAATAATACTGATGAGGGAGCTTGGATAACATTAAACATTTTTCCCAACATTTAGATCAAATATTGAAGTCAAGCTAGTTGCAAGGCAGAAGCAAGGTAGCAAGATGTTGGTCTATGCAGAAGATTTAGGGTTTATCATGAAGCTTTCATAGCAAGCGAGATGGTCCCTTGCAAGCTCCAAGAACCTCTCAATAAACTCCAAGGCACATCACTAGAGGATTGATGAATGTGAGTGAACCATAGTGGCAAGAAAACATGCCAGTTCGAGGACCAACCATCTGCATCATTACAACATATGGGCAACAAGCATTCTAGGGTTTCCAATAACCCTCTACAACCTTCCCTCTCTCTCCTTCATCGTAATGTAAATATCGCCCACCATTATATCAGAAGCTTTTTTGGGACTGATGTGGGTCTGTAACAATCGTTTTGTCTTGCAAAATGAGTGGGGAAGATCAAGATACATGAGGGTAGAAGAAAGGGCATGAGGGAATGTTAAAGGTCATGGTAGATGAACAGTCACCTGACCTCTATTATAAATGTTCCCTCATGCCTTATTGGAAATGGGGGGTGGGGGGGGGAGGGAACTTTAGCACTTGAGTTGGGGATAGGATTAAATAATTTAGATTTATTCTTGAGATCTAGAGTCACTCGACTCTTGATCGTTAGTATAGTGGAGTTGTAGTGAGGCTAGGGTTTTGCATTAGGAAATGGTATGAGCAACCCATGTTCCACTATTGGGTTTTGACCAATTGAAAGATATGTACTTGAAGTTGAAGAAACATTAATAATATGTTCTCTATATTTGGCACGGATTCCCATGGTTATTCATGGTGGTTGTATTGGATTTCTGATACATCACTATATTTGTATGTGTGCTTTCATATGCACAATATGTTATGAATTGAGTCATCGTTGTGGCATGTATGTTTTTCGTTTTAATCCATGTTTACTTAGTTATTTCCATGTTGGTGATCTATTGTGAATTTTTTTTAATTAACTTCTAACATGTTCTCGTTTAGTTTATGTTTTATTGTGTTTTAGCTCATTGTTCCCTCTCATGTCATACCTCTTTGTATTGCTACTAAGACTTGTTTGTACCTCTTTCTGCAATATGTCAATCTTGGGATGATTTTGTTTCACTATCTTGGCATTTCACCCTTGTCCCCACTCTAACACATTCTCATTTGATAATCAAGAGCGGAAACATTCGTGGTGGTAGCCGAGCCCACATACCAGATGGGGATCCTATCCCAAATGAAGTGAGGTGTAATTGGAACTTCACACCGGGGAGACTCCCTAGTTATTGGCAATACATTTCAGCTCATCAATAGGAGTATAACATGTGATTTTTCTATAAGCTCATCCTTTAGACGATTCCTCCAAAGTATTTTTAATGAACCCTAATAAGGAGTGGTTCAGTCTTGTCATTCTTAACGAGTCCTATATTGTTTAATTTTTGCGAGTCAAGTAAATGGGTAACTCAATGTTATTTTCATGTTTAATGAGTTTGAAAATACATAAAAAATAAAAATAATTAATTTATTTTACCATAAAATTTTAACGAGATCGGAGAAATTAAATCTCGGGGTTTTTCAATTATATGGAAAACTCCATAGTGTTCTTTTTTGTACATTTAGTCCCTCAAGCCAGAAAAAGGATAAAATAATGAAAGAGAGAATTATATTGGCCATGATTAGTCAACGTATACCTTTTTCATAAATAGTCTGGTTCAGTCCGTAAAAGGGATAAACTTATACTAAAAGGATAGATGTTCATTTACTTTTAAGAGCTCGAAAAATTAAGTACTCAATGATATTTCTGTTTTTAAGGAGTCTGAAAAGGGCGTAAAGAGAACTCCATGATTTCAATTTTTCACAAGTTTTAATGAGTTTGAAAAAGTGATAAATAGTACTCAGTACCAAAATTATCTATTTATGTAATTATCTCGTAACCTGCACACTTAAACTCAATATAATTATCTATGTTCAACAATAAAATGATTTTTTTTTATAAAATTGGACTTAAAAAAGTTAATAAGTGTTAAATAATATTTAATTAACCCTAAAAACTTATAAAAAGCACAAAAAGTAAAAACGTTTTCACCATTTGGATTTTTACCATTTTGAGAGAGATAAAAGCCATTTTTTACCAGAAAATTCTGAAGCTGATTCCAAACAAATTGTTGGATGAAATTGTGAGCTGATTTCACCAGGTAAATGGTACATCTGAGCTTTTCATTTTCATGTCAAATTCTTAACTTTTCATCGTGGAATTTGGATTTTTAGGGAGGGTTTTTCAAAAAAAAAATTGCCCTTGATGTGCACATGTATCCTTCACTGGGCATGTGCACACCAGTATAATTGTTAATGTGATGTGTGTAGTTTCAAGGAAGGAAACCATGCACATGTGCACTATTCATTGAATCTAGCTACGAACAGTGTCGAGGGAAAAGAAAAATAAATAAATAAATGACCAAATTTTTGCTGAAACTCTCCATGCTTGTTTCTAATGATTTTTAATTTTTAATTGCAGGCTTTTGATCCATAAACATGGAATGGAGAGAGCGTGAGCATGAGGAACAATATATATTTTCTCTCAATGAACCAACAACCATACAACCCCTAACAAGTTGTGGATTATATAATTTTTTCACCATTCCTAGCATGAGGGCCAAACTAGACTTGCTCGAATGGATGGTAGGAAAGTGGAATGCTTAGGAAGAGTGTTTTATAGTCGGGGACCACAGACTAGTCATCGATGTAGATGAAATCTATTTCCTGAGTGGAATTCCTTGTCGTGGCAAGGAAATCAACTTGTTTTTCCATAGATGTGGTGGCGACACCAATGCTATGTCTTCGATCCAACATTGTACTGATAGGTCTTATCTCAAAGATGACTGAATTGATATCAAGACCATACGTGAGATTCCTTGGAAAGACATCAGGTTTAATGTTGCACAGTTGTGTGGTAGTCCAACATTACATGTGCTCACTACGGCTCAGATGAAAAATTTTGTGGATTGCTACAATGGTACTATATTTAACTGGTGTGAGGATATAGTTTCCAACTTGAAAGGGAAACTAACTAGGATTAGAATGGGTAAACTCAAAAACTTTGGGTATGGTGCCTTTGTGGTTTTGTTTTCTCTGGAGTGGATTCCTCTTTTGGCTCCATAGGTATCTCTAGAGAGAGGAGGGCCACGTGACCCTCACATGCTGAAGTGGGGTACACTTATATCATGCCATGGAGGTGGTGAAGGACCAACTATCAAGTTTACTCTTGACTTCTTTGAGTGGCTGGAAAGCCAGATCATTATGATTGAGGAATTTTTGTATGCCGAGATGGACTACAAAAGATATCTAGACATGCCAATGCCTCCTTGGATGCAGTGCGATGCTATAGGTAAAACTTTACATTTTTGTTGATTTTAATATTTTCATTTATTTGTTATTTTTTCGAATCCAACTAATTATTTGAAATGATCATGCAAATGTGGCTCTAGTGAGACCAACCAGATTACGCATATATGAATCGCATGATGAGAAACCAGTTGCCCCCATAGTATAGAACTTAGATGCGGTAGAGACGCTGATAGAGATATAGCACAACTTTGAGAGGTTGACTCTAGACATTCCAGATGCCGCCATAGATGACCTGCTTTTTTGTTGCCAGAGGCATACTGCAGGAGTTCTTGGTCCCATTAGACATTTTCTACAATGAGTATCATGTGCTATTGTATGCAACCATGGTCACCATCATGCATAGTGACTAGCCTGAGGGCTACATTTTTTATTTTTGAGGACGTATCGACATGTTCAAAAAATAAATGTTGTGGGGCCTCATGTCACTGGATGACATTTTTTGTGAAAGCCATGCTTATTACAAACATTTATCTAATGAAAAACCTACAACTTCTATTTCTAATTATCTTATACAATATGTGAATGAATATTTCATTTATTTCTTTACAAATGTTTTACAAGTGCTAATTTAACACATAATTAGCTAATGCATTGGTTAATGTGTTTAAATTTCTCGGAATATGTTGATACTCAATATAATCAAATTCTAGTTCCAAGAGATGAACCCGAAAAAACATCTTTAACATGGAAGCACTTATAATTGAATAAACATCATTTAAATGTAATACCATGAGTTGTGAATCTAACCTGACAGCTAGTCGATGAATACCAAGTGCATTGGCATTAGATAATAGCTCAATCACTGCATTATATTTTGCAATATTGTTCGTTGTTCGAGCGAGGCATATCCCATAAATAGAAACTAACTCGTCTATGGGTGAATAACTGACCCAAGTCGTGGAAGACAAATTCTGAGTACTACGACTAGAGCTAGCAGCAAAGCCAATGTAACTCTGAGGGAAAGTCAACATCTGTAAATCAAGTGTAACACAAGATGAGCAAGAGAGGTAGCGAAAAATCAAAGTCAAATAAAAACTGGTACAATATATACACAAATGTTTCACCAAACAATCTAAGAATAGTATTTCTTTAGGTAAAGACCATTTATGGGCTTTCCCAAAGGAATTCCATCATAATATAGTAGCTCATAGGCCCGTTTTACCAGTGCACATTTTACAATATAATGGCCATGGCTTGAATTTTTCAACACCTAAATTTTTGTGCCCTTGATCATACACCAAGACTAAATAACCTTTAGCATATGAATGAGGTTTGACATTTTGATCATACTATGCTTTAACTCGTTTCTTTTGGGCCTCACTAGCTAATGCAACATCACGACGAGTCTCATCGAGGTGTGCTAAGTACATAAAGTGTTCCTCTTTAGTAGAAGTAGTTGGTAATAAATCAATTTCCAGCTTCAAAGATGGTATGTCACATTCAAGTGGTAGAACTACTTCCATGCCATAAACAAGTTGGAAAGTAGTAAAACTAGTTGAAGTTTTTGTTGTAGCATGGTGTTGGGAACGGGATCCCCCAAGGATAGCTTTGGGGCTAAAAGCCCATGTTTTGGGTCGAATTTTGTAATAAAATTGTAAAGTCTCTGCATTTTGTGGTTGCAGAGCGTGAAGGTGTCATGAGTTATAAAGGGTTGTCTGCCCTTAATTTTGTAAAGTAAATTCGGCTGTAAAAGATCTACCCATGGTCCACGGACCATGCGAGTGTATAAAAAGAGCTAAGTAAGTAAGCTCTAAGTAGTTCAGATAAGTTTTGGGGAAATCAGATAGTCATAGTTTTGAAGTAACAAGTCTAAGTTTCAGGTCATAGCGTAGGTAGAGGCTCTGCAGATGAGTGCGCAGAGGCCTAGGGTGGAAGTCCGCAGTTGAGTTCGCGGACCCCTTCAACTGTGTGCGCAGGGTGGATAAAGTCTATAATCCTCTGAAGATATCAATAAAGAGAAGAATTTTACAAACTTTGTGTATTTGTTTCCTGTTAATGCATCTTGACATGTTATGTATGAGTTTCATTTATAATGCTTATATGATGTGCTAATGTATCTAATTACGTTGGTTAAGTGAACGCAAGTAAGAACATTTGTTTATGCAGTGCTAACTATGATTTCTTAATAAGATAAGTAAGACACTTGAACTAGTTTGGGAATCTACACGGTATGCTGATCTAGCAGCGTGAAGGTAGGTTAGGGCTACATGAAGGTCAATCGTAACTTTTCGTAGAGGTACTGAAGGGCAGAGTAAAGGGGTAGTCTAGCAAGCCCTAAAACTAAGTGACCTGTGCGAAAGCAGGAATAGAAGGAATAAACCGACATCACAACCATCTCAGGGTGTGGAAACTTGGTTCCCGCATCCCCCCATACTGCTTTGGGTGAGACTTCGGTCTGCACTCCGCGGGCTGATGCTGAAAGGGCCAGTAGTGTAGGGATTTGTTTGGCTAACTAATGATGAACCTCAGTCAGGCCCCACCAAGCCAAAAAATGGTTTTGTTGTCGGGATGAAATCTGCATAAGAGATGTGTGATGTTGTATCAGTGGAATCCAACTAAGAAAGAGATCGGAGACTGGTTGGATAGGAAGATCCATGAATTTGTAGTGCAGGAGAACAAAAGTCCGCAACTAACAAAGGAAAAATGGTTGGACAGGTACCTATATATAGAGATCCACAAGATCTTTTTATGTTCCTTTCCGGTTGAGCTATACGAGTGGATCACAAAGCTAGCAGATAGCCAAGGAAGGTGGACACTTGACGGTCATATTGTTTGGAGCCCAGAGCTAGTACAAAAATTGGAAGCATCTGAGGGTAATATCACCCATGCTATCGACCATTGGCTCGATTGCATCATAGAAGGATTTGTAACTGAATTCGAGGTCGACACCTCAGTCAGCTATAGTGAAGCAGAGCGACTCTTTTTCAAAGGTCTGCGAGGTAAGTACTTGAAATCTTTGAATACCTAGATTAAAATGTTATTGTGTGAAAAATGGGTTATGCAGCTACCTTGATGTTTGGGGCTACGTGAAGTGGAAAAAATTACAAGAACGAAGTAATAAAGGGTCTTGAATATAGTCTGTTGATTTCACCTCCGTGAGGTGACGAAGAGGGAATAATGTAGGTTTCTCCGCAAAGTGCTATTCAGTTAATAAGATAAGGATTCATGCAACTGCCACCTCCGCCCACACCACCCCCAACTTCACCACCATCGCCTGCGATTTCACCCGTACCACCTCCACCTCCACCGCAATTTAGTATGAAAAAGTTAGTAAAGCCGCGTTTGTTCAAAGGCTTGGGAAATGAGGACCCGACCAGTTCTAGTTCATCGTGAAAGCTATATGGGAAGCTCAGGGTGTTACATATGATCACATGAAGAAAGCAATGTTGGTTAGTGCTCTGCAGGATCATGCACTAACCTGGTACTGTTGGCATTATGATACAGGTGTTGTCCTTGATGGCAACTCACTCAGATGACAGTTCATAGTGTAGCAGCAAAGGATTACAGATCAGACTCTAAAGAATGAAGAAAGAGAGGTATACAGAGGTTCAATTTGTCCAAGAAGCATATACACGCGGGTTAACAAAACAAAAGAAGCATATAACGTATACACGCACTTTAACAAGAGAAAAAACACGTACATGTTGGAAAACCAAGTTTTCGGTCCGAGGTATTTGGTCCAACGTATTTTTGATCCAAGGTATTGGTCCAAGGTATTTGGTCCAATGTATTGACACTAGGTATTTGGTCCAAGGTATTGGTCCTAAGTAGTTTTGGTCCAAGGTATTGAGAAATGCCTAAGAGTATATAAGGAGGAGAAGATCACTGGGTCAGGGGTGCAATTTGAATATCTTATGAAGTATGCAGGGTATGGGCTTATGGTGCTTTGCTTGATCTAAACTAAGGATGAACCTTAGCAGTTGATGAGGGATAAGATCTAATGATAGATCAAGATCTTAAGGCCTGAAATGAATTATCATTATGTGGTTTGAACATTTATAGTCTAGATCTGAATTACTGACGCATGTTTTATTTTATAAATGTTATGATCTAGATATGACTGACGTTTGGAATAGCCACAAAGTTATGAGTAAATATTTGCATATCTATACACTGGTTTGCTTTGATAAAAGCACATATACATGCTGGTTCAGCTCATCAAAGTAGCATATACATTATGAAATATGATATTTGAATTTGTGTTTGGTTTCTAGTGGTTGTTGCAAAGTTCTGGGTTCTGCTCTATGTTCTGGTGACTGTGTTTTGATGACAGTGTTCTAAATGTCCAAATTGGTTGATTGTGATTTACTTCGGTGATGATGGGCCTTCAGTGATTCAGTTGTGGGTGATTCAAATATTGATGATTGAGTTTCAGTGATTGGTTAATGGAGATGTATTTGATGGTTGTATTGCAGTGGTGATTGATTTTGAGCTTCAATGTTGTTGATGGGTCCAATATGAAAATTAGATAAACGTGGCCTTCAGATTATGGTGTTGTGTTCCAGGAGATCGTGTCTGAAAATTTATGAAACGTGGTCCCTGGAGGAAGAGAGAAGGTTGGAGCCTTCAGTAGGCCGACGCCTATGTACTAGTAAACAAATAGGCTAGTACAAGAGCTAGGGGGTTGTAGCTCCCTTCCAATAGAAGTTGGAGAACGAGAGAAGGTTGTAGCCTTCTATAGGTGGGTGCCTGCATACTAGTATGAGTTTGCACCAGTACAAGATTGTAAATATTTTCTTCTTATATTAAAAGAAGACAACAGCAGGTGGTTTTTGTCCCGCATTGGGTTTCCACCTTACATCTTGGTGTTCATGTGTGTTTCTTATGTGTGATGGTTTGTTATGATATTACTGCACATGATTATTGTCTATATGGTTAATGAAGTATTGATGCACTGATTAAAGATCAACATATGATGAATTAACTGAATCATAAGTTTGTTGGATATACATTGGTTGCCTTAAATATAGTTGTGTGTACATGCAAGTTACCTTCATTAAAGCAACGTATATAAATTTGAGTATGAAAAGAAAAATATTATTGATTTGACTAATACTAATTCACGCCCCCTTTCAGTATTATTTCCAACAATTGGTATCAGAGCCGGTCCTTTGGTAAAAGCTTGATCGCTTGAAGGAGATTCGTAGAAAAATGGGAAAGAAGCTAAAGGAGAAAGTGCCTCAGAAGAAGAAGATAGCTCAAAGGAACAACAACAACGGGAGAGATAATTGGCCGTTAGGTGGAAGCAAGTATTCATATTTCGAATCTCCTTAGATTGAAGATGGACAAGCAAATGATGCATCTGGTACAAATGTTTGGTCTTCTAGTGATACTTTTCTTTGTTCATGCAATATTGGAGATATTGGAAGTGATCGTGAAAGAAACATAGAGACAGAAGTTAAAAACTTGCAGATAAAATCAGAGATCAACAAGATCTATTTAACAAAAGGGAGTGTGCCTTCAAAGAGGAAGTTACCAGATTAAAAGCTCAGCTAGAGGAAGGAAACAAAGTAAGGAATTAGTACAAGGAAAAGGAAGATCAATGTCAAAAGTTGCAGAATGGAGTGACATCATTAAGAAATGAAATAAATGATCAGAGTATAACAATAAAGAGACTTAAAGATAGATCCAGTTACTCTGTAAGTCTTGAAGCTAAGATCCTCTCTCTAAAAGAAGATCTTGAAAATAAGAAGAATGAAGAACTACCTCAAGCAGATGAAGAACAAGAAAATGAGATTCTCAAATTATGGCAACAAATGGAAGAAGGAAGAAATACCGAAGAAATCTTGAAGAAGCAGTATCTGGAAAAGGAAGAGAAATATCAGGTTGAGGTAAATATCTTAAAAGGTAAATTAGAAGAAAATGAATAACTGTTACAATTTCAGGATAGTACTAAGATTTTGGAAAATATTGTTAGTAGTAAAAGGTCTCCTGCCATAAAAAATGGTCTTGGTTTTCATGAATCTGTTGAATGTGAATCTAGCTCACAAGGTGAGGCAAGGAACTCTAATGCAAAATCTGAAATGCTCAACAAGGAAATGAGAGGTCAACCCCATCAAGAACCAAGGAAAGAAAGTCTTCAAAGAAAATCATTTACTCCTAATCGTGGAAGTGATAGTCAGTTATTTCCTTCGATGAATAATGTTGAATGTTTTATATGTCATAATTTTGGACATGTTGCAATGAGATACAGAAGTAGAATGGTTCAAGACTGTCACACAGAAATATCATCAGCTTCCAGGTACTTTAGGGGATATTGTTTTTCCTACAATATGTTTGGTCACAAATCCATTGACTGCTATATAAGGAATATGAAGCATGTAAGATGTTATGCTTGTAACAAGTTTGGACATATAACAAAGGAATGCATGAGAAAATTTCAGCCACCATACCAAAGGGAGAAAACATCATCACACTTGAAGATATGGAAGAAAAAGGAAGTATAGTCAGAAAGATGTGGCATAACAGAGCATACAGACATAATAGATTTATAGAGAGATGAAAGTGTGAAACTTCAAAATTTCAATTCTCACACGTAGTTAGCATGAAGACAAGTTGCGTATATAGGCGCGTTTGAAGTTGCATAGTCGCATATATGGTGTTTTGAAGAAAAAGCAGCAGGACAGACTCAGGAAAAGGAGTCTGATATGGTTCAGTCACTTGTCTGCTCTGTTTGATGATGGTAACAATTTGTTGATCAGTTGTAGAAATGTGTTGGTGCTAAAAAGTTGATGTATATCTTATTAATGATGATACCTTGATGACTCCCACTGATATTTGCAATGATCAGATCTGATAATGAACATTTGGCACAGATTTAGGCGGAGCATATGCTTCTCATAATGCATTGTTGGCATTATCTTAGAAGATCTTGGTACAAATCCACACAGTTTTTTTGATTCAGGTGACTCTTTTGATGATGGAAATATATATGCTATTGATCCTGATGCTACTGAAGGTGTAGATCATATATGGTGTATGATAGTTGCTGATGACTATCATGGTCTTGTTTTGATTGGTTATCCTTGTTATAAATGTCATGTATATCATTTGATGTAAAGGTCATGAAAAAATCTAATTTGTAACGCCACTATGCATGAGAAGGATGATGTAATATTTTTTATGGTATATCCCCATTTGGTTGGGTGGATGAGTCAAAATTGGTGTATCCCCACTTGGTTTGGATACTCATGTATGTATGAGTCATTGGTAATAGGAAGGTCATACTCACTTAGTTGAGTTATAGAGTCATGTTATTCTTTTGGAAAATATTTTTGTAGACTCTGCATGTGCTCCAGGGAAGCATGGATGGTTTAGTGCATCTCAACATGTACAAAGGGGGAGCTCAATCAGAGAATTTAGCATGTACTCAGGGGGAGCATGGATAGCATAATGTATATCAAAGGGGGAGAATATATTGGTCTGCCCTTTTCCCTTTATGTCAAAGGGGGAGAGTGTCTTGGTGTTGTTATTACCATCAAGTCCAAAGGGAGAGATTGTTGGAATATGATACAAGTGTTGTCCTTGATGGAAACTCACTCAGATGATAGTTCATAGTGCAACAGTAAAGGATTACAGATCAGACTCCAAATAATGAAGAAAGAGAGGTATACGCATGTTCACTTTGTCCAATAAGCATATACATGCGGGTTAACAGAACAAAAGAAGCATGTAACATATACACGCACTTTCATAGGAGGAAAAACACATACATGTTGGAAAACCAAGTTTTTGGTCCGAGGTATGTGGTCCAAGGCATTTTGATCCAAGGTATTGGTCCAAGGTATTTGGTCCGAGGTATTTGGTCCAAGGTATTGACCCTAGGTATTTGGTCCAAGGTATTGGTCCTAAGTAGTTTTGGTCCAAGGTATTGAGAAAGGCCTAAGAGTATATAAGGAGGAGAAGATCATTAGGCCAGGGATGCAAGTTGAATATCTTATGAAGTATGCAGGTTATGGGCTTATGGTGCTTTGCTTGATCTGAACTAAGGATGAACCTTAGCAGTTGATGAGGGATAAGATCTAATGATGGATCGAGATCTTAAGGCCTGAAATGAATTATCATTATGTGGTTTGACCATGTATAGTCTAGATCTGAATTACTGACGCATGTTTTATTCTATAAATGTTATGATTTGGGTATGACTGATGTCTGGAATAGCTGCAAAGTTATGAGTTAATATTTGCATATCTGTACAATGGTTTGATTTGGTAAAAGCACGTATACACATTGGTTCGGCTCATCAGAGTAGTGTATACGCTATGAAATATGATATTTGAATTTGCATTTGGTTTCTAGTGGTTGTTGGAGAGCTATGGGTTCTGCTCTGTGTTCTGGTGACTGTGTTTTGATGATGGTATTCTGAATGTTCAAATTGGTTGATTGTGATTTGCTTCAGTGATGATGGGCCTTCAATGATCCAGTTGTGGGTGATTCAGAGATTAATGATTGATTCTCAATGATTGGTTAATGGAGATTTATTTGATGGTTGTATTGCAGTGGTGATTGATTTTGAGCTTCAACGTTGTTGATGGGTCCAGTATGAAACTTGGATGAAATGTGGCCTTCAAATTATGGTGTTGTGTTCTAGGAGATCCAGTCCAAAAATTTACGAAACATGGTATCTGGAGGAAGAGAGAAGGTTGGAGCCTTCAGTAGGCCGGCGCCTACATACTAGTAAATAGATCGGCTAGTACAAGAGCTAGGGGGTTGTAGCTCCCTTGCAGTAGAAGCTGGAGAGCAAGAGAAGGATGTAGCCTTCTGCAGGTGGGTTCCTGCATACTGGTGTGAGTCTGCACCAATACAAGATTGTAAATAGGTTTTTCTTATATTAAAAGAAGACAACAGCAGGTGGTTTTTGTCCTGCATTGGGTTTCCACCTTATATCTTGGTGTTCATGTGTGTTTCTTATGTGTGATGGTTTGTTCTGATATTACTGCACATGATTACTGTTTATATGGTTAATGAAGTACTGATGCACTGATTAAAGATCGACATATGATGAATTAACTGAATCATAAGTTTGTTGGATATACACTAGTTTCCTTAAATACGGTTGCGTGTACTTGCAAGTTACCTTCATTAAAGCAAAGTATATAAACTTGAGTATGAAAAGAAAAAGATTATTGATTTGACTAATACTGATTCACCCCCCTCTCACTATTATTTCCAACAGGTACATGAAAAACTCTAATGATAACCCAAATTATGGAGTGGCAGACATCCTAACCACGCTAAACAAAGAATTCAGTAGGCCTAAATCTGAGGCACAATCGATTGTGGGTTCAAGGAAATCGTGACGCAACCAGGCGAGACCCCTTGGGAACTAGATTAGAGGTTGAAGTGTAAATTCCGTGAAGCTAAAAGAACGGTGGCACAGAGTGGGGCTCTAACAAAGGCGCGCGGTCAACTTCCCCTACGACCGAAAAGGAGGACATAGAGCAGCACAACGCGGACCCTCAGGAGATGTCCACCCACATCAAGTGCCCGAGAGAGCTAGAGAAGGGAGGGTTTAGAAAGAAATCCAAGGAAACCAAGACCTTGCTAGATCCCATGACATTGACGGAGGGCGACTTATATGACATCGGTGACACAGTCAGAAATGTCACCGCAGTGGCCTTACAACAATTTGAGAAGCAACATCAGATCATCCTAGTGGCCATCTAGAGCAGGAGGTAGGAGTTGCATACCCGCGTGTCACAAGCTAGTACGTTGTCCACCAGCTTGGTGTTGTTGGGAAAAGTATCCAATTCGGAATGCCCCTATCCCACTCTAAGAGGTGATAGTGCCTTAGCAACAAACAGGTAAACTTATTTGAGTATTCTTCTTTATGAAATGCAAGTGAGGAAGAAGGATCTAACTAACTTGTATCTTCCGCTAGTTTGTCGATCCAAATCACTCCTCTCTTCAGTAGCTCCTAGCTTCTTGCTCCTTCAACGGCCCAGCTTCACCAAATTCCCGCAAGATCACAAGAGAGAGAAACTACACAAAGATACAGATATACATTCATAAAAAGCTCAAGATCAGATTAAGCTAAACATGTAAGCATAACAAAACATCATTGGTATACAACATGTAGGAGAAACTCAAATAGTTTATTGATATGATAATAAAGTCCAGGAGGAGATACAACCAAGTGAGTTCTGATCCAGCATCTACCTCCCAGCAAAGGAATCCCTTCCTCTCCTCCAACAAAGCATAAATCACCCAATGTGCTAATCTCAATCTCAAACCAACAACAATTCTCTGCAAAGTACAAAATTCCAGCCTCCTGAACCTCTGGGTGAGAGATCCATATATAGATGTGAGCAGAGAGGATGAGTCAGCTCATGTTTTGACTTGTGGCTTCTCTCTGTCAGTTCTTGCTTCCACTTGGAGGTTGAGAACCTCTTACTCATCACTAGTCGAATTCATTGAGGCAAGTGTCATTGGAGAAGATTCTGGAAGCTTCCATGGTCTTTCCACCTCGTTGAATGAACTTGCCATTTGTCATTTCCCGCTCAGCGCACCCTGGTAGTGCTTCTACCTGCGTTGCAGTGCACCTAGCCAGTGTAATCTCTGCATTTCAGCGCAGACAGCTAGTGGAGCCTCTGAATTGATCCTGAATTGACTGTTTCTGAGTGGTTTTTGGTGGAGAACTTCTGGGAGAAGTTGTCATTGGTTGACCTTGTTCCTTTAGGAGCTGTAACAACATCTTTAGGGACTTTGGATCCCTTGAATTATGAACATTTGATGCTTATAGCCGTAAGGCACAAAAATGTCTATAACAGTTGCCCCCTAAAGTATGAGGTCGTTTATCGGGTGAAATGCTTTATTAGGAGGATCCGAAGTTCATTCAATGCTGGGAGGAGACCTGTAATAAGATACAATACAATACATTATTTTTCATACTGTTTTCATGATCTAGCTGAGGTGGGCATTCCCATGCTCAGCTTTATAAATTCATTTTTGTGTACATAGGACAGACAATTGTCTGATGATAGACTGATGATCCTGCCGAGATCATCATCCTTTGGTAGGATGATTGTCTGTGCTGCAATGCTGTACATGTCAATGTCTTTATTTTTCCTGAATATATATCGCAGCCCGGATGGATGAAACTAGATCCGGGGTCTTCAAACTCGTTCGATCTTCACTCCAAGTACAAGTCGATCCATGTGAGAAATGTTCTGAAGTCGAACATGGAAAGACATCGCTTGATTACCAGTCAATGAGGTAAACCATTAACAAGCGCGAGAGGAATCACCGATAATGATAATGACCCTCAAGGTACTGCAGTACAATTCACGTGGTGTGAATAAAGGACTTGGCGTCGAACACCACGCAAAATATTTCGGTCGAAGGTCATTGATGTATACCTGTCGCCGGAAGTGAGAAACTTGCCATTGAGGCATGCAAGCTTCAAATTACTGAGGGGGGTGTTCCTAGATCAACTTCTTGGATAATGAGCTGATGTCGACAAGAAGCGATCTGTCAAAGGAGGGCCTTAATGTATCCCACATCAGTGACACGGAACGGAGCAAATGATTTTGATGGAGGTGAAAACGATATGATGATATATGGTTCAGGGTGGCGGTCATGAAAAGAATGAAGGATAATGTATGGTAGTGGATGGGACACGGTTGACTTCTCTGGATGACTTCTCTTGAACATATCGTTGACACTTGTGTGATGGATTGGTAGCATTTACCCCAAAGGTGGATGGTATGGCAAGACCATGGTGATGTGACCGGTGAATGAAACAACCCAACCCGACTCAGGCACGGAGTGGAAGTGTCATGTTCAAGAGCGACTTGCTACCAATAAAGTTCTTTGAGTTTCTTCCCAATTTTTCCCCAGTCATTGCTGACCAGTACCTCTTTATTTTTGTCAAGCTTGAGGAGGATAACATATGCTTGTTCTATAATTTGCCCTTCGGGCAAACCCATCGCTATGTTTTAACGAGCCTAGCGATAGTGAAACTCGTTCTCGTCTAAAGACAAGTTTTTCGCTATTTAATGTTTTTAACGAGTCTAACGACAAAGATAACTCGATCCTTTTCATGTTTAGAGAGTCTAAAAAGGTACGTAAAGTCAACTCCAAAAGTCCTTTTTCGTCATCTAATCCCTTAAGTCCGAAAAAGTATAAAACAATACAGAAGGGATGAGTTTTCGATAGTTTTAACGAGCCGAACAAAACAAGCGCTCGATATTTTTGTGCAATAATCCCTCAGGTCCAAAAATATTAAAATCTAGAGGAGAGATAGCACTTCCGGTCGCTTTAACAAGCTGGATGGCCAAAACTCGGCAATCTTTTCATATTTTACGAGTCAGATGAAAAGAGCTTAAAGAAGACTCGTCTTTTGAGGAACGAGTGACGAAACGGGTTAGCAGCTGATTCCAGGTAAGGGTTGGAATTTTCCAAGCACGACAATGTCACAAGGATGGCTAGTGAAATCACTCTTCGCAGCTGTTCCTCAAAATGGGTAAACAATCATATGGAGGTGAATGATCAGCCAATGGAAAAGTGGAGGTGACGGTGCAAACACGACCAAGGCTTTAATGGCTGATAATGTTACATTCACGGTGGTTATTTACTGGAAGATAGTTCATTTTTTAACGAGCTTAAACGCGGAAAAACACTGCTCAATCTTATGTTTATTTTTTAACAAGCATGAACTATGTGCTAAAACTGCTCGATTATCCAGTCATATGATAAGAATGTCTCATGTAAGATTCCATTTTTTATGGAGCTTGCGCCTTACAAAGCTATGCCCCGCATCCTTTCGTTATGCAAGTTCGGAAACGACTAATCCTACAAGTTTAAAGGGTTAGACCTACAGGTTTAAAGGGAGGACCTAAAAATTTAAAAAATAAATAGCCGCCCCTTGCTTGCACTCCAAAAGGTTTGCATGCCCCCAGGTATAAAACAGAGTTTCAAGGTTACCTCTACTTCACTTCCGCCAAAACAATTGTTTTACCGAGAGAGGCCTACCTCTTTCAGGTTACCCAAAGATTGTCCCGTTAATCTTTCAATCAAAACACTTCTTCGGCGATGTCTACCGAGATAGACAAAGGTGAGTGACAATGAGCGCCAAACACATAACTTTGACAAAAGAATCTTGTTCTAGAACAACCCCCCTTCCAATCACGGACGGGGTACAGACTAGTCATATTCTCCCGCGGAAACCTACCCTATACCCAAAGTTTTCCTGCCGAAGCAGACCAGGACGCATGCCCCTTGGGTTCTAGTCATATCCCACCGAATTACTCGCGCTCATCGGGAGGACGGACCGTGGGTTGAGACATTTTTTGCGTGAAGAGACCATTTAGGGATGGTATATGACTATTTGCGATGCGTGATCCGGGAAATGAAAGCTGGTCCACGAGCTTGACCACTCTTCCTTCGTGCGGAAAACACATTACTATAAAGAGTGAGGAGACGATGGCTCCCATGCAATATATATAGTCTCGTCCAAGGAGTAGGTTATAATCCAAGGGTCCTTGAACGACCATCACGTTCATTTGAACGGTCTTCCCTTTCAATGTGATAGGCACATTGGGGAGGATCCCTAAAGGTCGACTGGTTCCTTTATCAAAGCCTGTCAGATTTCTCAATTCAGGCAAAAGCGCTGGCGAACCAAGCGCTTTCCAAGCAGTGGAGGAAAGGATACTCACAGATGCCCCTTCATCAATGATGGTGCCAGCCATGACCATTCTGTATATTTGGATGATAATTCTGAATGGTATGCTTGCTGGCAAACGGGGTCTGCCTAGTTGGTTCCAGTCGAAGGAGACAACTAGGTTGCTTGGTGGTGGGACCGAATAAACGACCGGGTATCGCTCTGACGAACTTCCTTCCTGCGATAAAGGAATGGGGGGAGTGCCCCCGTGCTTGTCGGAGTCTGTGTTGATGAAGAGAATTTGGATGGTGTCATCTTTATCCTCTTCAGTGACTGTATCATTCGAAGATAAATCCTCTGAAGGCAAGACCGGGTCAACTGCCGCCTCGACCTTTTGACTTTCGTCGGGTATGGATTCAGCTGGTTCATCTTCAATGATCGGCACTTCAGCTGACCACTTGAGCGGGCCAGCTGGATTTTCAACTAACGAAGGACTCGGCAAGAGTTTTTTATATCCAGGAGGAAGTCGTAACGGTGAAACCGGACGATCATTCAGAACTCTTTTCGCTTTGTCTAAGAAGGGACAACGGTGGATGGCGTGGTTGCCTTCGCACAGTTTACAGGGAGATCTATCTCTCCCTTTTTGTCCAAGGACTTCACTCTCGCTAGTTGACGGTATGCATTCAACATGGCTATCAGAGGTTGATGCCACCGGACTGTGCAAACGGGGAGACCAGTCCCTTAGTATCCGAGGGATGCAGGGACAATCTCTGTGGAAGTGGTCTCCCTTGCATATGACACATGGCGATTTAGGCTTAGTCAGTGCTGTGTGTGGATTTTTGTCAAACGACACTTGTTTGCCCCCAGTCGCTTTTGGCTCCTTCTTCTTCTTCTCTTTCTTCTTCTTTTCCTTCTTCTCCTTAGGAGCTTGGCTTTTTGTTTTACCAGTTCCATCAAGCGAAGAGGAAGGAGGAGTGGAAGAATTAGAGGAAGTAGAAGGCTGGTGGGCAACTCTGGACTGGTCTGACTGTTGATTCGACTGTTCAGGAATAGTGGTGTTCTGAACGACATTGGTTGAGAAGAGCCAGACCGGCAAGCCAATTGTCAGTCTTGGAAGCGACAATGTGGCCATATGGGGCGCACCAACATCTCCCCAAGAGGAGAAGGGACTAGGATTTCCACCAAGGGGAATTCCTTGGTTGGTGGGTTCCATTTTCTCAACCTAAAGATCAACGCAGGAAAAAGGGGTGATTGTTCCGTTTAAAATAAATTTTAACGACGCTTAGACACAACTTGCTTTTTCAATTTTAAAGAGTCGAGAAAAAGCTAAAGATGACTCTAGTCTCCTTCGATGTTTTAACGAGCCCGAAGTGACAAATGCTCGGATGGACTTTTTCCGTTATAGAGACTGAAAAAGGCCAGAAGGAACTGCTCTGGAGTTCTAGGTAGAGGGTGTGCCAAACTTTTCGCAAAACCGTAGAATACTTTTTAAGGTACGGGCGGTCAATCTTCCCGAATGCTGTGTTCAGTGCATTGCGATCAGTAGGGCGGTCGACACGGCTTCCTAAGGATAAAGGTTTTATGCCTATAGGGGTCTCCCAATATATACTCGACGGTACGTGGGAGCACAATCCGTACTGGCGTTATCGTCCCTCAGGAGGAATCACCCAACCATCAGCGAGATCGACAGTCACCAGGTTTTACGACGCCGTAACACGTCTCTAGCCTAGACCTCTATGTTGTGCGTTAAGTTACAAAGCGTTGTTAAGTTCATTCAATTTATTTTAGGTTGATCTTTCTTAGAAGTTTTCCTTTTTGGATCACCACGAGATGTATGATACAATTCCTAAATGTAGTCTAAAGATGATAAGCAAGCTTTTATATCTTTTCAACAATGAAAATCCTAGCTACAAGGGGAAAAGGAAGATACAAACTTTTCTCAAAGAGCATAGAGCACACTGTAATGCACTTTTCCCTAAATCAAAGCATGCAAACTATCAAAATGCAAATGCACAAATGCATGTACTTGTTTTCGCTTCCTTAATATTGATGCCTAAAAAGAAAGCTGTTGTACAAATTTGAATTCGATTTCAAGTGAAAACATAAACAAGTTCCTTTTTCAAAATCAAAAAGACGATTACGACACTTTATGATTTACTTGTTTCGACACTAGAAATGAATAAATTCAAACCAAATGACAAATGTAAAAACTCAATCAACTGTGAACAACAAACAAACTCACTCCTAAGATCAAAGCGACACTTACGACAGGTCTAGATCTAAGGGCGACAGTATGACTAGTTTACTTTTGTAATGGGAAACTGCAAATGATGTAACAAATATAGTTTCTTTATACAACTGAGGCGGAATTGAGGCAAAGAAAAGGGGTTTCAGATAGGTACACTGACTGATAACAGGCTGCAAAAAACAGAGATGAAACTGAGCAAAAGGAATCAGGGAATGACAGCTACGCAAGGCAAAGACTGATCAGCGCACTCCCAACACAGAGGATTTGACATTCAGCGCAGGTAGCCTTCACGGGACCTGCGTTGAAATGCAGAACCTCTTCACAGAGTCTGCGCTGAAGCAGAAACGAGAGTTGTTTCTGGGTTCTGGGTTACGGTTCGCAGTTAAATCAACAGTTTTTGGCCGGATCAAAGCTATCAATTAGGTACAATTAGGAGGATGATTTAAAGGAGGACTAAGATCTATCACAAAGGGCTGTTAGAGCACTTGTGGATCAGTTTGTTCAAATCATAAAAACAGGCCCAGTGAGTGGACTAGAGTGGCAGATCTCTACTTTGCATTTGAAAATGGCAAATGCATTTCGATTCGGCACTCCTGAGTTTATGAGAAGAACAACAATAGAAAAACAAATAAACTAACAAGATACTCTCCCCAGTGGAGTCGCTAATTTGTTGTTGGGAAAAGTATCCAATTCGGAATGCCCCTATCCCACTCTAAGAGGTGATAGTGCCTTAGCAACAAACAGGTAAACTTATTTGAGTATTCTTCTTTATGAAATGCAAGTGAGGAAGAAGGATATAACTAACCTGTATCTTCCGCTAGTTTGTCGATCCAAATCACTCCTCTCTTCAGTAGCTCCCAGCTTCTTGCTCCTTCATCGGCCCAGCTTCACCAAATTCCTGCAAGATCACAAGAGAGAGAAACTACACAAAGATACAGATATACATTCATAAAAAGCTCAAGATCAGATTAAGCTAAACATGTAAGCATAACAAAACATCATTGGTATACAACATGTAGGAGAAAGTCAAATAGTTTATTGATATGATAATAAAGTCCAGGAGGAGATACAACCAAGTGAGTTCCGATCCAGCATCTACCTCCCAGCAAAGGAATCCCTTCCTCTCCTCCAACAAAACATAAATCACCCAATGTGCTAATCTCAATCCCAAACCAACAGCAATTCTCTGCAAAGTACAAAATTCCAGCCTCCTGAACCTCTGGGTGAGAGATCCATATATAGATGTGAGTAGAGAGGATGAGTCAGCTCATGTTTTGACTTGTGGCTTCTCTCTGTCAGTTCTTGCTTCCACTTGGAGGTTGAGAACCTCTTACTCATCACTAGTCGAATTCATTGAGGCAAGTGTCATTGGAGAAGATTCTGGAAGCTTCCATGGTCTTTCCACCTCGTTGAATGAACTTGCCATTTGTCATTTCCCGCTCAGCGTACCCTGGTAGTGCTTCTACCTGCGTTGCAGTGCACCTAGCCAGTGTAATCTCTGCATTTCAGCACAGACAGCTAGTGGAGCCTCTGAATTGATCCTGAATTGACTGTTTCTGAGTGGTTTTTTGTGGAGAACTTCTGGGAGAAGTTGTCATTGGTTGACTTTGTTCCTTTAGGAGCTGTAACAACATCTTTAAGGACTTTGGATCCCTTGAATTATGGACATTTCATGCTTATAGTTGTAAGGCACAAAAATGTCTATAACACTTGGTCGTCAGCACGTCAGAGGCTGCCGATACGTTGTGCATGAAGGCTTCCAGTCTGATAGTGCTGCCAGGTGGAGCACTAACCATGGAAAATGAGGCTGACAGACCCACCGTCAGTGCCTTGAAAGGAGTTGGACTGAACCTAGCAGTGCTTCTGTGTGAAGCACTCCACCTGTTGTAGGATGGAGTAATTGCAGAGCTGAGGGCGCGCAAGCACCGCTCCCTCCAGGTGATCAGTGAACAGAAGATAAACAACAAGCAGATGGCCCTACAAAGGAATGCTGCCATCACCGCTAAGGCCAAGGCAACCAGCCAGAGCAAGAAGATCATACATGTCGTGGAGGAGGCTTGAAAAATGGTGCCAGAGTTGGCCATTTTAGTGGAGGAGCCAGTCGAGGTCTGAATCTGCAAATTGGCCATAGGGGTGTGTGACACTTAGACAGAGATGGTGCAGATTCAGTTGGAGCTGAACCTACAAATTACAGAGCTCCAATTGAGGGCCAAGCCTTCAACACCGCCAGAGGTAAAGGAACAGTGGGCGGCCGCTGTCATAGAAGCAGTACGGTGGGGAATGTAGTAGCAGACTGCACACAGTTGTTCGAATAATTGTTTGAGATCCTGACTGGCTTGTAGGAGGACCCAAACATCCGGAGGCTAGAAACAGAAGTGTGTGAACTCCAATAGCGCTATGATGAAGTTAAGGGCACAGCACGAATCGTCGCACTGACACAGAGGTTAGCCAAGCCACAGGAAGCCAAGTTGCTGAAGGAACAGGTGGATGTAGCACTGCACAAGGAAGCAGTGTTGAAGGCAGGACTAAAGCTCTAGCTGGAGGAATCTTACACAGTCACAGGAAACATTGAAGGTAAGCTTGCATCTCTGCAAGTGACGCAAAAACACCTTCAGGCTGATAGCAGAGGGGCAGTAACCGAGAAAATAGTTGAATATGTGAAGCAGGCAGTAGCTAAGTGCATGGTCAAAGTTACGGTCATTAGGGTTGAGTTGGACATGCTTCGTGCAAAGATCTCTGCGCCTACTAAGTGACACGAGGGCGAGTCATGATGTTTGTGTTGGGGGCCTATTGGGAGTGGAATCCCCTAAGGGTAGCTTTGGGGCTAAAAGCCCAAGTTAAGTAAATTTTTGTAATATAATTGTAAAGACTCTGCATTTTGTGGTCGCGAAGCGTGAAGGTCTTATGTGTCGAAAAGGGTAGTCCTCCCTTAGTTTTGTAAAGTAAAGTCGGCTGTAAGAGACCCACCCATGGTCTACAGACCATGGGATTGTATAAAAAGACTTAAGCTCTAAGTATTTAGGGGCATCGAGCATGAAATAGAGTCATAGTTGTGAAGAAAGAAGTCTAAGTCTTGGGTTGTAGTGTAGATAGAGGCTTTGCAGCTGAGTAAGCAAAGGCCTAGGGTAGAAGTCCACAGTTGAGTGCGCGGACCCCTGCAGTTGTGTGCGCAGGGTGAGAAGAGACTATAGCACTTGGGAGATATTAATAAAAGGAGTTATTCTACAATTTTTTTGGATTTATTTGTCAAAGAATTTGGATATTTGTGTACGAATTTCCTTTATTATGCTTATATGATGCATGAATGAATGCAATTACATTGAATAATTGAACGCAATTACGAATATCTGCTTACGCAGTGATAACCTCAAGTATTTGACAAGATAAGAAAATCATTTAGTATAATTGAGGAATCTGCATGGCACACTACCATAGCAGTGCGAAAGTACCTGAGCCACAGGTTAGGGCTCTGCGAAGGTCGATTGTATACTGTCGCGAAGGTATTGAAGGCTAGAATAGAGGGTTTGTCTTACAAACCCTAGAGTGAGACCACCTGTGCGCAGGCAGAGATAGAAGAAATCAAATGAAATCACAACCAACTCATGGTGAAAAAACTTGGTTCCAACATCCCCCCATCCTGCTTCGGGTGAGATTTCAGTATGCGCTCCGCAGGCTAATGCCAAAAGGGCCAATAGTGTAGGAATTTGTTGTGCTAATTAACACTGAACCTGGGTCAGGCCCCCTCAAGCCAACAAATGGTTCTGTTTCCAGGACCAGAATCTACATAAGAGATGTGTGATGTCATATCACCAGAATCTATCTAAGAAGGACATTGGAGACTGGTTGGATAGAAAGATCCACGAATTCGCAGCACAAGAGAACATAAACTCATGATTGATAAAAGAACGTTGGTTGGATAGATACCTATGTATAGAGATCCACGAGATCTTTTTCTTCTCCTTCGCTAGCAGGCTATACGAGTGGATCGCATAGCTAGCAGATAGCGAAGGAAGGTGGAAACTTGATGGTCCTATTGTGTGGACCCTGTAGTTAGTGCGAAGGTTGAAAACATCGTAGGATAAGATGGCTCGCACTGTTAATCATTGGCTCGATCACCTCATAAGAGGATTTGTGACTGAATTTGTAGTTAACACCTCACTGAGCTATAGTGAGGTGTACCAATGCTTTTTCAAAGGACAGTGAGGTAAGTACGTAAAATTTTTGAATGCCTGGATTAAAATTCTATTGTGCGAAAAATGGGTTATGCACCTACCTTGATGTTCAGGACTACGTGAAGTGGAAAAACTTACAGGAATGAAGGAAAAAAGGGTCTGAAGTATAGTCCCTTGATTTCACCTTCGCGAGGTAACGAAGAAGGGATATCAAAGGTTTCTCCGCAAAGTGCTATTCAGTTAATAAGATAAGGATTCCCGCGAATAACACCTCCGCCCACACCACCTCTGACATCACCACCCGCACCTCCAACTTCACCCGTACCACCTCCACCTCTACCACAGTTCAGTATGGAAAATATAGTGAAGTTTCCTTTGTTCAAAGGCTCGGGAAATGAAGACCCAGACCAATTCTAGTTCGGTGTGAGGGTTGTATGGGAAGCTCAAGGTGTTACAGATTATCATATAAAGAAGGCGACACTGGTTAGTGCTCTGTAAGATCACACACTAAACTGGTATATTAAGTACTCTAACGATAACCCGAATGCTAGAGTAGCAGACATTGAGGCAACACTAAATAGGGAATTTAGTATCCCTAAATCTAAGGCGCAGTCGATTGTGGAATTCAGAGAGATCATGATGCAACCAGGTGAGATGCCTTGGGAACTACATCAGAGACTAAAATGTACAATCCGCGAAGCCAACATGAATTTGACAGATGGAAAACATCGTGAGTGGTTTGTGGCTTTGCTACTACCACATTTAAGAAGTGCATTGTCATAGTAGAAGATAACAACTTAGGTCGAGGGCTTGGAGATTTCCATGAGACTAAACGAAACTCTGATACAAGATCCTAATCTAAGAGTTCAGCAGATCCATGTGCAGCTAAAGAATATTTGCCTTGAGATGCAAAGTCTGAAGCAGGACAAAACAGTTCAACCGGAAGTGTGAGAGAAGGTATGGTGCTTGAAATGAAAGAGTCAGGGTAATGACAAAGACCATTTCCTAGTCTTTACAAACTATATTGCAGGAGGAGGACCAATGCCTTTAAGGCTAGAAACTCAAGCAGGACCTAGCGTGTGGCGTGCATTATGGTGTGCTATCTACCAGGTAGCTGGAAAGCATGCCACGAATAATTTTCACTTGCTACACAAGTTTGTACAAACACCGCAACAGATGTTCTGCAACTTTTGTAGGTCGGTAGGGAAAGATGAGCATACTTGCAAGAGCTATGAATTGATGATGGGTAGAACTCCCACCTATAGGGTTCAGGCTGAAACGTGGCCCCTTGACCAAAGCACAGGGATGGTGTGGAAAGGATTTCAGGGGCACGGAAGAGGTCGAGGCAGAGGAGGACCTTATAGAGGTCAAGGATAGTTGATTTGCTACAATTGTGGAGGACCAGGACATTATGCCTGCGATTGCACTAATCCAACATGTCCCTCATGCAAGTATTGCACACTGTTTGATCATGAAGTGGAAGACTATCCTATGTTGATAGCTAGGATAGGTGACAAAGGGGTGCTACCACCTCTATCGACTCAAAACCTGTAGATGATGAGGTCTGAGCTCCACGGGGAAGATCCAAACATGAATATAGTCCTCACAAGTTGAATCACGACAGGAGATGACAAGAGGAAACAACCAGAAGACAGTACATGGGTTCACAAAGCCCCAGCAAAGGAGGCTGAGTTTGAATTGGAGCATGCTCGTGAAGCCTTCATGGAAGCTAAGAAGAGCTTCGCTGAGGCCTCCACCTCAGGAAGCAAGGATAAGCCTGAGCAGGAGATGGACCCCTCGATGCTCACAACTTTCCTGGAAACCTATATGTGGTTAGTGCATGATAGTAAGGCTATGAAAGGGTTACAAGAACTCATCAATAGATGCGCTGGAATAGTGCCAGGTGAGCTGCGCATAGTATGAAATATTGGGAAGCATAAAACAAGGACAATATAGGAGATGAGACTGACCGCACAAATAGGAGAGTATGAAATGGATCCCATCATTTTGGACCTGGGGTCAGATGCAAATGCCCTACCAAAACAGACTTGGGAGCGAAAGGGGAGACTTGCACTGAAATGGTCTCCGATTCATCTAAGGATGGTGAATCAATAGAAGATCGTCCCTATGGGGCGGTTGTAGGGAGTGACCATGGATATTGAGGGAGCAAGCATGCTGGATGACTTTGAAGTAATAGAGATAGTGGATGATAACAAATTGGCCACATGGGTGTTTGACAATCAGACAGAGATGGCATGGGTTATGTTATAGCTGAACCTACAAATTATAGAGCTCCAGTTGAGGGCCCAACCTTCAACACCGCCAGAGGTAAAGGAACAGCGGGAGGCCCCTGTCACAGAAGCAGTCACAACGGTGGAGAATGCAGTAGCAAACTACACACAATTGGTCGAATAATCGTTTGAGGTCCTGACCAGCTTGCAGGAGGACCCAAACATATAAAGGCTGGAGATAGAAGCCCGCGAACTCCAACACTGCTATGATGAAGTTAAGGGCGTAGCATGAACCTTCACGCTGACACAAAGGTTAGCCAAGCTACAAGAAACCAAGCAGCTGAAGGAATAGGTGGATGCAGCGCTACAAAAGGAATCAGTGCTAAAGGCACAACTAAAGCCTTGGCTATAGGAAGCTTATGTAGTCACAGGAAACATTGAGGGCAAGCTTGGGACTCTGCAAGTGATGCAACAACATTTTCATGCTGACACCGCATGGGTATTTGTTGGGCATGGAATCCCACCACAACATGTTTTGGGGCTCAAAGCCCAAGTTTTGGTCAAATATGATGTAATACTTTGCGAATTGCGGGCGCGGAGTGCAAAATGTATATCGAGTCATAGGGTTGTCTGCCCTAAGTTTTGTAATGTAATGTAATGTCATGTCGGCCTACCCATGGTCCGTGGACCATGGCATTGTATAAATAGAGTGAGGCTCTAAGTTGTAAAGATAATAACAAACAAGAGATGGATTAATGTAATAATCTAGTAGTAGATAGAGAAGAAATCTAAGTGTATTGGGTCATAGTAGTAGGAAGAGGCTCTGTAGCTAAGTGTGTAGAGGCCTAGTAGAGTCCGCAGCTGAGTGCATAAGGTGAAGTTGAGACTGTAACCCAAGAAGAAGAATAATAAAGAGAATTTTGATTCTAAATATTGTGTATCTATTTCTGTATGATTTTCTATGCATTTATACCTTTTTTATTATCGCGCGCACTTATATGAATACAGAACACCGTTAAGGTTAATTGGGCTCATACATATAAGTTAGTAATAAAATAATATTAGGTTATTAGTAAGGAAGTTGGGTAATAACAGAGATCGCTCCTCAAACAGAGTTGCGCAAAGGCAACATTACAGGCTGCAAGGTACTGATAGGTGCGCGTAGCGACGTGTGTGCAGGGTCAAACCACGGACCACCCAAAAGCCATCAGACATCTCTAAGGTGCAGAAACCTAGTTCTAGCACCGTCCCATACTACTTCGGGTCAGACCTCAATCCGCACTCTACGGACTATTACCAAAAGGGCCAGTAGTACTGGGATTTGTTTAGCTAAATCATATCTGAACCTATGTTAGGCCCCTATAAGCCAATAAATGGTTCCGTTTCCAGGACACAAGATTTGCATAAGGGATCTCTGATGTCGTGTCAGTGGAATCCAACAAAGAAAGAAATTGAAGGGTGGTTGGACAAGAAGATTCATGATTTCGCAGCGCAGGAAAACAGGAATCCACAAGTATCTAAGGAATAGTGGTTGGAGCGCTACTTATATATGGAAATCCACAAATTTCTCTTTGCATCCTTTCCTTCTGAGCTGTATGAGTGAATCGCGAAGCTAGCAGACAATCAGGGAAGGTGTAGGCTTGACAAACCAATCGTGTGGACTCCGGAATTAGTGTGTAGGCTAGAAGCATTAGGAGATAAGATCGCGCGAGTTGTGGACCATTGGCTCAATCGAATTATAGGGGGATTTATCATTAAGTTCATGGTAGATACGACCGTCAGCTATAGGGAGGCTGAGCGAAGCTTCCTCAAAGGACCGCGAGGTAAGTATATTAAATCTTTGAACACTTAGATTAAGATGCTATTTTGTGGAAACCGGTTTATTCGAATAAATTAATGTTTGGGACCACGTGAAGTGGGAAGATATACAAAAGTAGAGGTAGTGAAGAATTAGTAACCAATCCCTTAATTTCACCCTCGCAGAAAAGTGAGGAAGAGCTCGCAAAAGTTTCCCCAAGAAGCATGATCAGTCTGATAAGGCAATGAATTCCACGCTTGCCACCTCCCCCTACACCGCCACTTGTCTCACCCTCCTCACCTCTATTTCCACAGTTCAATATGGTGAGTGCGATCAAACTACCGGTATTTAGAGGAGTAGGGAATGAAGATCCGGAACAATTCTGGTTTGTGGTAAGGGAGGTATGGGAAGCACAAGGCATCGTGGATGAAAATATCAAGAAGGCTACGCTGGTAAGTGTGTTGTAGGATTGCGCATTAACATGGTACATTAATCATTCTAATGACCATCCGAATGTAGGAATCGCAGAAATCCATACCGCACTAAACAGGGAATTTAGCAGGCCAAAGTCGAAGACACAATCAATTATCAGGTTTAAGGAGATTGCGATGCTCCTAGGCGAGACCCCTTGGGATCTGGACCAAAGGCTGAAGGGTATGATTTGTGAAGCCAACATGGCTTTGACGAATGGACAACACTGTGCATGGTTTGTAGCATCACTAACACTGTATTTAAGGACAAAGTTGTCACAACAAAAACTTTCCACCCAGGCTGAAGCTTTGGAGATGGCAATCAGATTGCATGAGACCCCTGTACAAGACCCTGGTCTGGGAGTCCAAAAAATCCACATGCAACTGCAAAATCTGTGTTTGGAGATGCAGAGTTTGAAACAGGATAGGACATTTCATCCAGAGGCGTGTGAGGAGGTATGGTGCATAAAATGCAAAGGCCATGGGCATGACAAGGACCACTGTCCAGTGTTCGCAAATTACTTAGTGGGAGGAGGTCTGATGCCGTTAAGACCTAAGGCACAAGCAGGACCAAGCATGGCACCTACACTATGGTGTGTGATCTCTTAGATAGGGGGAAAACACGCTACAGATAATTGTCATCTATTTCAGAAGTATACGCAGACGACCTAGCAATTGTTCTATAGTTTCTGCAGGTCGGTAGGCCATGATGAAAGCACCTGCAAAAACTATGAACTAATGATGGATCAGACTCCTTCCTACAGGGTGTAGACCGAAACGTGAGCCTCAACCCAAATGCATTAATGGTGGGCACTAGATGTCAAGGGCGCAGACGAGGTCGAGGTGGAATGGGACCAAGAAGGGGTCGCGAACAACTAATTTGTTACAATTTCTGGGGACCAGGGGACTATGACTGCGATTGTACAAACCCAACAAGGATATCATGTTTGTATTGTACTTAGTTTGATCATGAGGTAGAAGACTGCCCTACATTGATAACGAGGCTACACAAAAAAGGGGTACTCCAGCTTCCTCCGACTCAGAATTTGCAGATGATGAGGTTTGAGCCGAGTGAAGAAGACCCGAATGTAAACATGATGCTTAGGAGCGATATGACCACTGGCGATGATAAAGGTAAGAAGTCAGAAGAAAGTGCAAAGGAACCCAAATTTGATCTAGAACGCACGAAGGAGACATTCATGGAACCTAAGAAGAGCTTCACGAAGGCCTCCACTTCAGGTAGTAAGGATCAACTAGAACCAGGGATGGATTCTTCAATGCTCACTAACTTTCTAGAGACATGCATGAAACTGCTATGCGATAGCAAGGCAATAAAAGGACTACAGGAACTTATCACTATGTGCGAGGGGTCAGGAGAACCTTGCGTGGTCTGAAAAATTGGAAAGCATGCATTCCGCACATGAAGGGAAATGAGGTTGACTGCGCAAATCGGCGAGTATGAAATGGATAAGGTAATTGTGGATCTCGGGTCGGATGCGAATGTACTATCGAAACAAACATGGGAACACATGGGAAAACCCACACTACAATGGTTTCCTGTTCAGTTCTGAATGGCAAACCAACAGAAGATCTTTCCCATGGGAAGATTGAAAGGGGTAACAGTGGATATTGAAGGTGCGAGCGTGCAAGAAGATTTTGAAGTGATACAGATTGTCGATGATAGCAATCCCTATCCTACGCTACTAGGAATAGACTGGGCCACCAATATGAACGGAGTCATCAATTTGAAGAAGCACAAAATGATTTTTGAGAAAAATTCACTACGCGTAGTAGTACCGCCAGGTCCAGCTGAAGGAGCGTGATACACTGAACCAGTGCACGATGATGATCGTGATGACGATCTCGATTTCATCTACAAGATAACTTCGCAATAACAGGATTGGGTGAATCTGACTATAGATGGAAGGATTTCGTGGGAGCGCAAAAGCTCCTCCACTTCAGATTGAGACGAAAAAGTAGAGCAATGGCAGAATCAGTTGCACGAAATAACAACGCTTAATTGTAAGATGATGATTAGATCACTACGCTGTGTGACAACCGAGGCACGGTATCTTCGTGCATATGATGGGTTAACAGTGGTGGATGAATTCCTAAACAAATTTGAAAGTGAAGTAGCAGAACAATGGCGGTTTGATGCTCTAAAATGGGCACTTCGTGTAACTCCAGCAAGATGGTGGGGTAGACATCAGAGAAGTTTTGAGGACTGGCGTAGATGACGCGCCTAATATTTGGGAAACCACAGATGCGGCTAGTAGACAAGTATGAAGGATGGGATGATCCATGTACACAGCTCGTGAAATGGACCAAGGTCTACAGGGAAGAGCCATAGCTTGAATGGGTACATTTATTATATCGTACCCTATATGTCATACCCATGAATTCGTATATGGAAACAGAGCTCCGCCATGGTACGAGAAAATGGGATGCCTTGTGCGAGGGATTTCTGTTAACTTTCACGTTTGAAGATCGTTGGTGGGATACAGTTGAAAATCTGCTACAGACAGTGGAAGCAACTATCTTCAAAATACCCCAGGAGCCAATGGAGGAACTTCAGCCAGAATGGGCGACACAGCTGAGCTGCGCACTAGAGTGTTACAACGTAAATGTTTAGGAGGATTATGAGGATGCACAAAATATTAATATCCTAGAAACGAAAGGCTGTTGCAAGGTTTGAATACCATCGATTGAGGACCCAGACATCACTGCGCCACTAAAAACAAAGCAGGTAAACATTGGAATGGAGGCAGAACCAAAGCACGCAACGTTTGGGGATTATTGGGATGATGCCACAGTGGACAAGGTCGTTGAGTTACTCTACAAATACTAGGACTTGTTCCAAACCAAAATTACAGAGTTAAAAGGGATCGTTGGCAACTTAGGGATGATGAAGATCACCTTGAAACCCGATGCGAAGCTAGTTAAGCAACGACTTTACTGGTTGAATCTGAAATATAAAGAAAACGTCTATGAAGATTTAGAAAAAATTCTCACAGCTGGAATTATTGAGCCAGTAGAAGAATCCGACTAGGTGAGTCAGATGGTAGTACAAGAAAAAAAATAGAAGGGCGAAATAAGAATATGCATGGACCTTAGGAAGCTGAACGATGCCTGTGTACACGATCCATTCCCGACACTGTTCACAGATGAAGTACTCGAGAATGTTGGTGGTCAAGAAGCATACTCATTCATGGATGGGTTCTCAGGGTACCATCAGATCAAGATCACACTGGAAGATAGGAGAAAAATGACATTAATAATAGAATGGGGCTGCTTTGAATACACCATTATGCCATTTGGATTGAAGAACGTGCTAGCCATCTTTCCGCGCATCATTGTGGCTGTGTTCAAAGAATATATCCACAAGTTCTTGGAGGTCTATCTAGATGATTGGACTGTCTTTGGATTAATTAAGCACCATGTAGCAAGCTTACGCTTGATGTTGGATACTTACCGCTGACACCAGATTGCGCTGAACCTTAAGAAGTGCACATTCCTCGTTCCCTTTGGGAACCTGCTGGGACATGTGGTCTGCAAATAAGGACTAATGATGGACCTCACGAATATTGCCATTATTCTGAATCTGGAAGCATCGCAGAGTGTTAAACAATTGCGTGCTACTTTGGGACACACCGGATACTATAGGAACTTCATCAAAAGTTATGCGTAAATAACAACGCCAATGGAAAAGCTATTGAAAAAGGATGTTACATATTGCTAAAACGATGACTGCATGAAGAGTTTGGATATCCTAAAGGGGAAACTGCCCTCTGCTCTAGTCCTGGACTTCCCAAAATGGGATGTGGAATTTCCTATACATGTTGATGCGTCATGTATTGCGTTGGGAGTAGTACTCACACAAGAGGGCGCAGAGGGTGTGGATCACCTAATCGCGTTTTCAAGTCGGAGATTATCCAAAGCATAAAAGAATTATTCCACCCTAGAGCACGAGGGGTTAGCAATGGTGTACGCGCTCAAAAAATACCGACACTATTTACTCAGTAGACATTTCAAGATGTATACCGACCATTCCGTATTGAAATACCTGGTGAATAAGCCTGTGTTGGGGAGACGCATATGCAGATGGCTCTTACTATTCCAAGAATATGATTTTGAGGTCATAGTCAAGCAAAGATGCTTGAACACAGGACCAAATCACATTTCACGAATTGATACGGGCAAGGAACTAACAAATTTCGAGGAGGGGCTACCTGATGCACAACTCTTTGCAGTGCGTGTCGTGGACGGACACTTCAAATATATAATCCATTTTCTAAGAACAGGGAATATGACGAAGGAATACTCAGTCCAACAGAAAAAGGAATTGGTGGTGCACACAGAGGGCTTTTGTTATGAAACCAGCTCAAGGAAAGATAGAAAAGAAAGATCAACGCCTTAGAATTCAGCCTCTTCGATGGGGAAACCTCCTTTACATTACATAAATGAACAATTCTTGGATGATACGAATGAAAAGACCTCCTTTTTATATATAGGAGTCTAAGGGGTTATAACATAATCATAGCCGACATAACAATAATAATGTAAGGGCACAATAATAACAATAGTGGGCTTCTATATGGCACAATAGTAATAATATGGGCACTACATGGGTACATCAATATAATAAGTGGGTTATACTAACAACAATAGGGGGTTACACTAGTAGTATAGGGGCCTAACATGCTGCTCTCCTTCAAAAAGCGTTGTCCTCAACGCTTGAGTAGTTCTTGATGCTTCTGTATAAAATTCTTGTCCTCCCATGTGGAATATTCAACGGGTAAGTTCTTCCACTTGATGAAATACTCTGAAATTGATCGATTTCGTAGCTGTCGGGTTCTTGTTTCTGTGGCTGCTATAGGTTCCAATATGATTTTTCCTTCCTCTTCAATTTTTGACAATATTGCTTGAATTGGGATCTTTTGCAACTTTTGAATAAGTGGCCATACTTCTTCGTCCTTCTTCCATTCATCCCTTGCTTCGTTTATCCAATTTGGTTGGATAATATAAATAGCAAAAAACAATGCTTCCACATCCTCATCCTTGAAGAGTATTCTCATTCGGTAAGGTTGCCATTTTTTAAGTGCATGTAGTATTGCCAAAATTTCCTTCTCATAAATAGCTTGCTTGAGATGTAGCAGTAAAAATACCCAATCACCTACATCAAAACATTTTTCACTACGATGTTGATCTACCTGTTGTTTCGTTTGATTTTGCACCGAAGTGGCGTTATCCTTTAAAAGTTGGAGAACTTGTTGCTGATGCTCAATGTGATCTTTCTCTGCTTGAACCTTTTTCTTCTTGATATGTCCTTCTATATTTTGAGGAGTGGTAATTTCTTCCCGTCCTTTACAAGATATGGTCAGATTCATTTCTTGATGCTCAATGTGATCTTTCACTTCTTGAACATTTTTCTTCTTGATGTGTCCTTCTATCTTGATAGTTTGAGGAGTGGTAATTTCGTCCATTGAATTACAAGATATGGTTGGATTCATTTCTTCTTTCTCGATGTGATCTTTCACTACTTGCACCTTTTTCTTCTTGATATGTCCTTCTATCTTAAGAGTTTGAGGAGTGGTAATTATTTCCAATGCTTTACAAGATATGGTCTGATTCATTTCGTCTTTCTCTGGGGTGGTGTCCTGGCGTATATCCTCTTCTTTTGATGTTTCTTGATCCTTTTCTTCCTCCTCTTCATATTCTATGTAAAATAATTTCTTCTCAGCACACCTATGACCTTTAGTGCATTTGCTGTCACAATTGTAACAAAGCCCTTTTTCTCTTTTTTCTTCCCATTGTTGTGGTGTAACCCTTGTAGGTTGTGGAAGGCTGGGAGAAACAACACTTCCATCTTTATAGTTGTGAGGGCTATGCTTCCTGGTTTCCATAATTTTTCTTTCCATTATGTCACAAAGCCCTTTTACTCTTTCCAATTGTTGTGGTGTTGCTCTTTGTATCCTCATAATGTGCTATCATTTCCTCCGTGAAAATTGACCACGTAACAAGTTTTTTACGAGAACAAAGCCCTTCATACCATAAAACTTGATCTGGTTCTAAATATGAAGATACAATACATACCTTTTGTAACAGTTGTACACCATGTAGATCAAAATATTACTCCATTTGAAGTATCCAATTTACCGGATGCTTGCCATCAAACTTCCTCATCTTGCTTTTTCTTGATTTTAGGAGCTCGACCTTGAAACGACTGTAACTCTGTACTTTTCAATCACCTAGTTCTAAATTTGTGACCTACAGTAGTCCTCTGTGTCCTCTTTCCAATGCCACAAGTCTGAACCAAATTGGATTCTCCAAGGAAGAGTTATGTGAAATCTCCCACAGTGACTTGATTATAGACTAGTTCAGTAGAGCGAACTTGTACGACATGCCACGAGTCACTGTTTCGACCTTTGTATTTGAAAAACACCCACAAGAAACTACAATCCGTCCTCTTTCTATACCTTCTTACAAAACTTCAATCCGATCCCCAGAGAGAAAGTTATGATGATTTTCCCCAGGTCACCTGTTTTGAATGTAATTCAGGAGTCTTCAAAAAGACCAAATTCCTCAGATCATATCTCCGAAAATATCGCGCGAAAATATCTAAAATTCGGACCCAAGGTTCAGCGCGATTTCTTCTCAAATGGGTTTTTTTTGCGACTTCTGAAACGTCACAGAGAAAAGGTTATAGCGAAAATTCCACGATGACCTGTTTGGAGCAGCGAAACCCTAGAATCCAAAGCTCTGATACCAAATGTTATGAAACCAGCTCAAGGAAAGATAGAAAAGAAAGATCAACGCCTTAGAATTCAGCCTCTTCGAGGGGGCAACCTCCTTTACATTACATAAATGAACAATTCTTGGATGATACAAATGAAAAGACCTCCTTTCTATATATAGGAATCTAAGGGGTTATAACATAATCAGAGCCGACATAACAATAATAATGTAAGGGCACAATAATAACAATAGTGGGCTTCTATATGGCACAATAGTAACAATATGGGCACTACATGGGTACATTAATATAATAAGTGGGTTATACTAACAAGAATAGGGGGTTACAGTAGTAGTATAGGGGCCTAACAGCTTTTTTGTCATCGCGGGGCACCTATACAAAATGGGCATTGATGAGATATTGCGAAGATATGTACCTGAATTTGAACGAGGTCAGATCCTTGCGGAAGCACATGGGGGCACTGCAGGAGGACACTAAGGAGGATGCATGACCTCACGGAAGATTCTTCACACAGAGCTATGGTGGCCAACCCTGCACCAGGATTCAAAAGTGCACGGTAAGACCTGTGATATTTGTCAAAGGACTAGAAAACCATCGTGGAGGGATGAGATGTCGTTAAATCCACAAATAACATTGCAGCCATTTGAAAAATATCCAATCGACTTTGTGGGACTGATCAAACGTCAGGGAAAGAAAGGCGTGCGCTACATCATCACTACGACGGAGTACCTGATTCGATGGGCAGAAGCACAGCCGGTTAAAGACCGCACAACCGCTATGGTTGTGAAGTTCTTGTTCAAAAAAGTGTTGAAATGATTTGGCTGTCCAAAAATCTTAATGAGTGATCGTGGAACACATTTCCTGAATGAAACCATCAGCACGCTCACAAAAGAGTTCCAGGTGTATCATCATAAAAGTACACCGTACCACCCACAAGCTAATGGTACAGTAGAGGCGTTCAACAAAATACTGGAGACTGCACTGACCAAAGTATGCAATGCACACCGAAATGAATAGACCTGTGCGTACCTGTCGTACTATGGGCTTATAGGATAATGTGCAAGAAATTGACAAGATAGACACCTTTCTAGTTAGTCTATGGCACGGAAGATGTCATTCCGATGGAATACATCATACCTAGTCTACGAATAATAGCTCTCACGGGCATGACGGACTACGAAGCTCTGGAAAAAAGGCTTGCATAATTAGAAGAACTCGAGGAAGAATGGTTTCTAGCTGGATTTCATCATTAGGTAAAAAAGCAGCGTGAAAAGGCGTGGCTTGACCACCATATTATGTTGCGCACCTACAAGGTAATGACTTAAAGTTGTTGTATGACAGTAAGTTTGAAAAATTTCGAGGAAAATTTAGAATGCACTGGCTGGGACCATACGTGGTCAAAGAGGTTACGGAGGGAGGTGCGGTCCAGCTAGTCAAACTAAATGGAGAACCATTCCTAGGCAAAGTAAATGGTCGTCACTTGAAGCCCTAAACGGGTGGGCCAACTATCTGACTAACCGACCAAAGCAATGTATTCGCAACCTGAGGAACCAGACAAGGGCGCGGGACTGTATGCAACAGATGTCGGTACAAAGGTAAGGGCACAATTCAGACATAGAGGTTTCAAAAGAAAGAATGCAATAGGTGTAGCAGGCAGCAGCTCAGTGCGTTGCAAAATTCAGGCTATTCGGGACAGGTTGGAGGGACTCCATGCCAAGATCGTTGTGCTGACAAAGTGACTTGAGGGCGAGTCACGATGTTTGTGTTGGGGGCATGTTGGGCATGGAATCCCCCCATAGCATGTTTTGTGGCTCAAAGCCCAAGTTTTGGTCAAATATAGTGTAAGACTCGACGAATTGTCAGCCTAGAGTGTGAAATGTATATCGAGTCATAGGGTTGTCCACTCTAAGTGTTGTAATGTAATGTAATGTCATGTCAGCCTACCCATGGTCCGTAGACCATGGGATTGTATAAATAGAGCGAGACTCTAAGTTGTAAAGACAATAATAAACAACAGATGGATTAATGTAATGATCTAGTAGCGGATAGAGAATAAGTCTAAGTGTATTCGGTCGTAGTAGTAGGAAGAGGCTCTGTTGCTGAGTGTGTAGAGGCCTAGTAGAGTCTGCAGCCGATTGCTTGGACTGTTGCAACTGAGTGCGTAGGGTGAAGTTGAGACTGCAACCCAAGAAGAAGAATAATAAAGAGAAGTTTGATTCTAAATACTGTGTATCTGTTTCTGTATGATTTTCTATGCATTTATACTATTTTGATTATTGCGCGCACTTATATGAATACAGAACACTGTTATGGGTAATTGGGCTCATACAGATAAGTTAGTAATGAGATAATATCAGGTTAATAGTAAGGAACTTGGGTAATAACACAAATCGTGCCTCAAACAAAGTTGCGCGAAGGTAGCATTGTAGGCTGCAAGGTACTGATAGGTGCGCGTAGTGACGTGCACGCAGGGTCAAACCACCGACCACCTAAAAACCATCAGACATCCCTAGGGTTTGGAAACCTAGTTCTAGAACCCTCCTATACTACTCTGGGTGAGACCTCAGTCCGTGTTTTGTGGACTGTTGCCGAAAGGGCAAGTAGTACCGGGATTTGTTTGGCTAAATCATCTCTAAACCTGGGTCAGGCCCCTATAAGCCAACAATAGTAACCGAGAAAATAGTTGAATATGCGAAGTAGGCAGCAGCTCAGTGCACAACCAAAGTTATGGTCATCAGGTTCGAGCTGGATACGCTTCGCACAAAGATCTTAGCACCTACCGAGTGACTCGATGTTGAGTCATGATGTTTGTGTTGCAGACCTGTTGGGAGTGGGATCCTCCAAGGGCACTTTTGGGGCTAAAAGCCCAATTTAAGTCAATTTTTGTAATATAATTGTAAATACTCTGCATTTTTTGGTCATAGAGCATGAAGGTGTTATGTGTCAAAAAGGGTAGTCTTCCCTTAGTTTTGTAAAGTAAATTCAGTTGTAAGAGACCTACCCATGGTCCGCGGACCATGGGATTGTATAACAAGAGCTAATCTATAAGTAGTTAGGGGAATCAAACATGAAATAGAGTCATATCCATTAAGAAAGAAGTCTAAGTCTTGGGTTGTAGTGTAGATATAGGCTCTACAGCTGAGTGCGCAGAGGCCTAGGGTAGAAGTCTGCAACTGAGTGCGCAGACCACTGCAACTGTGTGCGCAGGGTGAACAGAGTCTATAACACTTGGGAGATATTAATAAAAGGAGTTATTTTGAAATTTTTGTGTATTTCTTTGTTGACGAATTTGAATATTTTTGTATGAATTTCCTTTATTGTGCTTATATGATGCGCAAATGAATTCAATTACACGAAATAATTCAACGCAATTACGAATATATGCTTACGTGGTAATAACCTCAAGTATTTGACAAGATAAGCAAATCACTTAGGATAATTGAGGAATTTGTGTGGCACACTACCATAGCAGCATGAAAGTACCTGAGCCATAGGTTAGGGCTGCACGAAGGTCAATCGTATGCTTTCGCAAAGGTATTGAAGGTCGGAATAGAGGGTTTGTCTTACAAGCCCTAGAGTGAGACAACCTACGCACAGGCAGGGATAGAAGAAATAAAATGACATCACAACCATCTCAGGATCCAGAAACTTGGTTCCAACATCCCCCCATACTACTTCGGGTGAGACTTCAGTTCACACTCCGGGGGCTGATGCCAAAAGGGCCAATAGTGTAGCGATTTGTTTAGATAATTAACGTTGACGCTGGGTTAGGCACCCTCAAGCAAACAAATGGTTTCATTGCCGAGACCGAAATCTGCATAAGAGATGTGTGATGTCGTATCACTGGAATCAAACTAAGAAGGAGATTGGAGACTAGTTGGATAGAAATATCCACGAATTCGTGGCACAAGAGAACAGAAACCCGTGACTGACAAAAGAATAGTGGTTGGACAGATACCTTTATACAGAGATCCATGAGATCCTTTTCTGCTCCTTCCCTATCGAGCTATACGAGTGGATCACGAAGCTAGCAGATAGCCAAGGAAGGTGGAAACTTGACGGTCCTATTGTGTGGACCCTAGAGCTACTGCAAAGGTTGAAAGCATCAGAGGATAAGATCGCCTGCGCTATCGATCATTGGCTCGATCATGTCATAGGAGGATTTGTGACTGAATTCGCGGTCGACACCTCAGTCAGTGACAGAGAGGCGGGGCGATGCTTTTTTAAAGGACTGTAAGGTAAGTACATAAAATATTTGAATACCTGGATTAAAATGCTATTGTGAGAAAAATAGGTTATGCAGCTACCTTGATGTTCGGGACTACTCGAAGTGGAAAAAAATACAGGAACGAAGGAAAAAAGGGTCAGGAGTATGGTCCCTTGATTTCACCTCCACGAGGTAACGAAGAAGGGATAGTGAAGCTTTATCCTCAAAGTTCTATTCAGTTAATAAGACAAGGATTCCCAGGAATACCACCTCCACCCACACCACCTCCGACATCACCACCCTCACCTCCAACTTCACCCGTACTACGTCCACCTCCACTACAGTTTAGTATGGAAAATACAGTGAAGTTGCCTCTATTCAAAGGCTTGGGAAATGAAGACTCAGACCAATTCTGGTTCGTTGTGAGGGCTGTATGGGAAGTTCAAGGTGTTACAGATGATCATATAAAGAAGGCAATATTGGTTAGTGCTCTGCAAGATCGCACGATAACCTAGTATATTAAGTACTATAATGATAACCCAAATACTGGAGTAACAGACATCCAGGCAGCACTAAATAGGGAATTTAGTAGGCCTAAATTTGAGGTGGAGTCAATTGTGGGATTCAAAGAGATCTCTAACTAGGTGAGATGCCTTGGGAACTAGACCATAGGCTGAAATGTACAATCCGCGAAGCCAACATGAATTTGACAGATGGACAACATCGTGAGTGGCTTGTGGCTTCGTACTACCACATTTAAGAAGTGCGATATCGCAACAAAAAAACTCAGGCTGAGGCCTTGGAGATTGCCATGAGACATGACACTCTGATGCAAGATCTTAATCTAGGAGTTCAGCAGATCCATGCACAACTGAAGAATATGTGCCTTGAGATGCAAAGTCTGAAGCAGGACAGGACAGCTCGACCAGAGGTGCACGAGGAGGTATGCTGCTTGAAATGAAAGAGTCAGAGTCATGACAAATACCATTTCCTGGTCTTTGTAAACTATATTACAGGAGGAGGACCAATGCCTTTAAGGCTAGAAAATCAAGCAGGACCTAGCGCGAGGCTTGAATTATGGTGCACTCTTTGCCAAGTAGCTGGAAAGCATGCTAAAGATAACTGTCACTTGCTACACAAGTTGGTACAGACACCAAAACAACTGTTTTGCAACTTTTGTAGGTCAGTAGGGCACAATGAGCATACTTGCAGGAGATGTGAACCAATGATGGACATAACTCCCACCTATAGGGTTCAGGTCGAAATGCAGACCCTTGACCAGAGAGTAGGGATGGCGTGAACAAGATTTCAGCGGCACGGAAGAAGCCGAGTCGGAGGAGGACCTGGTAGAGGTCAAGGAAAATTTATTTTCTACAATTGTAAAGGACCTGGACACTATGCATGCAATTGCACTAATCCAACACATCCCTCATTCAAGCATTGCACACTGTTTGATCTTGAAATGGAAGACTTTTCTATGTTGATAGCTAAGATATGTGACAAAGGGGTGCTACCACCTTCACCGAATCAAAACCTATAGATGATGAGGTCTGAGTCACGTGAGGAAGATCCAAATGTGAATAGTGCTCAGAAGTGGAATCGCAACAGGAGATGACAAAGGGAAACAACCAGAAGATCGTACATGGGTTCACAAATCCCTGGAAAAGGAGGCTAAGTTCAAGTTGGCGCATACTCGTGAAGCCTTCATGGAAGCTAAGAAGAGATTCGTTAAGGCCTTCACCTTAGGAAGTAAGGATAAGCCTGATTAGGAGATGGACCCCTCGATGCTCACAACTTTCGTGGAAACCTATATGAAGTTATTGCATGATAGTAAGGCTATGAAAGGATTACAAGAACTCATCAATAGATGCGCTGGAACCGTGCTAGGTGAGTCGCGCGTAGTACGAAAGATTGGAAAGCATAAAACAAGGACAGGACGGGAGATGAGACTGATTGCACAGATATGAGAGTGTAAAATGGATCAGGTCATTTTGGGCCTAGGGTCAGATGCAAATGTCCTACCAAAACAGACCTGGGATTGAATGGGGAGACCTGCACTACAATGGTCTCCGATTCAGCTAAGGATGACGAGTTAGCAGAAAAGTATCCCCATGGGGTTGCTATAGGGGGTGACTATGCATATTGAGGGAGCAAGCGCGCTCGCTGACTTTGAAGTAATAGAGATAGTGGATGAAAGAAATCCCTATCCTGTGCTCTTGGGAATTGACTGGGTTACTGACATGAACGGGGTAATCAATCTGAAGAAGCAAAAGATGATCTTTGAGAAGAAATCGTTGCATGTAATAGTACCCCTCGATCCTGCTGAAGGATCGCGCTATACTGAACCTGTCCATGATTATGAGAGTGATGACGACCTGGACTGTATCTATAATATAATAGCATGAGAGCAAGATTGGGTGAATCCCACAGTGGATGGACAAATTTCATGGGATCACAAGAGTTCTTGCACTTTGGACTCTGATAAACAAATAGAAAATTGGCAGAATCGGTTACATGAAGTAACTATGCTGAATCGCAACATGATGACCCAGTTGCTACATTGTGTGTCATCAAAGGTAAGAAATATGCCTACTGATGATGGTCTGAATGAGGTAGATATCTTTTTTGCTGCATTTGAAAGGGAGGTACTAGAAAAGGAGCGCTTCCAAGCTTTTGACTGGGCACTGCGCTACGCCTGCAAGATGGTGGGGTACGCGCAAGGGCATATTTGATGACTGGCACGAATGTAGGAGGATGATGAGAACATGATTTGGGAAGCCTAAGATGCGGCTGATAGAACAGTATGATGGGTAGAATGATCCACACGCGCATCTGGCCAAATGGACCTAGGCTTATGGAGAGAAGCCCCAACCTGAGTGGGTGCACCTGTTCTATCATACCCTGAATGTTATCCCAATGAATTGGTATATAGAAACAGAGCTCTGCCATGGGACAGGTGAATGGAATATCTTGCGCGAAGGATTCATGATGATATTCAGTTTTGAGGAGGGGTTTGACAGTATTGATGAAGCGCTATAATAAGTGAAAGCAACAATATTTAGAACACCATAGGATCCTTTAGACCTAACTCAGATTGAATAGGCTACTCAGTTGAGTCGCGCGATGGAATGTTATAATGTAACTGCTTAAGAAGAGGACGAGGATTCGCGGAAGATTAATATTCTAGAAATAGAAGGTCACCGCGGGGTGCAAGGACTGTAGATTGAGAAGCTTGATATAACCATGCCATTGAAAATGAAACAAGTAAACATTGGTACGAAGGCAAAACCCAAATTTGCAAAGATTTGAGACTACTGGGACAATGCATCGAGGGATAAGGTCACTGAACTGCTCCGTGAATCCTAGGACTTATTCCCTGCCAAGTTCACAGATCTGAAAGGAATGATCGGGGACCTAGGAATGATGAAGATCACATTAAAGCCCAATGTGAAGACAGTTAAGCAAAGACCTTACCATCTCGATCCAAAATATAAGGAGAAGGTTCGTCTAGAACTAGACAAGATGCTCGTAGGAGGCATCATTTAGCCTATGGAAGAATCTAATTGGGTAAGCCCAATGGTGGTGCAAGAAAAGAAGCAGAAGGATGAGATAAGGGTATGCATGGATCTCACAAAACTGAATGATGCTTGTGTGCATGATCCTTTCCTGACTTTGTTCACGGATGAAGTGTTGGACAATGTAGGGAGCCAGGAAGCATATTCCTTCACTGATGGGTTCTCTAGGTACCACCAAATCAAAATCACGTCGAAGGATAGGAGCAAGACAACCTTCACAACTGAGTGGGGTTGTTTTCAATACACTGTAATGTCGTTTGGATTGAAGAATGCGCCTATAATCGTTTCTCACGTGGTTGTTGCGGCATTCAAGGAATTTATTCATAAGTTCCTAGAGGTATATTTTGATGACTAGACTGTATTTAGGCTGGTTAAGCACCATGTAGTAAGCTTGCGCCTGACGATGGATACTTATCAAAGATACCAGATCACACTCAATCTCAAGAAGTGTCTGTTCTATGTTCCATTTGCGAACCTATTGGGGCATGTGGTTTGCAGACAAGGATTGATGGTATACCCCACGAATATCATAGTGATACTGAACTTGGAAGTGCTGAGGAGTGTGAAACAGCTGCGTGCTACTTTGGGACATTCGAGATATTACAGAAAGTTTATCAAAAGCTATGCCCAGATGACCACGCCTATGGAGAAATTGTTGAAGAAGGATTTCACGTTCTGCTGGAACAATGATTGTAATAAGAGCTTGGATATATTGAAAGATAATATTTTTACCGCACCGATTCTAGTCTTCCCGGACTGGAAGAAAAAGTTTCATGTACATGTCGACATGTCATGTATAGTAGTGGGAGAAGTACTGACATAGGCTGGTGGAGAAGGCTTGGACCATCCTATCACATTTGTAAGTCGTGGATTACCTAAAGCAGAGAAGCACTATTCCACCACTGAGCACGAGGGGCTAGCTATGGTGTACGTGCTCTAGAATTATAGGCACTACTTGCTAGGAGGCCATTTTAAGATGTATATGGATCACTCCACACTAAAGTACCTGGTCAATAAGCCTGTGTTGGGGGGGAGAATCTGTATATGGCTCTTATTGTTCCAGGAGTATGATTTTGAAGTTGTTGTGAAGCCTGGATGATTGAACGCGGGACCAAACCATCTTTCGCACATTGAAATAGGGGAGGAACCTACTAACTTGGAAGAAGGATTGCCTGGTGTGCAGGTATTCGCAGTTTGTATCACAAATGGTCATTTTGAGGATATAATCCACTTCCTAACAATAGGAACTGCACTGGAAGGATACAATGTCCAACAAAAGAAGGAATTGGTGGTGCGCGCGAACGATTTCTCTGTCATTGTTAGACATCTATACAAAATGGGGACTAATGAGATATTGCGACGGTATGTACCTGAGTTCGAAAGAAGTAGCATCCTTGTGAATGCTCATGGGGGTGCCGCGAGTGGACATTATGCAAGGATGGAGACCGTGCAGAAGATTCTATGCGTAGGGTTGTGGTGGCCAACACTTCATCAGGATTCAAAAGCATATTGCAAGGCATGTGATGTATGTCAAAGAACGGGCAGGCCATCGCGAAGGGATGAAATGCCTTTGAATCCATAAATGACATTGCAACCCTTCGAGAAGTGGGTGATAGATTTTGTAGGACCCATTCAGCCACAAGGGAAGACAGGAACAAGGTACATTATCACTGCGACGGAGTATTTGACTCGTTGGGAAGAAGCAAAACTGGTGAATAATTGCACAGCTGTGACTACAACGAAGTTCCTACTTAAGCATGTACTGACGCGATTTAGATGTCTGAAGATCTTGATGAGTGATTGAGGTAAAAACTTCTTGAATGAGACGATCACTGCACTGACTGAGAAATTTCAGGTATATCACCAGAAGAGCACACCTTATCACCCACAGGCTAGCAGGATAGTGGAGGCATTCAAAAAAGTGATCAAAAACTCATTGACCGAGGTTTGCAATGCTCAGTGAAGTGATTGCGACCTATGCATACCTGCAGTACTATGGGATTATCGAACGACATGCAAGAAGTTGACTGGACAAACCCCTTTTAGGCTTGTCTATGGTGTGGAAGAAGTAATGCCTATGGAATACATCGTGCCTAGTTTGCGCATAGCAGTTCTCATAGGTATGATGGATCGCGGAGCCCTGGAGGGGAGGCTCACGCAGTTGGATGAGCTCGAAGAAGAAACATTTTTGGCTGGATTTCACCAGCAAGTCCAAAAGCAGCGTGAAAAGGCATGGCATGATCGACACATCAAGCTGCGCACATTTAAGGTAAATGACCTGGTTTTTTTATATGATAGTAAGTTTGATAAATTTCTAGTGAAATTCAGGATGCACTAGTTAGGGCCTTATTTTATTAAGGAGATTACCGATGGAGGAGCAGTACAGCTAGTCAAGTTAAATGGAGAACCCTTCCCAGGAAAGGTGAATGGCAGTCACTTGAAGCCATACACCAGCGGTCCAACCATGTGACTAAATGAAAGTAGTGTAGTCTTAGTGCTCCAGGCAGCTGCAAAGAGGCAATGGACTATAAACTGCACTGCCCAGGTTGGGGAGTTGTGTGATTAGAAGACTATGCAAAGTAAGGATGTGTCATTGGGTCTGTGGCAGTGTGGAGGGAGTTCTGCTACCCAGAAAGAAATTTCCTAGGTTGGCCGAAAAGTGACCATTAAAGTCACTGTTCATGAAAATATGGCAGAATTGAGGCCAAATGGAGCAAGTGTCCACCATTTAAGACGCAATTTATGGCTTAGATCCTTGAAAATGTGCTACCAATTTGGCATTAATGAACCGATTTTGCGGGGAACAGTCAGATTTTAATTGAAAATTCCCTATAAATTACAAGTGGCTGCCCAGCGAAAAACACTTGGCATTCTGAGAAATGAGTTGTTGTGCTTTTATGTGCACATGAACTGTGAATTCTTTCAAGATTTCATAGCGAGTACGACATTTCAACAATTTTCAAAGGAGACCCAAGCACTAGTGGATAATGCCATGTCGACCCGCATAGAAGTTATGGACACTGAAGGAATGGCAGCCGAGGAGAGTGTTAAGGAAATTGCTATGGGGGCTGAAGTAGCTACCCCGGAAGTGGCTGAAATATTGGCGAAGGTCCCTAAATCTCTGAGAACTTCGAGACTAAAGCCCACCCCAACCAAGGAGACCATGAAACACGATAAGGGCAAGCAACTTGCTGTACCGGTGCACACGTCGCTAAGAAAATCCCACCGAAGCCCACTGCCCAGGAGAAAGGCAAGGCTATAAACGTAGAAGTAGAAGAGGAGGATATCAAAGGCATCCCCATGGACAATGAGGATGTGGGAATGGAAATAGAGGAGGTTGAAGCCCAAGGTACAGACCCTATTACACGGTTGCCAGAGTATGTCCCTCCGCGCAAGCCTAAATCCAAGGTCCCAAAGGACATCGATGAAAGTAAGTCTCCCCTACAAACCCCTCTGCTACCAGATGAAATCACTTTTAACGGTCTACGTTTGGCATGGGTATCGATATTGAAGCTTGAAGATTGGGACTTGGCGGACCACGAGAAGTTCCCACACTTGCCAATTGAATAGATGATGTGCCGCATCATAGACATGAATATGGGGATGACTTCACTATAGCTATGGAAGTGGCTCAGAGGAGTAGAGAAGGCAGGATTACTTAACCTGCTCTAGGTGACGCACTATAACCACACCCCCGTGACAATTTTGGTCATCAAGCAGCTATTGTGCTTGGTGCATGATTGGTGTCTGTGGCTGGAGGAGCCGATACCCATCACTGATATGTTGATTTAGAGAATAATGTGCTTGTCATATATAGGCAAAAATCTAGCTATGATCTTTCGCCGCAAGGGTGGCAAGTAGGCGCTCGCAGAATCAATGAAAGAGAAGTTCAAGCTAGTAAAGAAGTTGTGTAGGTACGCTATCTCCAGCATATGCAACCCCGCTCTGAAGGTGGAAATGAAGATTCTTGTAGGGAAGATGTTGCAGAAGTGTCACGTTGATGAGGTGCCGGCGTCTGTCATCGTACTAACACAACAGTGCATGGAAGGAGTCCACTTTAACTGGTCAGACTATCTTCACAGAGAGTTCCTGGCCAACTGTCGTGAAGCACAAGAAAAAAGCAAGACCTTCCACTATGCATGGCTCTTAATATTGATTGTGTTGGTAGCATGGGAGCTACCAGAAGAGAGACAATTCCCCTTAGTCATGCCAGACCTTCCTAAAGGAGTGAAGTACGCTTTGTTGTGGGCGACCAAGGACGTGGAGCACGCTCAGGACAGCAAGATCTTGTAGATCTTGATGAAAATGAATATTAGCATGGCTATCAATTGCAAGCCACGATTGTCAGCCACGAAATATGCTAACCTGCAGAGCTATGCCAAATATAAAGCTAATTTCCATCAAATATCCATCAGGGCACGGAAGGACCTTGCGCTTAAGTGGTACGATTTTCCATACCTACCCACAGATGATGCCATTGATGCAGTATCGGATAAATGGTTGGCAGAGTGGCACACCACCACGGACTTGGATGTGGGTGGAAGCATGTCTACCACATAGAAGAAGAAGGAAGAGGCCAACCTAGAGATGGCGCAGCTGGTTAAAAAGAGGAAAAAAGAGGTCGTTGAGAAGGCCAAGGTGGAATAGGTAGGAAAAGATGTAGGAAAACAAGCAGGTGGCACATAGCGGGGCTTTGACAAAGTCGCACGGTTGTCTTCCCTTGAGACCGAAAAGGAGGACACAAAGCAACATGACATAGACCCTCAGGAGATGTCCACCCGCATTAAGCGCCCGAGAGAGCTGGAGAAGGGACCCAAGACAACCAAGACCTTGCTAGACCCCATCACATTGACGGAGGGCAACCTATATGACATCGGTGACACAGTCGGAGATGTCACCACGGTGGCCCTACGTCAATTTTAGAAGCAGCAGTAGATCATCCTAGGGGCCATCCAGATTGGGCTGCAGGAGTTTCAGACCCGCGCATCGCAAGCTGGTATGCTATCCACCATCTTGGCCATCAGCACGTCAAAGGCTAATGGTATGCTGTGCACGAAGGGTTCAAGTGTGATTGTGTTGCCAGTTGGAGCACTAACCATGGAAAATGAGGTTGACAGACTCACCGTCAGCACCTTGAAAGGAGTTGGACTAAACCTACCAGTGCTTCTACATGAGGCACTCCACCTCTTGTAGGACATAGTAATTGCGGAACTGAGGGCCCGCAAGCACCGTGCCCTCCAGGTGATCAGTGAACAAAAGATAAAAAATGAGCAGATGGCCCTATTGAGGAATGTTACCATCACCGCTGAGGTCAAGGCGACTACCCAAAGCAAGAAGATCATATAGGTCATGGAGGAGGCCTGTAGAATGGTCCCAGAGTTGGCCATTTCGATGGAGGAGCCAGTCGAGGTCTGCATCTGTAAATTGGCCACATGGGTGCATGACACTCAAACAGAGATGGCACGGGTTTAGTTGGAGATAAACCTATAGATTATAGAGCTCCAGTTGAGGGCCTAGCCTTCAACACTACTAGAGGTAAAGGAACAACGGGAAACCGCTATCACAGAAGCAGTCGCGGCGGTGGAGAATGCAATACCAAACTGCACACAGTTGTTCAAATAATTGTTTGAGGTCCTGACTAACTTGCAGGAGAACCCAAACATCCAGAGGCTAGAAATGGAAGCGCACGAACTCCAACAGCGTTATGATGAAGTTAAGGGCACAACACAAACCGTCGCGCTGACACAGAGGTTAGCTAAGTTGTTTGAAGCAAAGCAACTGAAGGAACAAGTGGACACATTGCTTCACGAGGAAGCAGTGCTGAAGGTGTGACTAAACCCCTAGCTAGAGGAAGCTTACGTAGTCACAGGAAACATTGAAGGCAAGCATGCGAATATGCAAATGACGCAAGAAACCAAGAAAACAGTTGAAGATGTGAAGCAAGTAGCATTTTAGTGCACAACCGAAGTTGCGGTCATCAAGGTCGAGATGGACACACTTCACGCAAATATCTCTGCACCTACCGAGTGAATCAAGGGCAAGTCACGATGTCTGTGTTGGGGGCCTGTTGGGAGCGGGATCCCCCAAGGGCAGTTTTGGGGCTAAAATCCCAAGTTAAGTCAATTTTTGTAATATAATTGTAAAGACTCCGCATTTTGTGGTTGCAGAGCGTGAAGGTGTTATGTGTCAAAAAGGGTAGTCCTCCCTTAATTTTGTAAAGTAAAGTCGGCTTTAAGAGACATACCCATGGTCTGCGGACCATGGGATTGTATAAAAAGAGCTAAGCTCTAAGTAGTTAGGGGCATCGAACATGAAATAAAGTCATAGCCGTGAAGAAAGAAGTCTAAGTCTTGGGTTGTAGTGTAGATAGAGGCTCTGCAACTGAGTGCGCAGAGGCCTAGGGTAGAATTCCATAGCTGAGTGCGCAGACCCATGCAGCTATGTGTGCAGGGTGAACAAAGTCTATACCACTTGGGAGATATTAATAAAAGGAGTTATTTTGCAATTTTTGTGTATTTGTTTTTTCAACGAATTTGGATTTTTGTGTATGAATTTCCTTTATTATGCTTATATGATGCCCGAATGAATGCAATTACACTGAATAATTGAACGCAATTACGAATATCTGCTTATGCAGTAATAAGCTCAATTATTTGACAAGATAAGCAAATCACTTAGGATAATTGAGGAATCTTGACAGCACGCTGCCATAGCAACACGAAAGTACCTGAGCCACAGGTTAGGGCTACGCCAAGGTAGATCGTATACTTTTGCGAAGGTATTAAAGGTCAGAATAGAGGGTTTGTCTTACAAGCCCTAGAGTGAGACCCCTTTCACGCAGGAAGGGATAGAAGAAATCAAATGAAATCACAACCATCTCAGGGTGCAGAAACATGGTTCTAGCATACCCCCATACTACTTCAGGTGAGACTTTGGTCTGTGCTTCGCGGGCTAATTCTGAAAGGGCCAATAGTGTAGGTATTTGTTTGGCTAATTAATGTTGAACCTAGGTCAGCCCCCCTGAAGCCAACATAACGTCTCAGGTACGCTTAACATTCTCCTAGAAATTTTGTTAAGTGTCAATTGTGACCTTAACAACATTCCATATATCCCAAGCCCTATGATTTTTTATTTTGACTTTTTAGATTATTTAAGGATTTCATAATTCCAGAGTGATTTTTCAATGGTGAAATAAAAAGTTCGCTTTGAGCAAGACAATGTCACAGTTGAGCGACGAAAAAAAGCAAGGTTTTCTCTTACAAGGAAAACAAAACTCAAAGTATACATGCATTACATAAAGTGTTTGAGGGTAAATGAGTGATCATGGGAGAGGAATTATGAATCATTTCTCCGAAGGGCCAAGCAAGATAACAAGTGGAATTTAGAATCTGAGTGGTTGGAGAATGAAGGAATTTGTGATATTGTTGGTACCTCACTGATGGAAGACATACACTATATGAAGGAAGAGGTCACCAAATATTTGATAAGAAGATACCACAATGGGAAGCTCTAGCTCATCGAGCTGCAATCAATTTCCAGGACTTTGTTAGTGTCAGTCTTTGTAGCCTTCCTCCAGTGATCAAACATGCTCTTACAAAGTGATTTTAAAGTGTCAAGGTCAAATTTTGTCATTTCAGTGAGTCTTCAAGCAAAATTTGGTCACTAGGCATTAGGTCTAGGATTTGCTTCTATTCTTGTCAAAGTTGTCCAAATGTCAGTTCATGTCACAATTCAGCTAAGTGTACCATCATTCAGATGGTTTTCATCATCATGTCAGGTCCCAATGGGTCATTTTACACCTTGTTCATGCTTCAGTTGCACCTAGGTAAGGTCATTTCCCTCTCCAAGGGTTTTGAAGGCAATTTCTCTTGGACAGTCAAATCATTAGAAAAACTTGTATCCTGATGTTCATCCACCTTCCCCTATCCTTAATGTACCTTATTAAACATTTCCCATCATTGAGATCCCCCAAATTCCTCATTTTCACACAAACCCTAGTTTCTTGCTACAAGCCCTATTTTCTAGGCTAGGCCCGTGCTTTTCCCTTTTGGACCCCTTCCCCTTACTCAATTTCAGAGATTACACTTTCCCCTACTTTCTAACATCCTTCCCTACTTCCAAAAATTTCCTCAGGAATTTATAAGCTCCCTATCTCCTTCATTTCGCTTCATTTCGATAAATCTCTTGTTCCACACATCGGGGTAGGTTTTACTCAAATGATGTTTTTGAGCAAGAAAGGATGAATTTTGGAAAACTGAGAGAGGTTTTTTTCCACAACAGGACATGGAAGAAAAAAATCCTTCATGTTTTACACAGGTGTCATGGTTTTAGAGAAATTTCAAAAATACAATTGCCTCGGGAGAATTGATGCACCTCTGAAGTGACCTTGGGAAAATCAAGTTTCCTCCTAGCTTGGTTGGCCAAATGAATTTCTTGATGAGTCAAATGATAACTATACACAAATATCTTTCCAATGAGCTATCATGATCTCAATTTGGAGTTGAGGAAGGCATTCCAAAGCTGACTGCAACAACACTCTGCCTTGAGGCAGCCTCATTTGGCACATTTTGACCAGTCTTGGGAGATTTGATTTTTGACAGGGAAAATGAACTCCAAATTGAACAATTATAGTTGGGTTGGAAAGTAGACTCAAAGGTCTTTCCAACGCGCTATTCTACACCAAATTTTGACACTAGGAAGGCCACCAAAATTCGCCTGGAAAAAGGCACGACGCACTGGGAAGGCGCGACGCATTGGGCAGTAATTTCCAGTGTAAATTTACACTGGCACGACGCACTGGGAAGGCACGGTGCACTAGGCTAAAAAGCCTGATTTCTCTTAAAAACTTCCTCCAAATTGCAAATTCTTCATTCCACAAGTAGGTACAGCCTCCATTTTTGTGTTTCATCCAAGTTTGTGCTAGGGTATGGTAGTTGATGGATGGTGAATGCCAAAACAAAATCTCAAACCCTACCATCTTAAAATCTTCATGTGAAAAGTGCTATTTAGGGTTTCAAAATTTTTTTGCCACCAAGATTACTCTTTTCCATCACTTTCTTTTCTCCTTGATTCCATTTTTTCCCTTGATGTCATTGTTCACTATCCCCTAAAATTACTAAACCTCTATCCCAAATTTCTAAATGTAAAACTCCAAACCCTAACCCTATACAAAACTCCTAACCCTATACAAAATTCCTATAACATCCCATACTTCCCTAACTAAGTCTATCCCAAACAATCCGTTAACTCTCCACTATCTTTCCCTCACCTTAAACCCATCATCCTTATTAAATCCCCTGTTCCTCTACATCCCAAATCACTTATTTCTAAAGTCCTATTTTCCTATCCCTAAACCCTACCATACCCTATTACTCTCTCTTTCCCATACCATTTGAAATTCCTAAATCCCCAAACCTCACACTCCTAAAACACAATCAAGTGACTATCCTCACATTGTAGACTTCACTTGATTGAACCATATCCTTACCCCCACTTTGCTACACCTACTGTTCCATATTTCTCACAGCCCCTCATTTCCCTTTGGAATATTTGGCACTTGGAGACAAAGACATCAAGCCTTCATTTCTCATTTTCAACAAATCAAACATACACCTTGCATGGACATTATGGAGACAGACACTGAAACATCATATGAACAAGACAGTGATTTCCACCACTGAACTGCATGCACCAAGAAGGCATAAAAAAGGAAAAAGAGACAAAAGGAGCATGATCATCTTCGGATATTGGCTGAAGCCTCTTTAGCCCAGCATGACACTTGATGGAGAAGCTCCAGTCCAAATTTCAAGAATTTGGGGCATTTTTGGCATTTTGACAAATTTTGGCACTAAAAAACAGGGTTTTTTTGCTTTTGATAGTAAGCTCCAAATGGAAAAAGTTTATATTTTTGGATTTTTCATGAAACATCATGACTGAAACCACTCAAAAAATGACCTGTCTGCCCCTATTTTGACACATAGGTAGCAGTCTTGGGAGATTGAAGCTTTGGATGGGCAAATGGGCACCAAATTTAGAAATTCCACTTGGGGTGGAAAGTTGACAGGCTGGGCTTTCCAACAAGCACACTTGGGCTCAATTTGGACTTCAGGAAGTGCCTCAAAATCAGCCTCAAAGTGGAATGACGCACAGAGAAATTGGCGCGGCACATAGAGGATTTTTGCTCAATTTTTCACCTTCTAGCTCAGAAATTCGGCCAGTTTGACTAGTTTTTCTTTGTGATGTAATTTTTGATCTAACTTGATGTAATTAGATAAAAATGATGTAATTTGGGCACTTATTTACTTTTTCTAGAGGATTCATTCACTAAAAAGTGAAAATTTAATGAATGAATCAGTGTCCTACCTTATAGAGGCAAGTTGTTTTGATTGCCTAGATTTTAGTGCTTTGTTTAGAATTGGTTGAAATAGCTCCTAGAATGATGAGCTCGATCCCTAGAGGCAAGGGAATGGGTTGGGCTAGTCTATATCATGTAATTTCTAAGTCATTTTTCAGGGTTTGACACTTGGGATTGCTTTGGCATATCATTGTACATTCTATCTCTGCATTTTTGGCTAAGGAAAGACCAGGGTTTTGCAGCACTGTTTGGGATCCATGAAGCTTTATGTTTTTGATGGTGTGCTTCTCTAAGTAATTGTAAGTTTACTAGTGTTATGTGTATCATTTTCCTCTCTTTTCTTCTGAATTTGAACAAATGAGTGATTAAGGTGGAATCCATTAACTGTTATGCTTTGCCTTCGAATTTGTTTAAATTTCAATGTTTTCATCTGTTTAAGGAGAATTCTTGAGACTCTCTCACTCTCCTTAGCTCCTCACCAGTATGATCTATTCATTCACTCAATTTAAAGCATCAAAACGATTGCCTTCCTTGCCCCAATCAGAACTCTGCAGAAACTGTGCCTCATCCCCGAGCCTAATTCGCCTTTCCCTATTTCCAGCACAAAACCCCCAAAAACTTAAATCAAATCCTTTTCCCTTCATACCTAGCCTAAAATTAGTTTGTTTTTTAGTCATCTCCACCCCCATTGGTTGTCTTTTGCCGAGATCGACCCAGAGAGAGCCCTCTCTTGTCCTCGTAGGGCTAGCTACGAGGTTGAGCGTGGTTTGATGTGGACCTAGAACCTTGTCTTTTCAGCCTGAGACAAATCTAGGCTCTAACAGACTCTATCCATTTGAATACATCATTGTCATATAAAGAAGAGAAGGAGCCCAATATAGCCAATTGTAACAAGTGGCTCACCAAATTTGTTAGTGGGACATCTGCTAGAATTCACAAGGGCTAGTAATTAGTCAAGTCTATGACCCATTGTTAGGATGGACTTGTATGATTGTTTCTCTTTGTCTCACACCTACTGGTTAGGCCTCATATGTCAAATCGAATATGATAGATGTTATCGGTGAGATGGAAGCCTTTATGCAAAAGTATAATTGGGTAGAATACCTTGTGGGCCTCATAAAGACCAACTGTTAGGACTGCCAAAACTCAAGTAAACACACTCGTTTCCATACTCTTCTTATTCATTTAGGAATGAAATCTATTCTGCTAGTTTGGTAGAAAAAATTCACTAAGAAAGAAATGCCATTCATGCAAAATTTTAATATTTTTTCACATGGATGATAGGAGAAGCCCCAGTCTCTAGGCCCCCATGAGTTATTCAAAAATTCATTATTGAATATAAATTTATATTGCAAAAAGTGAAGGATTCCACAACATACGCGTTGGGTTTTTCCACCTTCTTCCCATATACAACTATATATGTATGTTGCCAAAGTTGAGAACAACAATTTTTCCAATGTGGACCCTCGGGAATTGCCTTATTAGTCCACTGCCACGCAAGTGTTTGATTAACTACATCATCTATCTAATACAAAAAAAATTAATCCCCTCAGATTCTTTGAAGCATTTGAGAATATTATTACCCCACTACATGATGCATAACAGGAAGAGGAGATAGAAGCTACATTATATTTACAACCATTTAAGGTTAGATTGTTAGTCCCTTTAGCCAAATCATCACAAAAATCGAGTCGGAAAGAGTCCCGGAGTCCTAATACCACTGTGACTTCTTCTAAAGGAATCTGGTGGGAGAAGGTGCTACCAGAATTCCATCTACATAACCCTCACCAGCAAAAATAGTTCGATGAAATTGTTTGACAAGTGGTTGAGTCTACCAAATAAAAAGGAAAAGAATTCAAAAGGTCATACAAGGCAAAACAATAGTTTCATATGTCAAAATAGACATATAAAAAGCAATAGGAAATGTTAAGGATGATTCTAGAGAATATTAAAAATAATGAAACAAATTTATCAAGCTTCATCAAGTCGTAATCCTATGCAAAATGGCACTGCTACTAATGGGAAAAATGACAATTCTACTGAGGAACACAATGATAATTATGGACAACAACAAGACCAGTTGGAGCACGCTGTAGACACACAAACTAAGACTCAAGTGACGGAAATTGATTTAAATAAGGATACTCCATCGACTTCTATAACACATACTGAATAGGAAAAACATCAGTGAGATGAAAATATCTCGGATCAGAAGAACTCTCAAGATAATTCATCAGAATGTACCTAGTTGGATGACACAATTAGAAATCATAATGAGCATACTCAGCAAATGAAGAATGTGCCAATAGATGAGTAGCAAACAGCACTGACTAATATTCCATTGACCAACCCATTAACCAATCCATCAATCACTCAACTTTCTTTAACTGACACAATGCCATCTGAGCCGATGACAACATGTACACAGGGAACTCGAGTTAAGAAAGAACTTACTGATATCCCCACTAAGTATGTTAAACTAAATATTTCTAGTGATAATCATGTTTTTGAAGTGATAGAGAATTTTGTAAAAGAAGCCAAATTGAGGTTGAAAATACAAAGAAAGAGACCACTAAGCTTCAACAAAGACAAGAATACGAAAGAGAGATTTGGTTGAGATGTTAGCACCACACAGCAGAAAATGTTAACTTTGACATTCCAATAGAAGCTAAAGAGCATCTTGTTTCCTTTCAACAATTGATATATTAGCTGATTGACAAAAATGAGCAGCTTAGCTCATAGATGTCAAACTTACATACCAAAATGACAACAGTAGGAAGTGAGAATTTTACATAAATATTTCAAAAAGGTCATCATGAGTTCCTAGTAGCCAAACAAATTTTAGAGAAGACACTTGATAAAGGAGTTTCTTTGACGACTACACTCAATAATTGACCCACTTACTTGGCATCGACTCATAGTCGCATGAGAGCATAGGAAACAATTATTCATGATTTGGATGCAAGGAAAGTGATAAATGTAAGAGCTAAACAGGCATTGGAAAAGAAGTTAGAATAGGAAAGGTAGCTTCATGAACAAATAATGCAACATGAGAATTAATGGATTAGAGAAGGAAACACAGTAAAAATTGAAGGGGCTAATGCTTCTAACTTCTTGTAGGGTATACTTATTCAAGTCCAGTAGATCTAGCATGCAAATCATTTCAACTAAACGACATCAAAGGAGACCCCATTGGAAGAAAGAGTTTGGTTTTTGAAACACCTCAAGGAATCAAGTGATCAGGAAAGGTTAGTAGTTCATGAATGGTAAATATTTGATGAATTCTTGCATATTCTTGCACCAATTATCTATCAAACTACTTTCCCAAACATGCCACCACCACCACTAGTTCACTCCTCGTCTCCATAACTGCCACAACCCACCCATTATTTTTATGCACCTAGCATCTTGACATGTGATGTAACTTCAAAAAAATAAATCGAATGAGGTCTATGTGGATCAAGTAGTGAACCACTCTGAAGAAATAGTTCAGGAAGATCCGCCCAGGCCTCCAAATGCACCTATCGAAGACACAACAAAAATTCTACCATGATTTATCTTTTATTTCTCAATGTATTTTGTAAGTTTTTTAGGTTGTAAAGAGTCGGAAATGAATTGTATTAATCATCTCTTATAATTTTTTTATCACTCCAATTATCCCCTTCTTTAGGATGAAGAAGGATTTGAGGGTGGGGGAGATGTTAGAGGGGCTATTTGGCTTGGTCAACTAGTCCAATCGAGTCGAACAACATACAATGTAAAGAAAACTTTTAAGATAATTCAGATTAGTTAAGAGTATAGTCAGATAGTTATATTGTTGTAATTGCCTTGACAGGATATATGTATCTATCTATGTATGAATGTATCAATTTTATTTTTCTTTTAAGAGACATAATATAAATTTGCTTTTGTTGGTTCTCCACTACTTATATCTCTCCTCTGTCTTTCCATTATGCGCTTTGCTATGTGAATAATTGATTTTTATGCTACTGGAAACCACGTGCACTTTTCCCTAGATTACAACAGTACCTTGTGAGATGGTTTCATAAATGAGAGTTGATTGAAGTCATACAGGTAAATCCAAGCTTCTATGCATCAAATGTGAAAAGACGGATTGCATTCTATCCTTTGGTACATAAATAAAGTAGGATGATTGTGATTTATAGTAGATTTGTTTTGTTTCTATTTAGAGTCAGTAGAGAGTGTTTCTTCTTCATTCTTAGGAGTAAAATTTATTGGTACATTGTGTACAAATGTGGAACATTGTGCATTAGAGTAATTTGTTGCACAATACAGGTGTCAGACTAGATAGTGTGCAATGTTGGGGGTTTCCTGCTCCAAGGAAGTATGTGTGTAGAAGTGAGTTTATTGCAGAAAAATTTCAAATAGGGGAGGTTATTCTGATATATGGTTCAACACTAGGTAGAAGTATCACAATTGAAATCACATCAATGACAAATGGAGGAAAGCTAGACGGCTAGCGAAATTTCTAGAAACTAGCAGAGTGGAATGTCTTTGGTAAAAAATCTAGTGGATAGGCATCAAGGGTTATTAGGGTAACCATTCCATGATCATTAATAAATATGGCTAATATTTACAGAAACCAATGTCATCAAGGCGTGATAATAGCTAGAAGCAATGTTAGTACAACCCAACCATGACACGAAGACATCAGGGTGAGTGGTATATTGCCTTGGATTATGGAACTGAGATGAAGTGATAGCTCAAGGGTGGGATAATAATGAATGTAGGAATAAGAAAAAATATTGGATGCATGTGACCCATTTGTGGACTCATAATATCTGGAACAAATAAGCCAATAGAGAGAGATTATGAGAGAGAGTTAACGGTCGAGGGAACTTACACAAACTAGAGCAAATAAACTGAGACTATGACACCATACTGAGGAGTAGCTATTATAAAGTGATGGGGAAGTAAAGTAGGTAATTAAGGGAATGAAAGGCATAGAGTAAGTGTCCTTTGTTACCTCAGAAGAGCGAGGCCAAAGAATTGTGGGAGGAAACTACATCTCCAAGGATTGAATATTTAGGGATGGGTGTGACCAAGATCTCAGAGTGTTGGGTTGTCTATGAAAACAAGTTACAAGGAAGAGCCCTAGTCTATACCACCATTGAAGAAAACACATCCCCCCTATTTCAATCCCCCACGATGCCAAATATTCTGTCGAGGTACCGCATTTTCTTCCTAGTTTCCACAGGGAGGGAAAGATGCATAGTTATCTAGAGAAGCTTAAGTATTAAAATCATGATATATATGATCCCACCAAACTTCTAGAGTTAAAAGACTATCTAGAATGTGTGCAGACAACTTATGCCATGAATAAAGTGGAGTTGTAGGATTGGGCTCACATATTAGAGGATGGTGGAATCCTTAATCTCTTTGTTATTTCGCATTTTGGACAAGGAATCAAGTTAATCATGGCCATCAAATTCTTACTAGTTTGCATTCACAAAAGCTATCTTTAGCTCTATAGGCTAGTGGGGTTACTGCTACTCTAATTCACAACACCACTAGCCTATCTATATAAGGAGATGATCTAAAGCATAGAATTATAGAAAAATAACTCGTGTTCCACAAGTGATTGAAGATAATAAAACATCTGGGGGAGGCTGAGGGTATATAGTCTCCCAGATTAATGATTGTTCCACCATGTTCACCGCATAGGATCTAGCCTACAAAGTGTTTCACAAGTGTAGGAAAGATAAAGTGCTAGAGGGTGTCATCATCATAGCCAACCAATGTGAAAATGGAGAGAAGCCTTGCTAGGCACCATACTTGCTAAAATAATTCTAACAAAACTGCCTAGATACCCAGGAATGTAATGCAAAGTTCCATTATCCTTTGTTATGAATCTTCGTTGCCTTGGTTGGTTTGGAAAGGTTGGAGGGATTACAACCAATAGAACACCCATCATGTCCCATTCAAGTCTCTTTGTTTCATAATTTGTGGGCTTCTGTCAGCCTAGACAGGAAGAAAGTTATCATGGTTACATTTTATTTGTACATGGATATGTTGTGCAATGCCAGTTAGAAGATCTTGTGTCACCTTGAGGAAAGTGTGGAAGAATTCAAAGGCAACATTGTATTCAAAGATGATGCAAACTACAATTGGGTCATGCCACGTAGAGATTTGAATCATTGTTGGATGAAGACAAGCTACATATTGACATCCTAAGAAGTCCAATATATGGTGAGTACATGGGATGATGCTTGGAGAGTGTTGACAGAACATATGCTAGACATTGAGTAGATATAGTGAAGTGAGGAGACCGACTGTTGGCTTAAGGGGTCCTGAAACAAGTTTGAAGTTAGTTGCACCAACCAATAAAAACCTACATTACTGGCCCTTTCGGAAACAACTTGCGTAGTGCAAGTTGCAGTCTCACCCGAAGCAGTATTGGGGGATGTAAGAACCAATTTTCTGCATCTAGGGACTAGTGTGATGTCTTCGAGAGATTTAGACCTACTTCCATGCAGATTGGTAGTATTCTAGGGCTCTTTACTGTAACTAGGATAAACAACCTTCAGACCTTTGCGAAGGTGTACGATCAGTATTTGCGGACCCTAAACTTGCAATTTACTAACTTCCGTGCATCAATAAGAAATCTTGCATTAGAGTTCGTGTAGATTTACTTTATTTATTAGAAAACATAAGAGAAATATATTTTAACTTTGTGGAAGTAGATAATCATTCATATCATGCAATGTTAAGATAGATTCAATGAACTCATGTAGTATTCAATCATTATTTCATAAAACATATCATTCAATTGGTAAAAGATAACATAAACAAATTCAACGGAAATACATAGTAATTCTCCAAAAAGTTGTCTTTATTGATCTTTCATTCACAGATTACAGACTCTCTACCTTGCACACAAGGTTGTAGGGTCTACGCACTTAGCTGCGGACTCTACCCAGGCCTCCTATGCACTCAGCTGCAGGAGCCTTCCCTTCTTCACCTAAGCACGAGAAGCAGAGCCTTCCTTCCTTAGTACTTCTGAAAAAACCCTTCAACATACCCAAATCTCTATCTAAATTTATCTCTAAGACTCGCTATGACTCAACTATTTATAGCTTTTCTTCATACAATACCATGGTCCGCAAACCATGGGAGAATCTTAGAACCAACCAAAAACAAGGGCTAAAACCCTTTTGACTTCTATCTATCTGCGTGCTCTGCATCCACATATTGCGAGGAATTTACATTCTTTTTACAAAATGTTTACAAAATTGGGTTAAATTAACCCCAAAAACTACCCCTAGGAACCCTATCACAGCTGGCCCCCAACACAAAGATCGTGACTCACCCTCGAGTCACTCAGTTGGTGCTACGATCTTGCTGTGAAGATCTCCCACCTCAACCTGCATTACTCCAACTTCTACAGTTCTCTACACCGCTACCTGTTGTACTTCTTAGACCAATTTTTCAGTTTTTTGCCCCTCTACTATGAGGCACATGGTCTATTTCATTTGCTACAACCCTTTAAGCTTCTCCCGGAGTGACAGAGTAAGCTGACACACTTCCTCTAGCCACGACTGCAATTTTGCCTTCAGCAAGGCCTCCTTACTCTACAAGCCCTCCACCCGTGTAAGTAGCTGCTTGCCATCATATAGCTTGGTGAGGTGTTGTGCTGGTGTCGAAGTGCACGCAGTCACTTGGACCTCATCATGTTGTCATTGTGTTTCTCGAACATCTGTGTTTAGTTGTTGTCGGTTTGAGTCCTCCTGCATTTCTGTCCATAACTCCATCATTGCATCAAACATTGAAGAGAAGTCATTAACTGTGGTGTCCAATGTAGTCATGCCCTCCTTTATTTCTATTCTGAGTTGCTCTTGGACCTCTCGCAAAGTCGTTGACTTCAAATTTAACTACAGCTCTACTATTTGCATCCAAAAATCGAAAGTCACCCTACCAACTTCCTCCTTTGAAGCACATACTGCAACAACCAATTTCCTCACTTTGGTTGAGGCCTCTACATCCTCTGATATATTCAACTTAGGCACTAACTTGTAGGGCTTCTCAATCATCGTTACCAGGTTCCAATGTCATGTCTGTAATTCCTCCTTTTCCTTCAACACCTGAGTTTTTTCTGTGAAAAGCTACTCGTTGTTGACTTTAAATTCACTGACGATGGTGAGTGTGCATTGTTTTCTAATATTCAACTCATTTGAGACTCCTTGATGCAACGCATGAAGGGTCTGGAGTGGCAACGTGGCAAGGTTCAGTCCCATATCCTTCACTGTGTTGAGCACAATGTAATCCTCGTCTGATTCAACAAAGAATAACCCCTCTGGTAAAGGAATGACTTTGAGATCCAAAGTCCATTCAATCACTATTATTGCGCTACTTCCCTGCATCGGGCTCGCTTGTGTGCCACTCACCTGCCCGACACCCACCTAAATCATATTTTCCTTGATCTGCAACTCACGCAAATCCTTCTAGACGCTCCCTAACATCTGCATGTATTGTTTCTCAATTTGTTACAACACCTCCATTGTCGTGTCCCGTATATTGTCCCCAATCTCATCAATATTGCCTTCTGTCAGTACCATGGGATCAATATGTGTCTGATTATTAGACTTATTCTTAGTTTGTTGTCTGCCTGTTTGTTCCTTCCCGTGCCTCATCAGGATGAAGGGATTGTTCCGTTCCTCACTTTTGCCTCCTCCCTAGTGTCACAGTTCTTGTTTCTCAATGTGGTGCAAAGCAGACTTCCCATTCTCCTTTGCATCCTTCCATTATTTCTCTGCCTGCTCTTTAGCAACGCACTCTTTCTTCATACGTGCCTTCTCTACAACTTCCTTAGCAACCTACTTCTTCTTTTGTTTAGCCAAGGTGTGCACATATTTCTAAGCGGCTTCCTTCTGCTTCTGCGCAACAGATATTTATGCACCTGTGCTAGTTCCCACATCCAACATTGTAGGTTCGCACCACTCTAGTGGCTAATACCCTACAACTTCTTGCACATCCATCTCAGACATTAAATAAGGCAATAGATGCCAAGTTTCCTTTGGGTCCTTCCACGCACGGATTGATACGTTGTGAAAGTCAACCTTGAACTCTGCATAGGCTATCAATTGTTCAAACAAGGTTGGGGAAAACCTTGGCCTCTGATTAACCACCATATGAAGGTCCATCTCCATCAGGACACAGAAAAAATTCGTTTCCTTTATTCGTGCCACATCCTTTGTAGACTAGAGTGAGAAGAACCTCGCCACCTTGGGTAAATATTCCTTGTGCATAGGAAATTGGCTGTCCTACGGTAACCTCCATGCAACTAAGATGATGGACGATAAAAGACAAACATAATGAAAGGGCTTGGTTTTAACTTGGGCTTCTCGGCAGTTTGCGAGGAACTCCTGGCAAAGATACTTGGACAAATTATACTGCACGCCCATCGTACACTGTGTGGCAAGTGACACTACCGTGCTAGAACTTTGTCTGCATGGAACTTCCTCATGATATTGTTTGCAAGGATCTGGGTAGTGAACTAGACTGCCTAGCCTTGAATTGACAGGATTGAGTATCTGTGAGACTTTTTCACAAGATCATATTCTTTCTTCATCTTATTAGCTAGTTCATTTTCCCCAGTTTTATTTGTGAGGCAAATTTGTTATCCTGTGGATCAACATATCAGTTATTGGAAAGGGCTTCCCAAGCCACAAAATCCCATTGTGCACCAGCGCGAGGAGATGGCACACACAGACCATATTGATAGGTGAGAAATGATAGTGTGGCACTAAGAGCATGTTCAATAGCCCTGACTACTCAACGCCGCAGACCCACTTCATGGGTTTTAACTGTGTAACTCTTGTCTGATCATAACGTTTCTTCGTCATGTACTTATGGGTCGCCATATATGGAAATTTTTCATGGTCCGCAAGGTCCCAGTCCTCCATTTTCAATACCGGGATGCACATGAGCCTAGGTCCTTCAAATGTGACCTACTCAAGCAACAGGGGAGTGGATACCACAAATTTTCCAGAATTAGGATCCTTGGTCACTTTGGTTTTTCCCTTCCACGGATGGATGTACTTAAGAAGCCTAGAAATAGGTTCAATTCCCTTCGCATTGACTTCTTCGATACCTTGGTAATCATCTTCTTATAAATCAACCACTTTTTCCTGTTTATTGTCCTTTTTCTCCTTAGGTCGTGCCTTTGGATTCTTCCTCGGTGACATTTGCACTGGCACCAGCTACTTCTGTTTTTCTTTTGCGGTTGAGTGATTTTCTTTCATGGTAGGTTCCTTCTCTTTTGTGATAGTTTGTTTCAGCCTAGGTGACCTCGACGTCATGGGCACAATAGGCGTAGCTTCCATACTAGTCACTTCGGGGCCTAGTGCATCAGACATAGCTGCTTTGGAACTAATGGCTTTGGCAGGGTTGGAAGTAGTCATCTTCTCAATGAATAGCTCTCGAGCTACTGTAGAATAGTTCGCAAATGAGGGGCACGTTACAAATTCTTCGTAGAATGCATGATTCATATGCATTAGACAGAAAAATGCAGAAACAACTCTTAGAATGCAAATTTTTCTCTGTTGGACTAGCATTTGTAGTTTATAGGGGGATTTGAATTCAAATTCGACCATTCCCACTAAATTATGATAATAAATGTTTCTTTGGTGGAAAATATTCAAATCATTTTGCCATAAATAGTTCCTACCCGCAAGTATTAACCACTTTTTAGCCATCAAATCATGAATAGTAACTTCAACGGTTATCTTTCGACCCACCTGCGTGACATTATTTTCCATGGTGTAGCTTATATAGCGCAGATTTACTTGTCGCACCCTTGTTATCGGTCACATAGCCTGCCTAATAAGCTTTTCCCTAAGTCAGGTAGCGTATTTTATAGTCTTGCAATCCCTTGTATCTGTCTAGATTACTGAGATTGTCATGCTACCATATAGTCATAATGCAGGGGCAGGATCCCCTTTATATAGCTTCAACCTACTTCCATTCACTTTTCTAGAGAAAGTTTCCGCATTCAGCTTCGCAAGATGAACTGCACCACCATCCATAATCTCCTTGATAACATATGGCCCCAACCAATGCATTTCAAAATTTCCTGGAAACTTCGTGAACTTCTTATCATATAACAACACCAAATCATTTACCTTGAACATGTGCAGCTTAATGTTCCTATCATGGCATGCTTTTTCTCATTCCTTTTGCATTTGCTGGTTAAATCTTGATAGGAAACAATCTTCCTCTAACTCCATGATCTGTGCGAGCCATTCCTCCAAGGTCTCACGGTCCATCATCTCAGTCAAGGTTGCAATTCTTAAGCTGGGCATAATATACTACATCGGCATGACTGCTTCAATCCCATAGACCAATTGAAATAGCCTTTCTGTTTTCAATTTCTTGTAGGTCATCTTATAGGCCCATAACATAGTAGGTACGCACATGTCCCAGTCATTCCTCTACACATTGCATACCTTTGTCAACACATGCTCTAAGATCTTATTAAAAGATTCCACCATTCCATTCGCCTGTGGGTGATAGGGCGTGCTCTTCTGATGATATACTTGAAACTCTTCCAACATCACGCTGATCGTTTCATTCAAAAAATGCATACCCCTATCACTCATCAAAACTTTCGGACATCCAAACCTTGTTAATACATACTCAAAAAGAAACTTTGCAGTCATTGCAGTAGTACAATCCCTTACTAGTTGCACTTCTGCCCATTTGGTTAAGTATTATGTTGCAGTAATAATGTACCATGTGCCCGTCTTCTTTCCTGGCAGTTGTATCGGGCCTATAAAGTCAATGACCCATTTCTCAAATACTTGCAACGAGACTTGGGGATTTAAAGGTAGTTCATCCCTTCATGAAGGTTGCCCTATCCTTTGGCAAGCATTTCATACCTTACAATATGCCTTAGAATCCTCGTGTAATGTCAACCACCATAACCCAGCATGAAAAATCTTCTACGTGGTCGCTTTCCCTGCATAGTGGCCTCCTACCAATCCTCCATGAGCTTCAGCTAGGATACTCGCATGCTCAAACTCCAGAACATACCTTTGCAATACCTAATCTATCCCCATCTTATATAAATGACCCATAATTACTGAAAAATCTGTTGTGCAGACTACTAGCTCCTTCTTTTGTTGAGGGGAATATCCTTCCAGAGCAGTTCCCGTTGTAAAAAAATGAATAATGTCAAAAACATGGTTGTGTGTGATGCACACGACAAAGAGTTGTGCGTATGGCAGTACTTCCTCGAAGCTATTGGGTTATTCACTTATTTTGATCATTGATAGATGATCTGCATCTGCATTCAACCTTCCAGGCTTCATAATCACCTCAAAGTCAAACTCCTAGAATAAGAGCAACCATCGGCAAATCTCCCTCCCCAACATAGGCTTGTTGACCTGGTACTTTAGCATGGAGTGATCTGTATACATCTTAAAGTGTCCACCTAACAAATAATGCTTGAATTTTTGCAGCGCGTAGACCATCGCCAACCCTTCGCGCTCTATAGTGGAATAATTCCACTCTACATTGGATAGCTTTCTACTTACGAAAGCTATAGGGTGATCAATCTCACCCTCTCCTGCTTGTGTTAAAATTGCTCCTAGTGCAATACAGGAGGCATCAACATGCGAATGAAACTCCCTTTTCTAGTTGAGGATCACCAAAATAGGCATTGTCACCATCTTCTCCTTCAATAAATCTAGGTTGCACTGACATTCTTCATCCCAGCAAAACATTGCATCCTTTTTTAACAATTTCTCCATCAATTCAGTTATCTGTACATACACCTTGATAAGCTTCCTGTCATATCTAGTGTGTCCCAAATTCACGCATAGTTGTTTCATATTCCTAGGGGGGTTCCAAATTTACAATGATGGAGAACTTCACAGGATCTACCATCAAACCCTGCTTACAGACAACGTGCTAAGAAAAATCCCAAAAGGCACACATAATATACAATTTCTCAAGTTCAACGCGATCTGAAATATTCGACATGTATCCAACATAAGGTGTATACTTCCAACATGGCGCCATTTTACCAAGCCAAACATAGTCTAGTCATCAAAGTATACTTCCAAAAACTTATAAATGAATTCTTTGAATTCTGCTATGACCACGCGAGAAAATATTATAGGTGCATTCTTTAATCCAAAAGGCATAACAATGTACTGGAAGAAACCCCAATCTATCACGAAGGTTGTTTTGATTCGATCCTTTGGCGCAATCTTTATTTGATGATAACCCGAAAATCCATTAGTGAATTAATATGCTTCCTCACTGCCAACATTATGTGAAACTTCATCAGTAAACAATGTTAGAAACAAGTCATGTACATAGGCACCATTCAGCTTCCACACATCTGCGCATATGCAGATTTATCCCTTCTATTTCTTTTCTTGGACTACCATCGGGCTCACCTAATAGGATTCTTCAATAGGTTCTATAATGCCAACATCCAACATTTTATCTAGCGCTTGGCAAACCTTCTCCTTATACTTAAGATTAAGGCGATAAGGCCTCTATTTGATATGATTCACATCTAGCTTCAATGTGATCCTCATAACGCCCAAATCACCAAGTATGCCCTTTAAATATGAAAACTTAGTGGGGAAGAGATCTTGGTATTCATGAAGTAATTCGGCAACTTTGTCTACTGTAGCGTCATCCAAATAGTCTCCAATCTTCACGAGATTCGGTTCTTCTTTAGTGACAATGTTTACTTGTCTTGTTTTCAAAGGTGTAGAGATGTCTCGGTTCTCTACTTGCGGTCCTTCTACTACGCAATGCCCTTATGTCTCTGGAATATTGTTATTCCTCGAGTCTTCTTCCTCCTCTTCACGTTATAGTGTTCCAATGTGTGGCGCAGCTGAATGCTCCAATCTAGTTGGGTCCATAAAATAGGTTCCTTCCGTGTCCTCAAGATAATCGCTTTAATTTCATGAAATACTTTATTGATGCTTGCAAACCCGTCCTCGAAGTTGAAAGTCAATAAGAAACCTTCCTTCAATAAATCCCATTCTACAATGTCGTGGCGGAGCACTGTTTTGAGATACTAGTTCATGGGGATGGTATCAAAGGAATGACAAAATATATGTACCCATTCTCACTGTGGTTTTGTCCCCCACGCCTTAGTCCACTTCGCCAGGTGATCACGCGGATCATCCTTCCCATTATACTTCTCAGTAATTCTTGTATTTGCATGCCCAAATCGCAACTTCATCATTTTCTTGTAATCTCACCATCCAACAAAACTATCCTTATGTGTACCCCATCATCGTGTAGGCGTATCGCACAATTCCAACTCCAACGCTTGAAACTGGTGGTCTTCAAGGACTTCATGCTCAATTTCATCTAAAAACATATCTAGGTGAGTCAGACCATCATAATAAGGTAGCTTTCTTACCTCCAACGAAACGGAGTGTAGTGACTTCGTCATCATATTGCAACATAATTTAGACAAATCTTCATGTAAGTGTTTTTGACAATTCTCTAATTCCTCATCTAAGTCAGAAGTGTAGGAACTCTCCCTGTCCTATGTGATCCATCCATCCTCCATTGGATTGATCCAATCCTCATCTCACACTGTTATCTTTTAGCTTTGATCCAACTCATCATCACTTTCTACATAATCGTGGACTGGTTTAGTATAGCGCTCCCCTTCTGCAAGATCCAGTGGCACTATAACCCTTAGTGACTTCCTTTCAAATGACATTGTCCTCTTCTTCAAATTAATGACCCAATTTATATCAATAGCCCAGTCGATTCCCAAGAGCACGAGGTAGGGATTACTCTCATCAACAATTTCTATAAATTCAAATTTCACTAATGCATTCACACCTTGAATATCGACTGTCACTCTATACAATCATCCCATGGGGATTATTTTTTGTTGATTTCCCATTCAGAGCTGAATCAGAGACCACTGCAGTGGAGGTCTCCCCATCCTTTCTTATGTATGTTTCTGAAAAACATTCGCATTGGACCCCAAATAAAAAATTTCCCAGTCCATTTCATAATCGCCTAATTGCGCTATTAGTCACATCTCGCATTCGGTTTGTGCCTTAAGCTTAGAAATCTTTCTAACTATGCGTTTCTCCGTAGGATACTTTTCCTTATTGGCACACTTTTCTATTAAGTCTTGCAATCCTTCCATAACCTTTCTGTCATGTAGTAACTTCATGCAGGTCTCCAAAAAAGTAGTGAGTACAAAAGGATCAACCTCTTGTGTCGCATTGGTCTCTGGTGTCTTTTCCTAGCTTCCTAAGGTGGAGGCCTCAGCGAAAGTCTTCTTTGCTTCCACAAATGTTTCCTTAGCGTGGTTAAGGTCAAAGGAAATTTCTTTCTCAGGATCTTTGCTGACCCATCCATCTTCTTCAGGCTTCTTACCTTTATCTGTGTCAATCGTCATACCACTTCTTACTACAATATTAATGATTTCATCCTCCTTGCGGGCCTCAACCCTCATCATTTGTAAATTTTATGTAGGCTGCTGAGGCTGCATTTTCTTCTCTTTCAGTTTAGCTATTAACACCAAACATTATTCTATGGCATGGTCGAATTGTCTACAGTATTGACACGAAGTGTGTGTAGGATTCGGGCAATATTGTGTGAAGTTCCCCGACTATCTGTAGTTGTAGTAGATAACCTAACCACGACCTCGACCATGTCCTCCTCGTCATCCTTGTCCTTGGCCTTGAAAACCCCTGTGTGTTCCTCCTGTGCCAGGATCCTGAGGCCGATTTTCTACCTGTATATGGTAAGTAGGGGTTCTTTCCATCATTAGCTCATAACTTCAATAATGGCGCTCATCATGGCTCATAGGTTTACAAAAATTGCAAAACATCTACCGGGGTGTCTGAATGAACTTTTGAAGTAAGTGGTAGTTATTCGTTGCATCTTTCCTAGTGACTTGAAACATGGCGCATCATAGCGCAGCTCCTGTGCTTAGCTTGGATGGGGATTCTCGCTTCAGGGGGGCTGACGCCTCCCCTATAAGATAATTCTTGTATACTGGACAATGATCTTTATCGTGCTTGTGGCCCTTGCACTTTAAGCACCAAACATCTACACGCACTTCTGGCTTAGCCTCCTTTTCTTTCTTTAGACTCTGTAATTCTAGGTGTAGGCTCACTAACTGTGAGTGAATCTGTTGTACCCCTAGGTTCATATCTTGAATAGGTGATGCGTGTAGCCTCATTGTGATTTCCAAGGCTTCTGCTTGCATTGCTATCTTTTGTTGTGACAGAGGGATTCTTAAATGTGGCAAAAGAGATGCAATAAACCAGTCGCAATGCTAGGGACCTGAGATTTTTATGTTATGCTATCTAATCTGGAACTTCAACCTCTGATCAAAGTCCCAAGGTGTCTCATTGAATGTCATTAGGATCTCCTTTAATTAAATTACTAACTGCGCCTCAAATTTAGGCTTACTAAATTCTTTGTTCAAAGCTATCTGAGTCTCTGCTAACGATGCATGAGGATTATGAGCACAATACTTAATGTACCAGGTTAGTAGGTGGCCCTGCAAGGTAGTAACCAACTGTGCCTTCTTATATTATCATCAGCGATTTGTTGCGTTGTCCATACACCAGTGGCAACAAACCAGAATTGCTCTGGATTTTCACTTCCTATGCCCTTGAAGATTGACATCTTCATTGCATTTGCCATGATGAATGGTGAAGGTGGAGATAGAGGTGTAGGTGAAGGTGTATGCAGTGGAGGTGGAGGTGGGGTGAATGGATGAGATATTCTTGGAATACCCTAAGTTATTAACTGAAAAGTGCTTCACGGTTTAGTCAACGCCACCCCTTCATCTTCACTTGAAGGAGGTTCAATTAATGGACTATACTCTAGACCTGATCCATTACTTCTAAAGAATCTACCACTTTGCATAGCTCCGAAGATTAAGATAATCGAATTACCTTCTTTTCACATAAGAGAATTTTAATCCAAGTATTCAATGACCTTAAGTACATACCTCGCGGTCCCTTGAAGAATCTTCTCTCTGCTTCATTATAGCTAACTGAGGCGTCAACTGCAAATTTAGTAACAAATCCCCCCAGAATTCGATCAAGCCAATGATTGACAACCCACGCGATTTTGTGTTTAGATGCCTCTATTCTTCGTACCAATTATGGAGTCCACACTAAGGACTATCAAGCTTCCACCTCCCTTGACTTTCCGCTAATTTAGCTAACCCCCCATATCATTCGCATGGAAAAGTGAAAAAGAAAATTTTGTGTATCTATCTATATAGATATCTATTCAGCCAATCCTCCTTCAACAGGCGTGGATTCATTTTTTCTTGAGCTACAAACTCATGAATTTTCTGATCTAATCACCTTTCAATCTCTGCCATCACACATCTCTTTAAGTAGATCCTAGTCCTGGCAATGGAACCATTTGTTGGCTTAAGGGGTTCTGACCCAGGTTTAGAGTTAGTTGCGCCAACCAAGAAAACCCTACACTACTGGCCCTTTCGGTAACCTACATAATGCAGGTTGTAGTCTCACCCGAAGCAGTATTGGGGGATGCAAGAACCATTTTTCTACATCCAGAGACTAGTGTGATGTCTTTCAGTGCTTTAGATCTACTTCCACGTAGATCGGTAGTCTTCTAGGGCTCTTTACTATAACTAGGATAAACAACCTTCAAATCTTCGTGAAGGTTCGTGATTAGTATTTGCGGACCCTAAACTTGCAATTTTCCTACTTCCGCACATCAATAAGCAATCATATATTGGAGTTCGCATAGATCTACTTTATTTCTTAGAAAACATAAGAGAAATAGATTTTAACTTTGCAGAAGTAGATAACCATTCATATCATGCAATATTAAGACAGATTCAGTGAACTCGCGCAGTATTCAACCATTATTTCATAAAACGTATCATTCAATCAGAAAAAGATAACATAAACAGATTCAATGGAAATACACATTAATTCTCCAAAAATTTGTCTTTATTGATCTTTCATTCACAAATTACAGACTCTCTACCTTGCACACACAACTGCAGGGGTCCGCGCACTCAGCTGCGGACTCTACCCAGGCCTCCTGCGCACTTAGCTGCATGAGCCTTCCTGCCTTAGCACTTTCGAAAAAACCCTTCAACCTACCCAAATCTCTATCTAAAGTTATCTCTAAGACTCGCAATGGATCAACTATTTATATCTTTTCTTCATACAATACCATGGTCTGTGGACCATGGGAAAATCTTAGAACCAACCAAAAATAAGGGCTAAAACCCTTTTGACTTCTATCTATCTGCATGCTCCACATCCACATATCACAGAGAATTTACATTCTTTTTACAAAACTTTTACAAAACCGAGCTAAATTAACCCCCAAAACTACTTGTAGGGACCCTATCCCAACACCGACAAGTCCGAGTTAGAGCAAAAACAATAGGAGGTTCATTCTCCTATTATTAGTAAACAAGAACCATAGGAGAAGCAACCCATGCATGAAAGGGAAGTGACATTTGAAAAGAAGTGAATATTTAAGAGTAGCACAAGAAGTGCTTCCACAACTTGATCAAGGAAGAAACAAAAGGCCACACATTCTTCCCTAGTTCAAAATGTATTAACGGAGAATGATTTCGAGAGGATTGGTGAATAGATGGGGGATGTCACTAAGACAATATTGGATAAAATACAATAGATGGTGGGTGAGTTGTGTGCTAGAATGGCCATGCAAATATTTTCATCGGAACCTAGGGGTTAGCCCATCGTAAAACTCCAACCACAATTTTTTCAGACGATGTAAGAGCCTTCCTCATTGGAGTAACCAAAGCAAGTGTTTTGACTATCCAACAGAGTTGTTGATATTTATGACAAAGGAGTGCAACAAAACATCACGGATACTACACATACAAACTTGGTACTATCCCAATTGAATATAGATGAGATATATAAGTTGTAGCATAACTCTATGCAAGAGTTGGATGACAAGATGGAAGTTATCAAAGAAGAGTTAGATTAGACAAATGGGGCTCAGGGCACACATCCTTGGGGAAATTCTATGCCAAACTCATGGGTAGGCCTATCAGCAATATCTCCCCAACTAGAGATGTGGTGGGGAATATCAAGGACGTTGTTCAGGGCCTCTAAGAATATGTGATAGAACCAATGACAGAACAATAACCACCAACTCCACAAAAAGAACATAAATGAGAGCATTGATTCAACACGCTAGGGAGAAATACCAATATCTGGTTGAATATGAGAAATGTTGTCAGAGTATGGTCGAGCTAGAAAACTAGCTACGTAGTACCTTACTTGAAGCTCTAACCACTATAAAAGTCATTTATCATATCATGATGGATCAAGAATGGGTACATGAAATTGAGCAAAGAATGGGCGCAATGAACTTCATGGACAAATAGAACTTTGCACCAGAAAAGATACGACTTAGTGAATGGAGTGAACAACTCCAAGAAAATAAGAAACATTGGACAAATATTCAGGATTGGGCATTGAAGGTTACAGATAAGTGTAGTGATTTGTTGATGGCAGTGTGAAAGGGAAGCAACGAGGACGTCAATTTTTTCATTGAGGATATAACCACCAAAACTACACAAGAGGTTATCAACAAAGGGGAATAGATCGGGACGAAGATTAAGGCACAAGATGATTCCTTATAGGCACTAAAGAAGGCCACAAAAGATAATTTCTCTTCCCAAGAGAAGGATTGAGTGGCTTAGGATGAGCCATAGTTTTATGTTGGGGGAATGTTGGAAGACGAAATTTTTTAAAAAATTTCATAATGTTATCGTAGGAGACTACACAAAAGAGAGTATGTATGAGGGGAGTATTCAGGACATAGTAGTAACATTGGCATAGGAAGGGGAGACATGGAATAGGGAGGTATCGTGTGAAGAAGATCACAGTGTTCAGAAAGCAAGGACATGTGTGAATAAATCTGGTAGTTAGGATTTTGAGGATGATGGGTTAAGGAGACAAAGGTCATCGTGGAAAAGGAATATGGAGATATTTGTAGAATGGAGAAATTCGAAATAGTAGTGACTAGCTAGTACTATATATTTTTAGTAGGCTCTACTGGAAATTTATATGGCGTGGGACAACTAGAGAGAAGTTGTTAGAGTTATCCCATATGATTATCCCACATGGAGGATAGTTATAAGAGAGGGGAAGCAGGTTGAAGAGGACTGAGAAGCTATGATTGACGAATAAGAGGACTCATCCAAGACAGTTGGAGGGTTGGACAGAGAAGAAGGAATAACTACTTATACTGTGTATTTTTTGACAGTAGTTGGAGTTCTAGATGCTAATTATATATGTTTATAGTTTTTGTGGAACCTATGTTTAGAGAAAAGAGTCTTTAGTGGAGTCTAACATGTTTTTTCATTGTAATCATTTTTGCATTGTACCTTGAGTAAATATTGAAGGTTGGTGAGTTGGGTTCTGAATAATTTTTATTGTAGCGCACTATGCCTTTTTTATTTATGATGAAGTAATGAAAAGAACTCTCGATTTCCTCCTCTATATTAGCGTACATGTGTTATGTTATTTCTATTGTTGTTTGTTTATTATTTTTTTGGTGATATAATGTTGAATCAGTGTTTCTTACTCTCTTGAATAGTTGAGGGAGTCGATAGCATTATGATAGTTTTATCATGTTCATCATATATTTTTTGAATGGTGAGCTTCTCTAATAGTCTTGAAAAGGTTGATGAGAGAGATAAAATACTTTGGTCATCATATCATCATGGACAGTGTACAAAGCGCTCACTAAATCAAACAGAAAACTGTGAAGTCCTGTGCAACTTATAATATTGGAATGATTGTAAATCGTTTGTCCATTAGGTGTCTCAAACCCCATGCAGTAAGTCAAATTCATAGTGTCACAGAACCCTAGTAATCTAATATAACTATGGAAACCTAGTTCCAGCAACCCCCCATAGTACCTCAAGTGAAACTTCATCCACTCTTTGGGTGATGCTAAAAGGGTCGATCTTGAGCAAGTTTGTTGGTCAACTGTGCATCAAATCTCGGGTCTATCATAACCTCGCACGCCAATTCCTATCAAGTTGTTATTTAAGGAATCCCTTACACAATAGAGGAATGCGGTCATGGATAGTTTCTCCAAAATCCTTCAATCATTGTAACACCCAATTTTGGATTCCATAATTACAAATGTATATTTTTATATGTCATGAATGGTCAAGGGCCAAGTGATATAATATGTAAACAATATATGTTGAAAAAAATGAAATGAAATACATCATTAGTTGTAGATGAACAAGGATAGAGTGATGGGGGGCGGGTGGGGGGATGGTGGATATGATTCACAAGAGACAGGGATAAAGGGTTGTCCACGGGAAATTCCACATGCCTAATAAACCTAAGCTATCTTTCTAAATAATTTTTGTAATGAATCATCTATTTCCTTCTTTTTGACTATTTGAAAACCCAATCATTGGATGCATGTAAGATTTTGGTGGGAAAGTCATCTTGCCTATTTATTGAAACATGGGAAACATATACTCATAATAGGAACTGTGTCATTGAATGGAGTTAAAATTTGGGTGAAAGAGTAATCTTACCTAGTCATGAAAGCACGAATTGAATGTAATCTTTTTTGGGAAATGTGAGAGTCAAACATGCATATGAAATAAAGTATAATTTGAGGAGAGGCATGTTGTTGAATTTTTGAAGAGGGAGAGGAGATGAAAAAAAAAGTTTGGTGTTGCGAAAGGGAAGTACCCATAAGATGTAAAAATAGCTATGTTAGACTATTGAAAATGAATTCTATAACACTATGAGAGAAAGATGAACTAGGAATGATACTAAGAATTGGGTTATTGTGATTGTTATAAGCCTTTTGTTGATAAAATTACCTAATAGCATGAGTAAATGTTACCATGATGACTCCATGATAGATACAATTATTGCAGATCCATTCTTGTAAATTATTGGTCATTATCTTGGAGCCCTAGAGGGGATGATGATGGTCTATGGGACTACAAGTTATAGAAGGAAATCCCTTCCCTTGGGTTATGAAAACTAATTTGGTAGAGATATGGATGGTATCCATTGTTGTAATAATCATTTTACAATGAAAATATTATGTATTGGGCTATTGTGTGGATTGTAGCCAACCATAGGAGCAATTCTTTTCTTGTGCACTCATGGCCCCAACTTGAGAGTGAGTTGCTTCTAAGAAAATTGGAGTAGTAGAGTCTGTGGTTTAGTGGAATGCGTAAAATTTGCAAGTAATTGTGTAATCATTCATAAATACAAGTGTTTTGATCAATATTATTATTTAATATGCGTTGTATATTACACAACAAACCCGCATTATTTTATAGTTTCAATTGATTTTTTGATTTATCAATTTGTTATCATTTGATTTTGAGTTTATAATGTTGATAGATACTTTTAGTTTTACAATTGTTTCTCATTTTGATTCTATTTAATGAGTTTTTAATATTTTTGGAAGCTTTTGATTAGTCTATTTTCGATGTTTTTTCCTTAGAATTAATTATTCCTTTCATATAATGCAATTTGATTTCTCATTCCATTTTTTAGAATGTGCAAAATAATTAAGGTAAATATTCTATAGAGTACCTAGATTCGAAATTCAAATTGTTCTATCATTTTACATAGACCTTGAATGTGTGAAATCAATACTTGATCCATATTGAAATTAAGTGCTAATAGTTAACATTAAAGTTATATGAACACCTAGATGTAGGTGTTATATATTTGGATCTGAATTTATTTCAATTAAACATATTTGAATTGGGTAGATGAAAGATGGAACATATTTGAATTTGGATGGAGCTTATAATATCCTTAATAGAAACACTTTCAATTCAAATATGCCTAATGACCTCTCTTCACATGGTTTATATCTGGATTCAAAAAATGTCTTGGTGCAAAAATTTGTAACGTACGAGATCTCAAATGAAAAATATCATGATTTTCCATTGGCATCTAAATCTAGGAGTTAATCTGTAAGTATTCATTACCTTTTGGATGCCTCAGTCTCTAGATTTCATTTTAGACAAATGTTTATATTTAGATTTGAGCCAAGTGCTATGTGTATTTAATTGAACCATCCATACACTTGAATAATCAGGTATTTGAACCTATGTGTTGTATTCATATGTTTATCGAGGTATTCCATGTAATTCACCAACTAGGCCCCACAAAAGATTATATTATTTGATGTGTCATGCACCTATTGATATTGGATTCTCATTGACATGTTTTTCAGTGAGAATACATTAATATTTAAATCTGGGTCAAGTTCTATGTGTCTTTAATTCAACCTTCCAAACACACAAATATTTGGATATATGAACCTATGTGTTGTATGTCGTGCATCTATTGCTAATGTATTCTCGTTAATGTGTAAGTCGGATATGGATTTTCATATACAAATTAGTTATATTATTAGAGAATACATTAATATTTAGATCTAGGCCAAGTGCCATGTGTCTTTAATTAAACCTTCCAAACACTCGAACATTTGGCCGATATTTGAACCTATGTGTTGTGTTGTCTAGATCCAAAATTCAATTTTTTCTATCATTTTCTATAGATCGTGAATGTGTGAAATCAATATCCGATCCATATCCAAATTAAGTGCTAATAGTGAACATTATATTTATCCGGATACCTAGATGTAGGTGTTATATATTTGGATCTAAATTTACTTCAATTAAACGTATTTGAATTGTGCAGATGTTAGATGGAACATATTTGAATTTGGATGGAACTTATAATATCCTTAATTTAAACCCTTAGACTTCCCATATGCCTAATGAACTCTCTTCACATGGTTTATATTTGGATTCAGAATGTGACTTGGTGTAAACCTTTCTAACGTACTACATCGCACATGCCAAATATCATGACTTTCCATTTGTATCTAAATTTAAGAGTTAATCTATACGTATTATTTACCTTTTGGATGCCTTAGTCTTTGTATTTCCTTTTACATAAATGTTTATATTTAGATATGAGCCAAGTGCTATGTGTCTTTAATTGAACCATCCAAACACTTGAATATTCAGATATTTGAACGTATGTGTTTTATTGATATGTTTATCAATGCATTCCATGTAATTAACCAACTAGGCCCCACGAAATATTATATTGTTCGATGCGTCATGCACCTATTTCTATGTTAAGTGAATGACACATGTATGTTAGTGAGAATACATTAATATTTAAATATGGGCCAAGTGTTATGTGTCTTTAATTAATCCTTGCAAACACTCAAATATTTGGAAATCTGAACCTATGCGGTGTATGTCATGCACCAATAAAAATGTATTCTCGCCAATGTATGAGTCAGATATGGATTTTCATATACAAATTAGTTATATTGCTATAAAATACATTAATATTTAGATTTGGGCCAAGTGTTATGTGTCTTTAATTAAACTTTCCAAACACTCGAATATTTGGAGATCTGAACCTATGTGTTGTATGTCATGCACCTATTGCTAATGTATTATGGTTGATGCATATGTTAGTGAGAATACATTAATATTTAAATATGGGCCAAGTGTTATGTGTCTTTAATTAATCCTTCCAAACACTCAAATATTTGGAAATCTGAACCTATGCGGTGTATGTCATGCACCAATAAAAATGTATTCTCGCCAATGTATAAGTCAAATATGGATTTTCATATACAAATTAGTTATATTGTTATAAAATACATTAATATTTAGATTTGGACCAAGTGTTATGTGTCTTTAATTAAAGAAACACTCGAATATTTGGAGATCTGAACCTATGGGCCAAGTGTTATGTGTCTTTAATTAATCCTTCCAAACACTCAAATATTTGGAAATCTGAACCTATGCGGTGTATGTCATGCACCAATAAAAATGTATTCTCGCCAATGTATAAGTCAAATATGGATTTTCATATACAAATTAGTTATATTGTTATAAAATACATTAATATTTAGATTTGGACCAAGTGTTATGTGTCTTTAATTAAAGAAACACTCGATTATTTGGAGATCTGAACCTATATACAAATTAGTTATATTATTAAGATCAAAGGAATATTAAAAATACCAAGGTCCACATCGTATATTATCCGTACATGAAATATACTTCAATAAGGAAAACTTATAAACCTTTTATATTATGTTACCCCACCAATGTGGTATAAACCATCATAGTTATGTAATTTTAAATTATCAATTACTTTTTGAAGTTGATTGTGTGCATTTTTGTAGCCACTTATTGATATTGGAAAATTGCCTATCTCAATTAAGGGTAATTACCTAATGGAAAATTCTAGTTAAACGTGATCCTATTTAAGATAATAATTTCTAACTTATATATGGGATTATTTAGCCATCAAATGAATTGGAAATTAATTCCAAACCTTAAAAAGAGGAGAAAATTTAATCTAATATTCTTCTTAAATTTATAAAAAACATAAATTATCTTAACTACCTATCTTAATTATCGATACTTGCTAAAGATGTAAAAATGCTCAAATAAACAAATATAAGTGAAAAGGTTGATCATTGAGGTTGTAGGAAACGTTCATTTCTTCGGTAAGCATTAAGCACACAAACATTATCCATTAATCAATAAAGAATTATTCAAATAATAGATATGTAAGCTCATATCTCGCTTATAAACTATTAACGAATCAGAACCACCTTTACGGAAAAGAAATCATAGAACTAAATGAAAAACTTTATATAGCTCATAAAAATGTTGTTACAAAACCATTCATTCATACATGTACCAATTGTCCAAAAGAGCTTTTTGTCCGCATATTACATTCAAAGTTGATATAATTATATAATTAACGGGTATAAAATTTTCCAACCCTTTCCATTGATCGAAAGATTCGATATATAATAATTACAACACAAAATAAGAATTATCTCCTATTTTGTTCTAACTAATATTTAAAAATAGAAAAATAACTAATGCATATGACTCATAAAAAAAATATTCCATTTTTCCTCGGAGAATCCACCCTTGACTTTTCTCTCTTTCTTTTCTATATATTATTGCTACAAGGCGATACTGTTCAACAGTTGAGTAATGAGTGGAGGTCTCAAAATATCCATGTTGAGTAAACCTGTATAACGGTGTAGTAATTTTGACATGTTCATTTTTAAATTTGGTCATATAAGAGGTAATTGAGCTGAAACATTCTTCAGCCTTAGATATGAGTTCTCAAATTAAGTTTTTGTCCCAAGTGCCATTTTCTTCATTTTATTGTTGTTTAATTATTTTACATTTTTAAGAAAAGTGTCCAATAGAACTATATATTTGGAATTTAGTACTTATTAATGATATCTAGCACTTTATCCCATATTTTTGTGGAAATTGTAATTATCTCTCTAATAATTTCTTTGGAGTACTCCCAATTTGCCAATAAGGTAACCAAAGAGACTTGGTAGTGAAATTGGTCTTCATAAGTTGACATTGGGAGGTCTTCAAGAGCATCTTGATTCTTTACTTCCCACACTTTGAGATTGTCAAAATATATTTAAGCTCCTTTATACTTTGAGATTGTCAAAATATATTTAATCTCCTTTATACTTTATTAGTTGAGACTTAATCTGGTAAAAAAACTCAATTAGTTGATCATGTTGAAGTTGGATCTTATTTAATTTATTATATAGCTCTTCCTGCAAATCAAAGAATCTAGTATTAATTGATAGAGGCTCTACCTTGATGCTTGTCTTCAAGATTTCCATATATACCTCAAGAGAATTCATTTTTTCTTCATTTATAATAGAAAGTTCTTTGATATGTGCATCTTGCTTTTGTTGAATCTCAATTATCTATTTAGAATGTTCTACTTTGATAGATCGTATCTCCTTATCATGGAGATCCTTGGCTAGTATAACATATGCATTATATTTTTGATTGAGTTGATTGATTTTTTCTTATACTCTTTATCTATCTCAATTTCTCTAATTTTGAATTCCATTCACAACACAAGAACTCATTCCTTCCCCTTTTTCAATTGTGTGATCAATTTATTTAATGACCATCTATTTACATCCACAAAGGGACCTAAAGCATCTATTGTTGCACCTACAAACTCCTCATCATTTAAATTAGAAGCACTTCATAACATCACTGACACCTAAGATAAGTATTAATTAGGTTTCTTTGTTTCCCTTTTCCACCTCTTTCTTTAGCAATGATTTTCTTCTAAGTCTCAAAAACATAACTACTTAGTTGAATTATAGTATTTTACATGAGGTGGAATGTATAATCTGTAAAAGTGGATAATGTCTTATTATGAATATAATTGATTAGAATGGTGTTAGCGGCAGAAAATGTAATCAAAGCTATTGAAAACATAGGTATTGTGCCTCGAGTTGTCTCTCTTGAAATATCTATTTGAGATGTATTACAAGGCCTTTGCTAGTTTGCATCATTTTATATGTCACTAGACATGTCTTTTCTTTCCTTTTCATGATCATATTTGTTTACATTCTCTATATTTTTATTTTTTCCCCTGTCTATATTTTTATTTTATTCTTGATCATGCTATATTTTCTCTTTATATTTCTCTTAACTATATTCATATCTTTCTTCCTTATTTTATTATTCATTGTCTTGCCTCTCTTTAAGTTCTTGCTCATTTTTTAGTTCTTCTTCTTCAATATCCTATTTTCCCCTTCTGCTTTTGTCCAGGTTTTCATTGCTTTGTTTTTGACCTACTTGTTTGCATAGAGAGGCATAGGTAGTGTCTGTTGTTAAATTTAATTAAAGATTGATTAGTAATATAATCCATAGAATCTCCTTGTATCTTATATTTCTCTTTTAGAAATGAAAATTTCTTATTTAGTTGAAGGGTTAAAATTTTAGATGTTTTTGAGGAACCTTGGATTTCATCAAACCTTTTAATAATTTCATCATAGTTTTGATCCCTTTGGGAAATCATATCAAAACAAGAATATGCATGAATATAGGCTCAAAAATTGACTGCATAACAATGTTTCTTGGCATTGCTTATGGGATCGTGCCTTTTCAGCATTCCTTGAGCTAACAAGATATCGTCTAGTTGTTGTGCTTCCTTAAGTCAATTTTAAAATTTTGTAATGAATAAATTCAAATTAGAATAGGAAAATAAGGTTAAATGTTTTTCTATTTTCTTTTCCAAAATGTATACAATACAAGTGGCTATAGCCTAATAAGCAAGTTATCCGACAATTAATCTTTTTGGACCATACTTTGGGAGGATATGGGGATATGCTTCATAGCCATATATTTGGGTATATGAAAAATATTCACAATATACTAGTCACTAATTTTTCTAAAAGAATCCATAGAGTTTTGAATGAATATAGAAGGTAGCTGATTTTTCAATATGAAATGTAAAGGAATAATGAAGCTGTCACGTATATCATAAAAGAAATTCCTACTTTTTGTCTCCCATGACTTTTAATAATATATGTGTATAGTAATTTGACATGTATACTAGTGGAAATGCACCAATAGGAAGGGATTCATGTAATATACCACATGTACTAGGTAAGTTGATATAAATAAATTGGTGTAACCACCTCCCTTCCACCACCTTAAAGGTTCCTGGGCTAAGGAAGGTGTTACCTATTTGACCTAATCTCCAAGGTCCATTGTGAAAATGGGGTTAGAAAAAATAAATTTTGTAAGTATTTGGAATTTGATTATGATACCACCATTTTGATCAGCTCAATGAGAGCTTTTGACGATATAAATTTTATCTCAATCCGAGTCATAGATCAAATGTTATTCTTGTTAGAATATTTGGCTTATTGAAATAAGCCATGTAATCACAAGGGTGCCATATGACCTCTAGTTGGCCTTAGTGGCACAACCACATCATCCCTCTGGGTTATTTGGATGAGCATCTGATCCATGGCATGCCTACCCATTGTAGATTAATAGATTACAAAACCTAGTAGTGGGTGGTCTCCAAGTGGTTAGGGTTCCCACACTAAAACCATGGTCTAACTAGCGTGGAAACCACTTCTACCAAAACAATCGTATCATGGGCCTTAAGTGATGGTATCAAGTTTAGAAATAAGTGGGGTCCACAATACTTCACAACTGTCAAATGAAGAGGGGTGAGTTGGCACTAATCCCAGCTGCGACCCCACTATTCATTAAGATATGACTAATGATCATGGTGGCCTCAATCGATATTGACCATTGCTCTCATCCAAGTAGATATTTCACTTAGTTAACTTTTATAGAGTTTAATAAAGATCCCAAGGGTGAAAAGGTTATACCATTGTCCATGCATATGGGCCAATTAGAGTGATTTCACCCCACTTTAGAGGGTTTATAACTTTCTTCAAGTGGGGAGGGAAACCACTAGAGTGATCATCTTTCCATGTCATTACCACATCACCTACCATTTCATTGCCACATAATTTCCACATCATCACCATGTCATTGTCACATCGCCCCAAGCCAGATCATCTCAACATTAGATTCTCATCCTTTTCTCTACTCCAACTTCAATTAGAAAACACTAAGGTCTAAGGTATGAGGTCAGAAATCTGAGCATAGGGTCCATTGGTCCATGTCATCGACGCATCACCCTAGGCCACATCATATCAAGATCGAGTTCTCTATTTTGGGGTTCCTCACCTCCCTTGGCTCTGTTATTTATTGGAAAATGTGAAGGTCTAAAATCAGAGGCTCGAGGTGGAGACCATCTATCCACATCATCTCGGCACCTCGGTATCAAGGGATTCCTTACCTTCTTGCAAAAGAACACTTTTGGGCCAAAGGGAAAGGAATAATTCCAGCCTACTGGTATTATGTTGCTGCATAGGTTGGCTCTTCTGATTTTTCCCAAAGTACGACAGTCGATGGCATAGTTCCAATACTCATAGTTCCACCCTAGTCCCTCTCTCTTTCCTTTTTTTCTTTTGGTTTCGAGCTTATCAATGTCATACTTCTCCATACAAAATCTCACTAACTTATTCCAAGGCCTAGTGGTGAGGTTCCACTAGGATGGCTTCGATGATTAGATAGACATGTGTTCTTGTTGGGCACAATCACAGATGTTACAACACTTCTACCAAACAATTTGATAGATAGATTTAGCACGAGCCGGATATATCTACTTCACCATCACAAAAAAAAATTGTGTTGAAAATGGGAATCCTGAGAAATATTATAAAATAATAGTGGAAATAATAAAATAATATTAGATTACATCATCAAATTTTAGAGGGAAAAAAAGAAAAACTACTTTTTCAACTCGTATTTATAATTTATCTCCCTAGGGTTTTACTCAAATTTTGAGAAGGAACACTAGTTGAATGTGGAATTTAACTCCTCTTCCACGGTGTACCCTTGTTGCATACTTTTGTTGGGCCCTGTTACACGAAATGTGGGAAATACATGAAAAAATGTGATTGCAATCATATTTTTCTTGTATTTCTCAATTTTCATGTAGGAGGGTTTATCAAAAGTATGCGATATGGGTACTCCTCGGATGAGGAATTAAATTCAACATCCAACGAGTGCTCCCAATCGAAATTTGAGTAAAATTGTAGGGAGGTAAGTTGAAAAGGTAGTTTTTTTTTTTGTTTTTTTTATCTTTTTACTTTTTTACTCTAAAAATGATGAATCGTCCCCCATGGTTAACATCATCATATTGAATCCTAATGGTTCTTATAATGTTTATTTTGGTTGTACATTTTTGTTTTGAGGCCTATTTTAGACCTCAATTTTTTTCTAATGTAGATGTGAATATTTTCATTTGTTGATTCACAAACTTTCTGTGGGAATTCAATATTTAAAACATTGTTGGTGGCAGTGGTCGATCTCCCCCTTTGTCATATCACTCTGAAAATTTTAGTGCAAGGGTGAGAATGCCAAATTTTAGTGGTTTGTGGCACATGGGCCTGAGGCCCTAAAACTTCAAATCTCTATGTTCGATCATATTAAGGGTGCAAGATTCCGTAGCACTTATAATGCACTAGTTCTAAAGCCAAAAGAAGGAAACATCCCAAATATCAAAATATACATTACATGAGGAATTTGACTTATTGTTAGCTAGTTAGGCATGCTCAAAGGCATGTTTTTATTAATTAAAGAGAGTGCAAGCATACTAGTCTAATAATAATAAATGACGAGTTGGAGATCCTCTAGTAAAGAATATATGTTATGTGAGTCAAGAAGCTATTGCATTCCACGATTGTAACAATCAAAATGAACAAGCATAAAGACACTATTTATCACATCAATCATGAAAACATTAATGGAAACCACAACCCATAAATTCATTAAATTCAAAACATCCCAAATACGATACAAATCATGAACATAATGATGATATTCACCATTTAGGCATTCATTTTAATTCAGTTAAATACAACAACTTATACGAGACATTTGAAAAGAGTTAAACATCACATTCCATAACTCAAATATATAACTGCAAAATACTTGTCTGAGTATATTAAGATGGATGAAAACTAAAGATTAGACATCAACTCTCCACCCAACCATAGGATAGATACAGTGTAAATTTCTTACAACCAGTCACCCCCGATCCAAATCGATGTATAAGTGGATGCTTGCTTAGGGAATTGACACCAAAGTCTTGGTAGAATATTAAGAGAGGGTGTCCACAATCAAGGTGGTTTCTCGACTACCCTCTCGAAATAAAAACTAGACTGATTCACTTACTCCGTTGATTTCAATCATAGGGCTTCACCCATGGTACCAATGGGGCATTGTAGTCTAGGAGGTTGAATCCACTGTCTAGGTGATCTCTCAACTCTCTTTTCATAGAAAGAACCACAAGGGTTTGTATTCCACTATCCATGTGGTTAACATATTTCCATCAAGCACCACATTGACTCATATAATATTGTCCAAGTGGTAAACATCTAAAAAATTAACACCACAATGATTTGGTCATCCACTAAGCCTCCCACTAACCAATACAAGTAATAACACCCTAATTTCATAGCACAGGGCTCATTCATAGCTCCAACATTACTCCATTCTAACCATGTTGAGTGTCCAGGGAATTTTCCATATCTAGTATGACTCTCCTTGCAATCATGTTTTCGTTATTGCTCCTCACATTTTTTCCTATGTTCTCATTTTTTTCTTCTGCAACCTTCCCTATGTCTCTTCATGTACCTGAGATACTTCCCACCTCATGTTACCATCATGTTAAGGATATTAATACAACTATGGTCACTTCCTCTACATCTATTCACATCTCTTGCTACCTCTCAGGCAGTGATTCATTTGGTTATGCCACCTCCTCCATCTTTGAGGGTGAGGGCATTGTTTCCACTTCTCCAATATCTCTCGTGCATTCTTCCTCATATTTGGATCTATGGTTCCCTACCTTTAGGGAAACAATATATTATTATTATTATTATTAGGAAAATAATTTAATACCTTATTTGTTTATAAGAATTGTCCCAGTTAGTCATTACTTCCATGCTAGTTTTCATAGTTATGATCACACATAAAAAAACAATGGTGAAAAGGTAGAACTACTACAAACTCCACCCCCTTAAAGAAAAACCATCCTTAGTGTTCTATAACTAGAAATCTGAAGGAACAAAACTGAGTTCTAGAATCACAACTCTTGCATCTGCTTAATCATTAAACAAAAACGAGTATAGTACCCTCATTTCTTCTGCAATATCCTAGGTCACTTCATTGGGTCCAAAGCGCTTCCATTGCACCTTGATATTCTCTATTAATTGATTCTAGAGCATGATTTATCCACAATCCAAGATATATAATGGTTTTATTTGGAATCCTCCCTCAAATTCAACCTATATCACATATCAACCAATTACATGATTAGTGTCACATGCATACTTTTTAAGCAAAGAAATGAGAAATAGAACATGTGCCTTTATGGTAGGTGGTAAGTCCAATCTGTAAGCTACTGGTACCACTTTTCAAATATCTACCCATAATGGTCCAAAAAACTTTAGTGCTAACTTAGCACAAGACCCCACATTCGGTGAGCCCTTCCTTCATCTGATGCAAATATATACGTGTTCTCTCACATGGAATTCCTTTTGCATTCTATATCTATATGCATAACCATTTTTCCTATCCCGGGATTCTTTCAATTTCTTATTGATATTTATTACGTCCTACTCCATTTCTTTCATTATGTCAAGCCCAAGAACCACCATGTTCACAAGGTCATCCTAGCTAATAGGAGTGTGTTGGTGGTGTTAGATACTGCCAACATACAAGGAATCTCCTGGATATGAGGTCCCAATTAGACCTCACACCATTTGTGGTAGGATTCCCATTCGGAATATGGTGCAACTACCATTTACTTAGAGATATGCCTTGGTTTTAGTTGTTAGCATGAGAGATAAGTGCACATGTGCTTTTGAATGAGCAACTCAATGTTCCTTGTGAATGTTCGATTGTTATTGTATCAAGGTTCTTTTATTGTAGAGGGAGAAATAAAGTGAGCCTCTAATACATAAGTAATAGTACTACCCTAGTGGAGACACATCTAAATGAGAAAGGTCAGCCTAACATAAAGAAAAATAGTTCACATAGATGCAATGATTGTTATAAGCATTACAACACATTTCCAATAAGTTAAGCACCAAAGTCACTGAAAGAGTTCAATTACTCCAGTACATGTGAAAGAAAACATGAATAATAAACATTCAAAGAGTACTCTAAGAAACATCCACAATCTATGCATGAAAATGTGTTGGACTGAAAGGCTTCGATATTAAGAAAAAGTTCCAAGATACATAAATACAATGAACATCACTAGCTCCAATAGTGGAGCGTTAAAGAAAATACTTGCTCCCCAAAAGTACTAACTTTGTCTCTATAATCACTTGTGGTAGAAGCCAAGGTTAACATTCATATTCATGAGTAATGAGGATCCTTTTATAACTTGAGGCACGACCTTTCACATCACCATGTGATTCAAATTTAAACAGGAACACAACAAATTATAGATATAACCATAAATACAGAGATGCAACAGAAATAACACTTCATTTCATTAATGTAAAATACTAAACTATGCTTACAAATAGAAATGGAAATAAACCAGCTAGGGCGATGGTAGCTTATCTCTGAGAAGAGATGTGGCGGCTGCATGCCTTTGAACTGTGTTACAATGAGGCTTGAAGGCCTATTTATTGTTGAGAAACAATGGAAAACCCTAAACATCCAAAAACCTAACCCTACGAGATGAAACCCAAACTACGGCATACGATCTCCATTTGAGGTCATAACTTTGGCATATGATCTCCATTTGACGTGCACAATACCTCATTAGAAAGATCTATCCGAGGACTACAACTTTTGAGTGAGAAACATTGGTCTATGACCCATGTTGCTCCTGGTTTTCCCCAAAAACGTCGTTTAGGGGCCTGAAAATGGATCTGGAAGTTGAGGACCCAAAAAACCTAGCAAAATAGTATATTTTGCTACAATTAAGGAAACTGAAAAACTAAAAGAGACAGTTGTGGGGATCGAATAAGGATAGGCAGGTGGCCACCAACATCCACCTGGATCACCATGACTCTTAAATTTCCAAATCCTAATGACCTTTGGACTTCTAAACGACTTGGAATTACATATGACTATTGATACTACATGTCTTTTCGAATTCCATGACTTTTTTGTCCTTACATGACTCTTGGAATTCTACTTATTTGTCTTTAAAATAATTACATAATTGCATCATAATTCCCACATCATCACGTGATGAAGACATGACATGTCATATCATTGATGATTAGGACTAATAGTGATTGATGACATGGAATTTATTCAATGGTGACATGGCTACCACTCGTGTCTTCATTCTTCATGCATCTCCTGATCATTAATGCCTTCACCCTCTGAAGGTTTTCTGATCTAATGGATTCTCCAGGGTGCTTTGATCATCAAGATTTCAATGTGATATTTGTTCTTTAGTGTTGCCTTTGTTTTCCTTCTTTGCCTGATCTTCCTCATGGGTGATTTTCATGTTGTTCCTGGAATAACTCTATATAAAACCACTCATGAAAAGAAACCATTACCTTGAAAATCTCCTATTATAACATGTTTTATGTAGATTTTCTATTCATGCCTTATCACTGTGGTTGAAAGGGACAAGGAGAGATCCTAGGCACAAGGGTGCACTTCGAAAGGCTGAAGTAATAAAATATAAACACTTCAAGGCTTCAACATGTGCTCATGCGCTCAAGAGGAAGAGGCAATCAAGTCAGGCTGCATGGCATAAGTCTGAAGGATAAAGGGGAAAGGCTTTGGGCTTACCAAGTGTGTTTTGCACTCAAGGAAGAGAAGGAGGGTGCAGAGCACACTCTTGAAGCTTGAAGGAGGAGGCTTCAGGACTTTGGGGTGTGCTCACGTGATCAAGAGGCCTAAGAGGGTGCATGGCACAAGTATGGAGGTTGAAGGATGCACATTCAGGCCTTTGGAGTCCACGCATGCACTCAAAGGGTCAAGAGGGCACATGCCACATTGTGAAAGGCTAAAGGGTGGAGCTTAAGGCTTCAGGGTGTGCTCATGTGCTCAATGTGAGTGAATTATTTCAAGTTGAAGGAGTGCACTCAAAGGAAGACTTGGTTTCTAGATGGGCGCAATTCGAAACAAGGAAGGGGAAAGGGTTTAAGGAGTGTGCTATGTGCTCTTGGATGTTGTATGGCACACTTCCAAACAACGAGGGATTCTTGATCAAGTCTTTCGAGTGCGCTCGTGCACTCTTGGCCTTAATGGGTTTGCTTCGAAACCAAAATCTGTGCAATTCTGGAAGAGATGAAAAGGGGTGAACACGATGGGTTTAGACATAAAAGGGAGTGCAACCTCATAAAAAAAATTTAGAAAAGCTTGAACAATTATAATTATACATCAAAACACCACTTTACAAACATTCCCCAAGAACAACAGGTGAAGTGTCTGTGACTCTAACCAAAAAGTGTTGTTTTACAACAACAAAGATGTTACAACCATGAAATACACCAATGATGTTCTAATCAATGTGAAGATTCTTGAGACCACTCAAGAACCCTTGAAACATATAGGATGACATGAAACGACACTTGAAAACCAAGGAAAAACTTGACATGATGATAAAATAGGGACAACACTTGGCGGCACACTGGGCGAGATTGAACTTCTCTATCTAGGAATAGCTTTTAGTTAAAGGGTTAGACCTTTAGGAAGTATTGATTAACCAGTTGGATCGCCTTGACTCCCCTTTTGACCTGGTTATACAGATAGTACCTTACTTTCTTCTACTTCATTGAACACACAAAACATACACCATATCATAATCATCTGAATCCAGGAGAGGGTAATGTGTGTAGTGATTTTATGATATTCAGAGGATGAGTTTTCATCTCTGGTGTTTCTATGCTACTGACAGGCCTAGATAGTACCCTGATGGAGTCACCTCAGGAGCAAAAACATTTCTTCGCTACCAATAGGCCTCGATAGTTTAGTGGCAAAGTCGCTGGATTCACCTCCCAGCGCATGAATCCTTTCTCTTCTTTAACCCTTTATTTATTTATTTAATAGGATAGTGCATCAACACTTATTATTTTCAATGGGTGGAAGATGGATCCTAACTCACTGAGTGAAGATGAGGTTTCCCCTTTAGAGAATTATTGATCTAGGTGGATATTGGTAGCTACCCACCAATTCCACTTGGACCCCCACCATTGCTTCTTTTAGTTTTTCAGTTTCTTTAATTGTAGCACAGTTTACTATTTTTAGCAGGTTTTTGGATCCTAAACTTCCAAGGCCGTTTCGAGGCCCTAAACGACGTTTTTTTGGAAATCTACTGCCCGTGATTTGGTGTTTAAAATTGTATTTTCCATTGTAGTCCTTGGAGAGATCTTTCCAATAGGCTATCATGCACATCAAACAGAGATAATATGACCAAGTCGGGACCCCGAGAAGTTGGTTGTCCAACTCACCCCAACGGGGCCCATAAACTCTTGGTGTTACATCTCCTCGAGTTAGGGTTTTGGTTGTTTAGGGTTTGCTCTTATTGTTCAATAATAAAAAGGCCCTTGAGTGTCATTGTAAGGTAGTTTAGAGGCATGTAGTCGCCACATCTCTTCTCAGAGATAAGTTACCATCACCCTAGCTGGTTTATTTCCATTCCCTTTTGTGAGCATATCAGTATTTTACATTAATGAAATGAAGTATTATTTTCGTTACTTCTCTGTGTTTATGGTTATCTCTGTAATTTGTTGCATTCCTGTTTAAATCCAGATCAGTGGTATTAGAGCAGTCTGCTTTTTTTCTCTATTTTTCTTTGCATGTCCCCAACAAGGTCGGGATATAAGGAGTTAGGGCTTGAACTAGTTGAACCTTTGTAAGACCATCCTCGCAAATCCCTATGGCCTCCAATGGCAGATGAAAAGAAAGACGAGGGGGCAGGAGATCCTATCAAAATCTTGCTCGAAGAAGCCCTCAAGCGACAAAGGAACGCGCTGATGGACAACTTTGCCCAAATCCTTCAGCAGCTACCCAAGGGCGACACATCAGCTTCCAACAGCTACTCTGGAAACTCCACACTGTTTAAGGTACAAGTTAATTTTGAAATCACCATATTTGAGGGTCAGATAGACACAGATGCTGTCGATAAATGGTTAAATTTTCTAGAGGGTTATTTTTCTATTCATGATTTTTTCCAATCAGGAAATGATTATTTTCGCTCTTCTCAAAGTAGCCCCCCATGTCAAGGATTGGTGGGAAGCCTACTCCGAGTAGAAGGATGAAAGTACAGGCTCACTATTTTCAACCGCACCCACTTGGAATTCATTCTGGGATGCCATCAAGGAGTAGTATTACCCTGTCAGAAGCTATGAGGATCAATATATAAAGTGGACCACGCTACGACAAGGAAGTGACCAAGACGTGCCGGAGTTTACCAATATTTTCCATACCCTTCACACAAAGTTGGGTATCAAGGATACAGAGCAACATTTGGTACTCAAATACTGCGGCTGCCTACATAAGTACATTGAAGAAGAAATAGAATTCCCAAACATCTCCTCACTCGGCACAACATATCGATATGCCATTAAGGTCAAGCAAAAGTTTAAACAGAAGAAGCGTGACTTTGGATCTGTGAATCTGAAGCAAGGGAAAGGTGCCCCCAAACCATAGAACAAAGGAAAAATCCAAGGCGGCATGGCCCAAGACAACTCGCCAATGCTGCAAGCAAAGAATAGCACCGCGGAGCCGAAAAACGACACGGGAAAGTGGTGTGAGTTCCAGTCACAACACAAGTGAGTGTCGGGCCAAGCAGTCACTGGTGGCTGAGCTAAAGGTTTCAAAATCAAATGCATGTTCTGACTCTGATTCAGAACCAGACAAGGGGAATGACAAAGGGAAGTAGATTATTGATGCAGAGCCCAATGCCACCATTGCCACCATGAAGATCCAGAAGGAGGAACCCGAAGGTCCAGAGGAGGAGGAGCGTCTCTTCCACTCCCAGATGTGGGTAAAGGGCTCCCCACTACACTTCATTGTCGACAACAGGAGCCAAAAGAACCTCATTTTGGCAGAGGTCTTGAAGTAGCTGGGCTTACCGACCACAACACATCCACAATCATACACCATTGGGTCGCTTCACCAAGGATGGGATCTTCGCATGAACCAGCAATGTCGCCTTCCATACAACAACAAGCCCTTCATGGATGTCAAGGTATTGTGTGACATTGCTCCCCTTGAAGTTTGTGATGTATTATTAGGACAACCATACTTGTGGAAGTGACACGCTGTGTATGAATCAAGGCCTCGTGCTGTTATTGTTACTTTGGGAAATAAGTTGTACAGGATACCAGAGATAGCACCTCTTACCGCCATCTCTTTGGTTACTGCAAAACAATGTAGTAAGCTCCTTTCCAAAATAGGGAAATTTGTTTTCTTGATGATACGCCCTTAAGGAAAGAAGAACATGATGGCCACGACCTTCAGAGAGGGCCCCTCCGCACGACAACTACAGATGGACAAGGTTGTGGAGGAGTACGAGGAAATCTTCGCCTCCCCCACAGGGGTTCCTCTGCACTGTCAGGTCAAGCACTCCATAGATCTGACCCGAGGTGTGCTGCTTCCTAATGGACCAATCTATCGATGCTCTGTTCTAGAGAACATTGAAATCAAGAGGCAGATTCAGGAGCTGCTGCAAAAAGGTCACATCCGTCTGAGTTCATCGCCCTGTGGGAGCTTGATCGTGTTGGTATAGAAGAAGGATGGGACTTGGAGGCTCTGTATTGACTACCGGGCGCTGAACAAGATCACTGTCCGTACTAGGTATCCAATCCCACGAATTGATGACCTCCTGGACCAAATGAAGGGGGAAAAATATTTCAGCAAGATTGATTTGAAGTCAGGATATCACCAGGTACCAATCAAACCCTCCGATGTGTGGAAGACTGCTTTCAAAGCCAAGGAGGGCTTTTTTGAATGGTTGGTTATGCCTTTCAGATTGGTGAATGCTCTTACAACCTTCATGAGGCTAATGGATGACATCTTGCAGCCATTCAGCAACTCATTTGTAGTGGTATACTTGGATGACATCTTGATATTCAGCCAAATTTGGGAAGAGCACCTCCACCACATCTGACAAGTTCTCCAAACACTACGGCAACACAAGTTATGTGCTAATTTGGAGAAATGCACTTTTGGCATGACTCAGGTTCAGTATCTGGGATACATTATTGATGAACAGGGTGTGCATGTGAATCCAGCCAAGATCCAAGTCATTCGGGATTGGCCATCTCCAACCACTTTGACAGAGCTTTGGAACTTTCTAGGTCTTGCCAACTTCTACCGTAGGTTTGTGTTGGGATTTTCTCATATCACTTGGCCCTTGAGTCAAGTCACCAAGGGAGGAGCGAAATAAAAATTATTTTGGTCTGAATCTCAACAATAGGCATTCACAGAGTTGAAAGATCACCTCTGCTCGACACCAGTGCTCGCATTACCAAAATTGCAACAACCATTTGAGGTCGAGACAGATGCCTTTAACTATGCTATTGGGGTAGTCCTTACTCAACATGGGCATCCGGTGGCATATCACAATGAGACACTTTCAGACACAGTCCGAAAGTATCCCACTTATGACAAAGATATGTATTCCATTGTGTAGGCCTACCGACAATGGAAGCATTACATTTTGGGGGAGGAAATGGTCATCCGCACAGACCACTGACCCCTGTAGTTCATACAAACCCAAGGGAAATTGCAGAATGATCGCCATCAAAAATGGTCCACATACCTGCAACAGTTCCATTTGAATATCAAGTATAAGAAGGGTAGCACCACTAATATTGCAGATTGCCTTAGTCAACCACCGATCATGGCGTTAACCACCATGCTCAACTATTGTGGGCACGAGACTTCTGATTGGACACTTCTCTACAAAAGTGACCTAGATTTTGGCCACACATACCAGATACTCTTGGAGGGTCAGCATGTTCCATGTTTTCACCTCCAGGATGCCCTGTTATGCCACCTGGGTCACCTTTTTGTTCCTTCAAGCGAGCGTGCCAGGATGATTTGGGAAGCACACTGCAATTGCGCTGGTGGGCATTTCAGGGTCGAGAAAATGGTGGCAGTACTACAAAAGTATTTCTATTGGCCGAATCTTCGACAGGATGTCGGGAAGTACATCAAATCATGCACTACCTGCGCCATTGCCAAACCGACCATTAAGAAGTAAGGCCTCTATGCCCCGCTGCCTACCCCTAGTCGACCTTGGGAATCCATCTCCATGGATTACATGTCAGGCCTTCCTTCCACTAAGCATGGAAATGACTGTGTTTTTGTGGTCGTTGACAGGTTCTTGAAGATGGCCATTATGGCGGCCTGCAAGAAGAATATCACACCAAAAGCCACTGCTAAACTCTTCTTTGAACGAGTGTGGGTACACTTTTGGATCCCACAGTCCATCATCTCAGATCAGGACAACGGGTTCCTTAGTACATTTTGGTCCAGTCTCTGGTCGATGGTGGACACCGAACTCACTAAGTCCATAGCCTTCCATCCTCAAACGGATGGCCATACATAGGTTGTCAACAGGATGATTGTACACATTCTGCGCATGTACAACTTAAAGCATCCACACATATGGGATGAGAGCCTCCCCTATGCTCAGTACAGCTACAACTGGGTTCTCCACAGCTCGACTGGCCACAACCCTTTTCAGGTGGGCTTGGGATTCTATCCATTATGTCCCATTGATGTGCCCATGCCATTTGCAGCTACTCACGCAGATTCGGCTCATGTCCAGTCCGAAACAGATAAGGCAAACAACTTCATTGAGCACATCCAACATATTTTCCAGTAGGTCCATGACATTCTGGACAAATCAAGTGCCAAGTACAAGCAGTGACATGATCAACATTGGGTGCCACACAAGTTTAAGGTGGGTGACAAAGTCTGGTTGCATTTGCAAAAGGAACGCCTTACCGGAGCCTATCAGCAACTCAGACCACTATGATATGGTCTTTACACCATTACCAAGGCTATGGGAGACAATGCATTTGAGCTTAGCATTCCCCCATTCCTTGGCCTGCACCCAGTGTTCAATGTGGACCACCTTTGACCATACTTTCCACCATCACTAGACACATCCGACATTGTAGAACAACTCACACCCACAGAGTTAAATCCAGATTGCATGGAACAAGCTACAATTGATCGGATCATGGACACATAGATCAAGCACACTCACCAGCAGAATATCCAACTGTATCAAGTTGTCAAAGTAGGCCAACTCCTTCACCAAGGCAAGTGGCTCACCAGGGACCAAGTTCAGTAGAAGTTCCCTCATCTCATGGAGGAACTCAACGCAATGGGGACCATTTCTTCCTAAGGGGGGACGAATGATCCAGGTGGATATTGGTGGCCACCCGCCAATTCCACTTGGACCCCCACCATTGCTTCTTTTAGTTTTTCAGTTTCCTTAATTATGGCACAATTTACTATTTTTAGTAGTTTTTCGGGTCCTAAACTTTCAGAGCCATTTTGAGGCCCTAAATGATGCTTTTTTAGAAATCTACCGCAAGCAATTTTTTGTTTAAAATCATCTTTTCCATAGTATTCCTCGGAGAGATCTTTCCAACAGGCTATCATGCACGTCAAATAGAGATAATTTTACCAAGTCGCGACCCCGAGAGATTGGTTGTCCAACTCACCCCAACAGGGCCCATAAACTCTTGATGTTACATCTCCTCGGGTTAGGGTTTTGGTTGTTTAGGGTTTGCTCTTATTGTTCAATAAAAAAAAGGCCGTTGAGCCTCATCATAAGGCATTCAGAGGCATGTAGCCGCCACATCTCTTCTCAGAGATAAGCTACCATTGCCCTAGCTGGTTTATTTCCATTCCTGTTTGTAAGCATATTTTAGTATTTTACATTAATGAAATGAAGTATTATTTCCACTGCATCTCTGTGTTTATGGTTATCTCTATAATTTGTTGCATTCCTATTTAAATCCGGATCAATTATTTTAAGGCCTCTAATATAGGTTTTCTCGCATTAGATTTCCCTCTTACCCTTTCTCAACTAGATTGGTCAAGTGTTTACACACAAGTAGATTTACACCAAGTTGAGTAGTTTATATACTAGCATTGGCATGGATCTAATAGGTTCCCTTAAGGTTATCTTTTTGGATGTATCACAATTTTAATTTGAACTTAGCTCAACCTATGACATTTTCCCAAACAAAGAAGGAGAAAACATAGAAAGCCAAGCGTTGTGGTTGTCACACTTCTCTTCTATTCCAGGACAAAGTCCTTTTGAGACATGCACTTTTACACAAGGTCTTATTCATGTACAATGAACAAAAAACAAGATAAGACAGGACACAACTAACACAACACACATACAACCAACACCTATGAAAATAAAAGGAAAGAAAAAAATGTATAGGAAGCACAACTTCTAGTTTTTATTGAAAATAATTCTTTAAATCTAGGCCATTTATGAGAAGGGGGTCAATCCTACCATCTAAGGATTTTAGCTTGAAGGTATTATGACTGAGATTTTCTTCAATAGTAAATGGGCCAGTCCACAAAGGTTGGAACTTTGTGTGTTTACCTTTCTCTTCTTGGGGTTTATTCCACTTACGTACTTGGTCACCCACATCAAAGCTCTTTTCCCTTACATATTTCTTATCAAACCAATGATTTACATGTTTTTGGTGAACAAAAAATATTTCTTTAGCTTTGAGCTTTTATTCCTTGAGTTCGAGTAAAGTTTCTATCCTACTCTGAACCAAAAGGTAAGGTCTACCTTGGGACTCTTGGGAGAGTTGCAAGGATGGAAGATATAGGTTCAGGGGAAAGATAACTTTTTACCATAAACCAGAAAGTACGAAGAGATCTTAAGGGAAGGATTAGGAGTTATATAGTCAGCCCATAATGCATTGGTAAAAGCAGTGTGCCAACTCCTTTTCTTAGAGAATATGGTTCTCTTGATTCTACGGATAAGATTTTACTTTGTTAATTCAGGAAAGCCATTTCCCTACGGATAATAATTAGTTGCATGTTTTAATACCATCCCATTTTCTAATGTGAATTCAAAAAGTTTCAATGATGAAAAGTAAGTCGCATTATAAAAAGCAAGTGATGTTCAAATTCCAAACCTGGTGATAATATTTTGTCGCAAAAAGTGGATGACTTCCTAGTCATTTACTTCTCTCAAGGGAACCACTTCTTACCAAAGACTAAAATATTATGTTTCTGTCAAAATATATCGGTGTTGCTTTTATGAGTGAGGAAATATTTATTCAATAACATCTAGGACTTGCTGTTAGAAAGGTTCCTTAATTACTATTGGTAGTAGTGGGGTGATCGACCTCTGATCACGACCGACACATCTCTGATAAGTTGGGCACTTGCGAACATAAGTGTGGTCATGTTTGAATAGAATGGGCCAATAATAACTAGCCCTCATGACTTTATCCATTGTAGTGTCACTCACATAGTGACCACTTGTTGGTCCATCGTGCAAATCTCTAAGCACCTTCTATGTATCCTATGGCTTAAGGCACCTCAACACGACACCATTGTGGTGCTTTATGAAAAGAACTCCATGAACTAGCTAGTAGGATAGAGCTTTAAATTAATTTCCCTCTTTTTTTTATCTGATAAGTGTGTGGGAAAGGTTCCATTCTATAGAAATTGTCTTATATCATAATACTATGGTGTTGTAGGTGTGGACTAAGGAACATGTCAACATTGTACATTTCTATCTCCTACTCCCAACCTAAAAGATCTTTCTCGGGAGCATCTCTTTCTTTCGATGCTAGCCTACAAAGGCCATGACCCTTTATGGTATGAACTTGTTTGAATTCCATATCATATTATTGTAGGCAGGTCATCCAATTGGCCCTTTTCTCACCCATCTTCTATTGCACAAATAGTGTTCTAACTGTTATATGAGGCACAAATATGATCGTGTGAGATTTTAAAAGATAGGGCATGAAATATTTAACTGCCTTGTATACAACATATACTTTTTTGTCAATGGAAGGATATTTTAATTCTAACCCTTGTAGGTTAGTGCTCATAAAAGAGATAGGTTGCTCATTTCCTTCAATATCCTTTTGAGTTAGTACGGTTGTAATAGAGGAATCTGAGCAAAAGTATAAAGCAGGAAATGTTTGCCATAATCTCTAAATAACATGAGTGCATCAACAATATCCTACTTGATTTGAGAGAAAAAAAAAAAAATTTCTTCTGTTTATCTCATTTATATGTTGCATCTTTCTTAATCATCTCCTGTATAGGCTTAACTATCTAAGCATAATTAGAGATGAATTTTCTCAGGGAATTGATCTTTCCTAAGAAACACTGCATGGCCTTCTTATTCACTGGGAAAAAGATTTGTGTAATGGATTTTACCCTCTTGGTATCAATTTTAATTCCGCTCTTTGCAATGATATTCCCTAAGAGAGGCCCTTATGACACACCAAATACACTTTTCTTAGGATTGAGAGAAATCCCCTATTTTTGACACTGCTCAAATATTTGTTTTAGATGATGTACATGATTTGATTTTTTTCTTGGAAAACATAGTAACATCATCTAAATCAAAAACTACGCTCTAACCAATAAGGCCAAATAAAGTGATGTCCATGTCTCTTTGAAATGTAGCACCAGCGTTGATAAGTCTAAATGGCATTCTCTTCAAGGAAAATGTTCCCCATATGGTCCTACAAGTAGTTTTCAATCGATCTGGTTCCCCTAATAACACTTAATTGTAACCATAGAAACCATCTAGTAGTGAGAACATCCTGGACCCAAATATTGTCTAGAGGATTTGTTCCATGGATGGAACCGGGTAATTATCTTTATTAGATGGCAGATTAAGATTTCAAAAATCTACACATAACCTTATTTCACTGGACTTCTTTTTTACTAGGACCAAATTTGAAACTGGAGTGGAGTGTTTGACTTTAGAAATGATCCAAGGATCCAACAAATTTTTAAACTACTTTGGGATGAGGGGTTCCAACATTGGATGAAATTTCCTTAGTTTCTGTTGGAATGATTTCCCCCTTGTTTTATGGGAATTACGCGTTGAATAATATGAGTGTCATATGAGTTTATATCGTCGTATGTCCATGCAAAAACATCATGGTACTATTTAAATAAGTGAATAAATGCTTGTTGTTCTTGTGGAGAACAACAAATACTGAGGTTCACATACTTCATATCTTCTTGAGTTCCTAAGTTGACTTGTTCGAATGATAACTTTTAACTTTGAGTCTTTTTATTGACCAGTCCTCTAAATCAATTCTACAAGTCATATAAATTTTCCAGGGACACCACACATTTAGGCATGGTGTTTCCTTTTGTCACATTAGAAGCCTCCTACAAATCCTTTTTGTGCTCATCCTCTTCTATGGAAACATCCTTGAATACATTTGAATTAGCCATAAAGTGCATTATCTATTGGTTGTCATTGAAAAAATGAAAATTAGTGATGTTATTAGGCACAAATGGTTTATATATTATTTCAATAGAAAAACCATTTGTTAATGGTGACATTCTAGTGACTACATTTTCTAATGCATCTGTTGCAAAATTTCTAAGACGAGGAACATAAATGATATTAAAAGCTTTAAAATAATTCATTAAACACCATACCTCATGTTGGTAGTTTTTAAGATTCAATGAAACACATTTGATAGTATCTCATATGTGATGAGTGACCACCTCTAAGTCACCAATTACCTTGAGAATATCTACCTTCATATTGATGGATTTCTTCAATCCAAGTACAAGTGCTCCATATTCAACAATATTATTGGTACACTTGAACTCCATATGGCATGAAAGGATATAGTTCTTATTACATGGATCTATAAGTAGGCAACCAGCTCCAAAGCCATCCTGCATCTTTGAACCATCAAAATATAAATTCCAAATATTATTAGCCACTACGTTTCTTCATATACTATTATTACTATTACTATGTAAAAATATATTACAAGGGTCATTTGCACCAGCTAGAGAACAAGGAAGGAACTCCAACTATGTATCTTGTGGGACGGGTGATGGTTGCACTTGATAACACCTGTGATCGGTTTCAAGGAAAAAAAATTCAAAGATTATATAGGCAAAGGCAATAGGCTCATTGTGGCCCTCAAGTGGTGTCACAATGTGTTTCATCTATGGCTCACTTTCCACTTGAATTTGGTTATTCCTACCCTTGTACTAAAGCCATAAATGTTACCAGTCAATAGAAAAATAGCCTTATAATTTTCTAGGTCAGTCTCTACTCAGGAGTACACCATAGACTTTAGGGATGTCCACAATTACAATATTTATACATTGGTGAAATAAATGATCAAATGATAATAAAATAAGAAAATTCGTGAGTTCACCAATAGCTTTAACAAGAGGCTTGTCCAACTGAATGCTTTTTTCATCGGTTTTGTCCCATTTAGAATTTATTTTCTTGGCCACATATAATGGCATTACATTCACAGATGCACTGGAATCGAATAAACAATTATGGACATTGTAATTGCAATTTTCAAACAATAACAAAAATGGAGGGCAGAGAGTGTTAGCTTCTAATATTACATCATTGACTACAAATTCAAGGGAACTAAAAGAGTTACTAGACACCTTATGAGAGGTAGAATCATTGTCACCTAGTGAAGGTTGTGAAAAGGCTTGGATTAGCAGTTCATGTTGGCTTGTTATCTTCACGAGCTAAAAGATGCAAATATTTTCTCGATCTCCCTTCAAATCTTCAACTATGTTATATTGAACTGTCTCACCTTTAGCAAGTATTGTTGAAGTGTCTAGAGGATTTTCTTTGTTTGACACTTCTAGGGAGATGGAATTTATTTTTTTGTTGGAGGAAGTGTTCTTGGACGTAGTCATGTTTCCATAATTACTCTATGCATTCTGATCAAGGTTTACTAGGAGTGAGATCCTTCTTAACAATTGTTCCTTCAATCTATGTCTCATCATCTCCTGTTTAGAAATGGGCCCTTTCCTCTCCAAACTATATCAACCATTTTTCTTTTGAGTAGGAGCTTCACTTTGTGGTGGTGCTTCAACACTTTTCTTGCTAGCTTTAAGAATACAATCAAAAGAATACAGTACATGTCCAATACTAGTACTTTCTTTAGTCGTTGTAGGTTCTTTTGTTTTTTCCGTTTGCTTTGACTATTTATTTGCTAATAAGGAATCCACAATGTGTGTGGTTGGAGCATTCATGTTGTGGTTCCACTGTGGGCATATCTTTTATAAATGATATTCCTAATGGAAAGAGAAATAGTTTTCCATGCTCATACTTTCTATATTCAACACAACGTTTGAACTCTTATTAGACTTGGAAGGATTATTATTGTTGTTATTATTATTATTTCTTCGGAATGGGAAACACTTGGGAGGACTGCTACTAGTAGAAATCACGCCTTTGTTACACAACATTTTGTCACTGTCTCTGTACTCCCCGTTCCTTGATCTTGGAGGAACTCTACAGTGAACTTCGCATGCTTTTCCTTCATGGAGAAACTCCCATTATGTCCCACTTCATGAGCAGATCACTTCCCCTTTGCACCATTTCCCGTGAAACTTTTTTTTTGCCCAATTTACAGGACTAGCACTAATGACCCTTGTCTTCCCTGTGCCGATGTGTAGAGATTAGCACTATTGCTTGCGCTGATCGCTGCGACTGGGCTATATTCCAATCGTGTTGGTCCTGTTATGGAATTTTTTTAGATTAGAGTTGAAGCTTCCATATCTAGAAGCTCTATAACGGAAGTCTGGTAAATGGTTTGGCTAGGTGGGGTTGAGGACAATAGTTTGGGCTCCTTTCCCCTATAATGATGGAACTACCTCAAGTGATAAGTCCTTCTCCCATGAAAAGAGGATCCAGCTCCCATCCATTTTTCCTATATAAGCCTCCTTTCTTCCCAAGCACAAACTAGTGACTAGTGTGAGTATACTATTTTGATTAGACAAGCAAGATATTACTAGTTGTAGCCATCTAGTTGTGTGAGGGAGAACTGTGTTTGGTTTGGAGTGAAGCCTAAAGGGAGGAGTCTTTAAACTATTTTTGTTTGAAGCCATCATGAAGTGCTAGTAGAAGTGTGTGGGAACCTGGTCTTGTTAAAGGAAGACTGCGAATTGTAATCTCTCTTTGATATTATTATATGCAACTACCGATTGATTTCCTACATTTTTTGTAATATTACATATTCATGTCTTAATTCTTCTTGACTCATTAAGTAGGTTGAATTTCAATTTGTCTATTATTATGTTTGTGTGCTATTGTTGGTTACTTGTTCCAGGAACTTGAAGAAGGAAGTGAGAGATTGCTAGAGCGAGCAAGTGAGGACATCATCAAGTAGGATAAGCGACCAAAAGGTAGGCCCTCTTGATTGATTCTAATCTAAGGAAATATTCCATAGAAGGTATCTATTGTGGTTAGAACCATTATCAGGCTAGAGGAATTCGTTCATGTCCACACTTATAATTTTACTTCACCACAAATTGGCGACTCCACTGGGGAGATCCCATTCTTTTGTTTGTTTTGGATTTCATGATTTCATGAGAACTTTGGTAGTTTTGCATTTTCTCTTTTGTTTTGTTGCTTTTCTCCTGCTTACTGGCCTAAGTCTAAAATCCATAGTAGCAGATTTGGTCCCTGTTTTTTATTTTTTTTATTTTTTCTTAGTTTCCTCGGACAACGCATGTAATTGGCTGATAGTCACACTGATAAGCGTGAATTGTAGAGGAATAGTCACACCGACCCGCCTCTGGCACTTGTTGTCACCTAGGCAGTCACGCCGATTCCTGTAAGTGAAGATTAGGGCTAGACCCCAATCTTGGCCAGTGTGTTATGCTCTTGTCTTTTTGACACTGTGAGCCTTTTGACTATTTTTCTCCCTGATTAGAAACTACTTTTCATTTGGTTTTTCTTGCTTGTAGGCTTGTCATCTTACTATTTGATTAATCGAGTCATTGAGTGGCCGACGACACTAGGACATATAGCTAGTCATCCATTCAGTAGCTTGTGGATTCATCGAGTCTGGTTGTGGGTGTGTTTGCTCCTTGCATTTGCTTTTGGTCCTTCTTATGACTTTGACCTCTTTTTTCACAAGTTTTAAAAAGTTTTGATTACTAGATTGAATGTCTTTTTCTAGCATAGATTACATTGTCAGCGTTGTGTTTGGAAAAGTTGGCATTTCGTCGATCTGAATGACCTTCTCTTTTCAAGATTTCATCTACTTGAAGAGCTCATAGTCTCGAAAATTTTTCATTGAAGGATTGTATGTGAAAGTTTGTTTCGTTGTTTCATGAGAAAGTGTGAAATTCTAGCTTGTTGCATCATTATGATTCACATATTTTAAAAGCCAGTGTTGCATCAACATTTGAAAAGGAAAAGAAATTTGTTCATTTCGAAACGACTAATAGGTAAGTTCTTGTCAAGAACTTAGGAATTAGAATGCATTTTTCATTAGTTTATTTTTCGAAAAGTGAAGTAGTGAAAAGTCATTTCTTTTTTAGTTGCTTGATTGTTTGCATTTGATTGAGTAGTTTCTACCCTCTCTAGTGTAGGAATTTCATCGAATTGAAAGGGTCTTGTCCAATTTAGTTGAATTTTAGGTTTTCGAGTAGCATCGCTAAGACCTGAAAATTGAAACTTAACTCAAGGTCAACTCTAAAATGAATTCAATTTACCTAAGGCACATTTGACATTAACAATCACATCTAGAATGTCTAGGCTAGAGACATGTTCCAACATCTGTAAACCTAGCAGTTGTCATTAGCTTCAGCATTAGATAGGGCTAGCACGGATTTGTGCTCCTTGTATCGTCGCGTATATAACAGGTGACCCACTAGGCTGCAATCCTTTTGTCCTTAGGAAGCTGAGTTGGCCGCCTTGCAAATGTGATACACCGGACACAACATTCGGGGAGATTTCCTGCTCGTACTTCTTGGTTCACCAGGAGATATTATGCAGTTCATGGTTGCTTGGTAATCTTGTTTACCAAGATCATCTAGAGTAGTCATTTGATATTTTTGACTCATTAAACTTAAAAGATCATCCGAGCACTTGTCCTTTCGAGCTCATTTCCAATTGAAAGCGATAGAGTCATCTTTGTTTCTTTCTCGACTCTTAAAAAATGAAAGAACATCAATATTTTATGTGTCTTAAATAATTGATTACCCATAATCCAAAACATCCTCTTAGATTTTTGACCAAATAATGAGTTCCCTTAAAAGGACATTTTAAAGCCTTGAAGTTATTTTTTATGTTGGCTAAGACAAGGTCATCGTGGTTGAACCATCTGGTTCACCCATTTCCTCTTCCTCTCCTCCATCTAAAAGATTGTCAGAGGAGCCACTTCCTGAGTTATCAGAGCCACTTGAGGAACAAAATGTTGAACTCGCAATTTTTTTGAGTGTTCAACCATTATCATCTCGTCCTTCACCTACTTTCGATTCAGGGTCATCTGTTGGTCTTGACCCAGAGTCTTCGAATAATCCCGTTCGAACTCCAGAGAACTTGCTGACCATTGACGTTTAGCTTGGACTGGTTATTTATCCCCTAAACCCTTTTTTTGACGCTGTTGAGATATCACTGCAATGCCCTTACAATCCGTACGATCAACCAGGTGTTCCTTTCGAACTATCTGCCAGTACATGTTTGGCTGTCTATCATCGTTTGTTTCTAGACATAGAACCCAAAGGCAATGCTCCAGTCACTTCTCCAGATGAGTCCGAAGTCTTAACTCCACACACTGTTAAGGGACAAGAATTGCAGTTACAGTTCCCTCCCGAGGGTTTCCCTTATTTAGAAGGTATTCTCACCAGCTTACCACCCGATAATGTGTCTTTAGGGCACTTAGTTTTAGGCACACCGATTGCCTCATCACTCTACCATGAATATATTTGGGCATCAGGTCTCAGACCTACGTCAGGTTCGTTCGTCACAAATACGACTTCCCAACCAGTTTTTACTTTAGTCCCAGTGCAACCCACCGTCCCAAACACTCTTGTATCATCAATCCCAATTACGTGTTAGTCGCAACCGGTGGTTTCAAAGATTGTCTCTACTTGTTCTTTTGTCTCGTTATTCAATGGCCAGATTGTGCCACCGCCTAGGGGGCAGAACCTGAATGTCTCTATGGTATCAGGTGTCGCTAATGTGAGTGGCTCACAAGCTCACATGCTTTGTATAATCCAGCCATCTTATGGTATTATTTACAACCCTGCTGACCCTACTAGATCAAGCAATGTCTAGTACCAACAGGTTCAGAATCCTGGTGGTCTATCTGGATCGAACAATGTTCAGTATCAACAGCCCTATGGGGCTCAGGTCCAATACCAAAATCCTTACATTCCATACGGTTCTCAAGGATTGGTTAATCAACCTTACACCATCCCGTCTGGGTAGTACATCCAACCTGGCTGTAGCCAAATTCAGTTCGGTAATTTCCTGGGCACTGTTCAAGTACCCTTGCAACAACAAGGATAGATTTTATAACAACTAGGGCAACCTTTGTTACTGTAAAGGCAACCTTTCTGTAGCAAGGGCTTTCCATGCTATAGCAAGGGAAAATTATCCCACAACAAGGTCACCTACAACAAATGCAAGGTCAACCCTTCCAACAGTTGCAGCAGGCCATGGAGCAACAGATGCAATATGCTCTGCATACCTCTCAGCCCATACCCTCGCACCAACCTCTGCAAACCCAAGGAAAAATTTTGCAACCGCAAGGTCAACAAAACCAACTTGGGCAGTAGCAACCCTTATATACCTATCAACAAGGGCAACCCTTGCAGGGACAGGTTCAAGGTCAAGACCTGCAACAGGAGGTGTAGAATCTTCTTGTCCAAGGCGAACAGGTTCAGAATCTTGCTGGCCAAGGACACGAGGTACATAATCCCTACGTTTAAGCACAACAAGCGTATCAACCTTATGCCCAAGGACTGTAGGTCCAGAACCCTCTTGTTCAGGGACAACAGGCCAAACAACCTTATGTCCCAAGACAACAGGTCCCATACCCATATGTCCAAGGTCAACAGGCTCAGCAGCCTTTTAACCCATACGTTTCCTATCAGCAACCTGTGCACAGACAGTTTCAAGGTATTCAAGGTCCGAATCCACCCTTTGGCCAAGGTAATCCACAATGGGGGCAGCCTTAGATGCCATATGGCCAAAATCCACCACTATTGGGTCAAAATCCTTACCTCCCATGCATTTTAACACTCAATTACCTTTCTTGTCTACACTTGAGTTGACGAATGTATCGCGTCTTACGAATGATCCGATTCTTCATTTGTCATACTAGCCTCCGGTGCCGTCCAGGATACCAAGTGATTGCCCAAAGTTCGATGGAAAAGCTAAAGAAGATCCTCAGGCCCATGTGATGACATATCTCCTCTGGTGCTCGTCAAACTCATACGTGGACGATTCTATTCATCTTTGTGTTTTCCAATGAACCCTCATGGGTGTTGTAGCAAAATGGTACATCGAGCTACCTCGAAGTACTTTTCATGACTTGAATTCATTAGCCATGGCCTTTCTCACGCATTTTCAACTATCGGTTCATTACGAAATGGGTACCTATCTACTCACATCACTTAAGCAAGACACTGTGATGCACATCTCTAATCATATCCATGAATGGAGATGTAGACATCGACTGATCAAGTTCGAGATAGTTGATCAGTTGCTCACTGAATGGTTTACCAAATCATTCGTAGCCCCAATTGCTCATGATATAGCCATGGGTGGATGCGTCACTAAAGAGCAAGCCATCGCTCGTGCCCAGTACTTGGACCTGGTCTACTCTTAGTCTGGCACCTTATACAAATTATTACCCAATGCTCCGCGGCCATCATTTGATCCCGCGACATCGAAGTCACCCACTGTCCCTCCCGTTGATGGAGTTATTGGTTCAGTATCTCAGGACCCTGTCAAAACTTCTTCCAAACAAAAGTTGGTCTCAAATACTGCTCCCAATAGTTCATCTCAAAACCCTCTAGGCCTTTGTAAAACCTCAGAGGTCCACGCTTTCCAATCTACCGTAGTGGACAAATCCTCCAAAGGAAAAAAAAAAGGCAAAGGCAAAGCTAAAGTCAATGCCTCGAAACAAGGTCCTCCCAAATTGTCTGCTTGCCACATTTGCGAGGAGGATCACTATAGTAAGGATTGTCCACGATGATCCGAAGTTAGTCGATTGCTCAAGGGGACCCCTATTGTCCTTAAAGAGCCTTTTCCGTCTCAGCAGACTCATATGGTAGACCAATCTTGATCTGCTTCCTCTCGATCTCAAGTGTTCATGATGAGCATGCCTGTTAATGTGGCTACCTGATTGAAGGATTATCAAGCTCCAGCTCCCACAATAAGGAAAGGAAAATAAGTTCCACCCTCTTCTTCTACCCCAGTTTCTGGCCCTCTGCAAATCCAGTGCCCTAACCATGATTCCGCTCCACGACCAACCTCTCGAGGTTTACTACATAAATCCTCGTACAATCCCAATGCCTGAGCTACTCAGCACTACAATATTGTTGAAGATTTGGCTCAAGCATCATCAGCCATGTTGGCTCTCGAGGTACTCCAAAGTTGTCCATCACAGTGGAAATCTTTGCTTTCAGCTATCGGGGGCATCAATCCCACCGATTCTAATTTGATCTGTTTCGATCTAGAGAACCCTGTTCTCAGACTCCCTCATCAGATTTCCTTTCTTATTCAGGTAATCATTAATGAAAAGACCATCCACCGCACTATCATTAATGAAGGCGCTTCTACTTGCATCGATTCCCCTACACTGAACCAGTCTTTGAACACATTGGAAGCTTTCGATGGGCGTGATTTGTGACCCTTCGGTGTTTTACCCAACCTTGCCATCACCCTGCAAGGCAAGACAGTGCAAGTCAAGGTAGAGTTTGTTGACGCCATTCTCAATTATAATCTTCTACTTGGCCGAAGTTGAACCCAAGCCATGCATGTCGTGGCCTCCTCTTTGTTTCATGTGATCCGTTTTCCCCATCAAGGGAGGATTGTCACCATTGATCAGTTGTCTTTCTTTCCCTCTTCCTTGTCTGATGGCTACGTTCTGTATGTCAAGCACTTTGGTGCTCCCTTCGAGAGTGTTGGGGCAGGTCTCTTCAAAGATTCTGCGTTAATGGGGATTTTTTCACTCCCACCTCCTCATGTTGCCTCCATTAACATGATCTCGATCAAATATGATCCCTGGGTCATACCTGTGCCAGATCTAGTTGATGCCTAGGGCGACGTCATGCGCTTAGTCCCGCCGAAGTCAATTACGTGGAAATTGTTTCGGCTGCGAACTCTGCATCCTTTCATTCTCATATCTCGAAGACCTCTCTTGATATGTATTCTCAATTCCCCTGGCTTGGCACTTTGGAATCATCTGGCCCCTTAGCGGAAACCTTCCTTGCTGATGAAGGTATCATGGAAATCATGTCTCTCGAGGAACCACCATGGATCGATACCTATCATCGCTCCTCGTTCCTGCCTTGCCTGGCGGTCATGTCTACCTCTTTCGAAGAGTCCTCTTCTCCATTTCTCCCACTGGCTGTTACTCATGAAGTATGGTCGGAAGGAAATTTGGGTAATATTACCCAAACGATGTCGATTGACATTTCCATCAAACCCAGTGTCATTGAACATGGTCATATCGGGATATCTTGTTCTCCATATGAGATCAAGACATATACTCGTCTTTTTCAGGAATTCCACGATGTCTCTGTGTGGTCTTATGAAGAAATGCCTGGCATTGATCCCAGCATTGTGGTGAATGAAATACCAACGTATCTGGATGCGAAAATTTTTTGCCGATGTCTTCGTCCGGTACACCCTAGAAAGGCCGCTGCTATTAAGGGCGAATTTGAAAAGCTTCTCAAAGCTGAATTCATTTATCCCATTCCCCTTATAGACTAGGTGTCCAATATTGTCCTGATGAATAAAAAACAAGGCACGATCCGCATTTGTGTGGATTATTGAGATCTTAATCATGCCTGTCCTAAAGACAACTATCCTACTCCCTTATTGATAAATCATTGATGAATGTGCCGAGAGTGAGATATTTTCCTTTATGGATAGTTTTTCTGCTTACAACCAAATCAATATCATATCGGCTGACCAAGAGAAGACAACCTTTATCTGCCCATGGGGTACGTTCGCATACAAGAAGCTCACTTTTGGCCTAAAAAATGTTGGGGCCACATTTCAGTGGGCAATGTCCTATGCGTTTCATGATATTCACAACATTGTCCAACCTTAATTGGATGACCTTCCTGCCCATTCCCATAAGCGACGAGATCCCCCAAACCATATTCGACATATTTTTCTACGTTGCAGACATTATAACATCCTTTTAAATTCACACAAATGTGTTTTCTGCGTGGAATCAGGACGACTCCTTAAAATCATCATTTCTAAGGATGGGATTCGCTTAGATCCTGTAAAAGTTGAGGCCATTGTAAACTTACCCTCACCATCTTTTTTGCACCAACTCCAGAGCCTCCAGGGAAAGGCCAATTTTCTTTGTCATTTTATACCCAACTACGCCGGGCTAGCTACAGGATTTACCCAGTTGCTCAAGAAAGATCACCCTTTGCATGGGATGAGATAGCCCAAAAATATTTCGATGATCCTAAGGCTGTCCTCATAAATTCTCCTCTGTTGCATCCACCGAACTATTATCGAGATTACTTCCTTTACCTATCCACAGCCCCTAGCACCATAATTATGGTGTTGGTTAAGACGATGATGAAGGTGCTGAACATGTGATCTACTACCTGAGTCGGAATCTCCTCGACAATGAAACACATTATGCACATGTCGAGAATTTGGCTTCGGCCGCCATCCAGGTTGTTCAACATCTTCGACATTATATTCTCTTACGAACGACTACAGTGATTTCTAAATGAAACCCTATGACCTACATCCTGACTCGTCAGTTGCTAGGGGGCAAGTATTCTAAATGGATTGTTATCCTGTAAGAATTCGATTTGGTCTTGACTACATCCAAATCCAAGAATTCAGTTGTTTTAGTGGAATTGATCTGTTCCCTTCCCTCCAAAGCTCTCCCTACTAGTGCTGGTGAACAACTCCCAGACGATACCCTTTTCCTGACTAACACCCTTGATCCATGGTATGGTGACATCATCGTGTGTCTCCAAAACTCCACGTTTCACTCTGCTTTGTCCAAAGATGATCGTCGAAGGATTCGGCATCATTCTCAACCCTACCGCATTATTGGGGATACTTTATACCGTGTCGCTGTCGATTTTATTCTTCACTGATGCCTCATGATTGAGGAAGTTGAAAGAGTTCTCAATGCTTGCCACTCCGAGGCATGTGGTGGTCATATGTTTGGTTATGCTACAGCTCAGAAAATCCTTCATGTTGGTTATTTCTGGCCATCCATCTTCAAAGACTACATTCCTGTTGTCTACAAGTGTAACGAATGCCAAATCTACCAATGCAAGATGTGCACCCCACCTGCTGACCTGCACCCCGTCATTACCGTTGGTCCCTTTGCCAAATGGGGCATCGATTTTATGACATGTAACCCTCGTTCAGCCGAGGGGCATGGCTACATTATCGTTGCTGTGGATTACTTCACCAAATGGGCCGAAGCAATGCCTACATATTTGGTAGATGGTAAGATGGTGGCTCAATTCCTTTTTAACCATGTTATTTCCACGTTCGGTGTACCCCAAGCCATTATCACAGATCATGGCTCCCATTTTAGAGATTACATGATGGCGAAACTGACATCTGCATTGGGCATGTGCCACGATAGTTTGACCCCATATTACCCTCAAGCCAACAGCCAAGTTGAAGCCATGAACAATGTTTTGGTCACCATGCTTTAGCATACTATTTGGATGCACAAGTCAAATTGGCATCTCATGCTTTTTTCAGCTCTGTGGGCCTACCGAACTTCAACCAAAGATGCCACTAGTTTCACACCATTCTAGCTGGTCTATGGTCTGGAAGCAACATTGCCGATCGAATGTGAGATTCCTTCACTTAAGTTAGCTGTTGAACTCCTCCCTGAAACATCACCTCAAGAGGAATGCCTCTTATATTTAGAACAACTGGATGAGACTCGCCGTCTTGTTGCCTTGGTCATCGAAGCACAAAAGAAATGGGTCAAATCCCATTTCGACCAGTCAATCTCCCCTCGTGCTTTCTCTAAGGGTGATTTGGTCCTGCTATATGACCAAGCTAATGATAAGCTAGGGGTAGGCAAGTTCGAACCTATGTGGCACGAGCCCTATATTGTAAAATGTGTTTTGCAGAAAGGAGCCTATGAACTTATTGATTATGAAGGAAATCCTCTCAATAAGCCCCGAAACAGGATTTACCTCAAAAAGGGCTATGCTTAGGTCATCTTGCATGGTTACTTATGTACATTAGTGTGTGATTCATTTCTGTACAACGTGGTTTTGTGTGAAATTTTTCAAACAACCCTCCTGTTTACTATGATTTTCATGCTTCGCAAATGTCTGCAACTCCTCACGTCAGTTTCGCCGATGGTGCTTGCCGAAGTACCCGAAACCTTTCGTCCATGGCTTGGGCTATCTATAACCCTAACAATGAGTTGATTGACCTTCAAGGTATCTTCCTAGGTCATACAACCAATAACATTGCTAAATACAGTGCAGTCATCGAATTGTTATCAAAAGCCATCACTCTGGGCATCACAGATTTGGTTGTCAACCTGGATTCACAGCTTGTCATCCTTCAACTCAACAGGAAATATTCTATCATGAAACTCCAAATATTACGAATGTATCTCCATATCCGTATGTTGGAAAGGCATGTAGATTATATCACATATCATCATATTCCTAGGCACATGAATACATTAACAGATGCATTAGCTAATTACGTGTTGGATAGACATTTGCGAAACATGTAAAAGATAAGACAAACCATTTGTACCATAATAGACAGGAAAATATAACATATATACATATGTGAGAATGTTTGATACATCAAAACCCTAAAAAATAATATGTGTGTCCATAATCACATCGGCAGCTCGCAGGCCTCGTACATCTGTATCATGCAAGCCTCAAAAAATATGTAAGTACTAGACCTAGGAACTACTTAACATGGTGGTCATGATAGCACGAGACGGCTCGTACTACGCAGCTCAGCAATCAGTGGATTCAATCTGAGACTCCCACTGTGTGCCTCTGGTACCACCAAGGCATGTCTCCTATCGAGCATACTCAGGGATACCATGAGTCAACCCCTCGAGGTTCCTTGCAATCTCCTCCTCGTTATCGCTCCCTTCCTGATAAGGGGCGACAACATCAATAGGATGGGGATAACACCTGGCTATTGGGGACATCCCAGCTGGCTACTCTGGTCCAACATCTGCATACACAAGAGAAATGTTATAAGCATGCATATACTAAAAACAATTAAAAAACATCAAAATCAAAATTTGGTTTGGTTTTTACCTTCGTCATCAAAGTCCTCCCCATCTGGCAAGGGCATATCTGGGTCTCCACGGAAATCAGTGCCGCTATACGGCCAGTCCTCCATGATGATTTTCTGTTGTCGTAGCCACGAAAAGAATGCTGGTTGAGATGACATCTGCTTACCCCCAGTGATCCTAGGCATCAAATGACTCCAGCAGTTCATATGCAGATCGCGTGGCACACAAGGATCAACCTCAGTCAACTGATACTGGAACAATGGCACTCGTTCCAGGAAAAAGGTCACAAGTACTGATCCAAATCCAAATTTCCTCAGATTTCGTGCCTTGGCCTTGGATAACTGGTGCTTGATATTCATCTTCATAGCCTCTGCCCAGTTGAAGATCGTAGGAGCTATGCAGTCAATAGCATAGAGGAACTTCGACTTATTAGTCTCATGTTCTGCTTGGGACCCCGCCACTTTGTTGATAGTCAACAGAAGCACCCTCAATTTCAAATCTTGCACACTGGAAATCTTGATCTTCCCACTTTTGGATTTCAAGGCCTCAGGAAGATATGCCTGCCCTGACCAGACGTGACCCATACAAACTCACTAGCTCACCTCTACGAGATAGCCCAGTGATGAAGTAGATGTCTGAAGTTGTCAACTCTAGCTCCTGGTCCCCAATGACAAAAATCTCATGATTGATGTCCCAAAGGCTTATCAAATACCAAAGCAATTCAAGCTGGGCCCGCATCCCTGGTGTAAGGAAAAATTTGAGGAGCCCGCAAGCCCTTAAAGCCTCCAGGGAATTTGGATCATTCATTACCTGGGTGCCCATGTCTTCGTGTTCTCTTTCCTTCCAATCCACCATTTTCGACGATTTATCTCTTGCAAAATCCATTTATTTGAGTCAATCATCAATTTTGGCACATAAAAATCAAATTTTAATAGTCAGGTCTTGAGGAAAATTATTTTTTCCCTATTCATGGCTTCGGCGCACCTATTTTAGAAACAGTTGCACTGGTTGGCGCGGATGGCCGTGCAAGTAACCCTCAACTGGCGCAATCCCATGCCAGAAAATCATGCCGACTGAGGGCGAATTTTTTTCTCAAAAACCTAGAACTGACGGCTCGTCGATTGACCTCCCAAATCTCCCGCAATCTGCTCCAGAAAAACTAGGGCAAAAGTGGGTTAAAAGTCTTTACTGCAAAGGTAAAATGGTAAATGGTAAAAATATATTTACTTTTTCCTTTTTTATTCATTTTTCATGAAAATATCAGGTTTGGTAAATATTTTTGGCCTATTTTGCCTCAAGGTCTCAATAATACACTTTTCCTTACTTTTCAGCGACAGGTGATGGATGTTCGACGATGGCGATGAATTAAACAAAGTCTTTCGGTAGAAATCACATGAGAGAATTTTTTGGCCGACACGTTTCGAACCAACAAGTGGTGTTCATCATTAGGACCAGATGGTGATGAGTCATATTTCAGCTCTTTTCTGGACTCGTTAAACCCATATGAAAATATCACCGAGTATTTTTCCCTTTTTGACTCGTTAAAGAGAATAAAAATGGGGAATCCGCTTTCAGCTCTTTTTCGACCCTTTAAAAACAAAAATATGGTCGAGCCCTTGTTTTTTCGAACTCATTAATGGATGCGAAACATCGTGTGCCGAGTATAAGTTTACCCCTTCTTTGGGTTGGGAGGCAGGTACTCCTTGATTGAAATGGTCAAATGGTTCTCTCAAGTATTGTTTTCTACCTTTTTGGGCTCGAGAGACACAAATGTACGAAAAGGGACCATGCAGATTTTTCTTTTATGTGTCTTTTTCAAAGTCTATAAACATGAGAAAGGTACCGAGTTACACCTTTGTTGGACTCGTTAAACTATGAAACGACATCAGATTCGTCACCATGACGAACACGAGCTTCTCCTTCCTAGGGCTCGTTAAACTTAGTAGGTTGGATTCGTCTGAGGTATGAACTTACAGTGCAAGCATATGATATCCCCTTCAAGCTTGCGATTTAAAAATAACTGGGGTACTCTCCAGAAATGGTGGGGAAAAATTTGGAAATCTATCAAGTCGTGTCAGCAGCTCACTCTTGAACATGACACTCTTTGCTTCGTGTCGGGTTGGTACATCCTCCTTTACATCGTCGACTTTCCTGGGTTTGGGCAATTCATTTTTTCCTTCCATCTGATCTCTGCTATGTCACCATGACCACAGATCCTATGGATCCAAAAGCTGTGAAACTTCCAATTGTGTTGCCGATATTTTCAAGAGTTGTCCTTATGTAGTTACACTTATCTCTATTTCTCTGTATCATCCAAAATCATTTTGCATCCTCTCGTCTCGCATCGATGATGTGGGATTCATTATGGCCCTCCACTGACATGGTCACTTCTGATCCAGGTGGTCGTTGGTGGCCACCCACCTATCCCATTTGGACCCCCACAACTGTCTCTTTCAGCTTTTTCAGTTTCCTAAATTGTAGCACAATTTACTATTTTTAGCAGTTTTTCAGATCCTGAACTTCCAGAGCCGTTTTGAGGCCCTAAACAACGTTTTTTGGAAAATATGGGGGCAACATGGGTCCATGGACTGATGTTTCCCTTCCCAAAGTGGTAGTGCTCAGATAGATCTTTCTAACGAGCTATTTTACGCGTCAAACGGAGATCGTATGCCAAAGTTACGACCCTGGGAAATTGATGTACCAATTTACCCAAACGGGGCCCACAGTTTGGAGTTTCATCTTCTAGGGTTAGGTTTTGGAATGTGAAGGGTTTTCCATTGTTTCTCAACAATAAATAGGCCTTTGAGCCTCATTGTAACATAGTTCAGAGGCATGTAGCCACCACATCTCTTCTCAGAGATAAGCTACCATCGCCCTGGCTGGTTTATTTCCATTTCTGGTTGTAAGCATATTTTAGTATTTTCCATTAATGAAATGAAGTATTATTTCCATTGCATCTTTGTGTATATGGTTATCTCTGTAATTTGTTGCATTCCTGTTTGAATCCGGATCAACTTCCCATTGACATCAACTCATTATCTTGGGAAGATGATCAAGAGACTCCCTTCCAATACCTTAGAGCTTGCATGCCTCAATGGCAAGTTCTTCGCACTTGATGACAAGTTCACATCATTGGCTTTCTATCGAGTGATTTCACGGGTGTCCGACTTTAGTTCCTGTATTTACATTTTCCGAATTGTGTTGATCGTACCTTGAGGGCCATTGTCATTCTTGATGGTTTCTCTCATGCTTGTTATCAATTTACGTCATTGACTGGTAATCGAGCGACTTTCTAGCATGTTTGACATCAACACATCTATTCGCATGGTAGGATCTGTACTTTGATCAGGTCATGTTGGAGCGCAAGACCCTGGACTTAGATCATGAAATTCCAGGTTGTGAAGTGGTGTGACATGGTTATGATGATATGCATGTCTCTTTCAGATGGTTGGCTACGACCATACCTTGGTTTCGCTATGATCCTCTTTGACGGATGGTTGCGCCCATACCTGGATCCATTCACATGACCATTCTCTGGATGATTAAATCCATGCCATGTTTCATGTATCATTTGACAGAGATCTCAATTTATGTATATGTATCTATACTTGCTTACAAGTTTTCTAATGACAGTCTGGTTCCACGCACTGATTTATATAGCATTTCATCCCTCACTCCAGTTTGGCCTTCACGCTTTTGGGGCATCTATTGCATAGAATTTTGTCACTGTCCCTATACTCCCCATTCCTTGATCCTAGAGGACCTCTATAGTGAACCCTGCATACTTTTCCTTCATGGAAAAACTCCCATTATGTCCCTCTTCATGAGCAGATCATTTCCCTTTTGCACCATTTCCCCTGAAACTTCTGTTCTGCCCAATTTACAAGACCGACGTTAATGACCTTTGTCTTCCCCACGCTGATGTGTAGAGATTAGCACTATTCCCCGCGCTGATCGGTGCGACTGGGTTGTGTTTCAGTCATGCCGGTCCTGTTATGGATTTTTTTTGAAATTAGAGCTGCAGCTTCCATCTCTAGAAGCTCTGTAATGGAAGTATGGTAAATGGTTTGGCCGGATGTGGTCGAGGATGACAGTTTAGGCTCCTTTCCCCTATAATGATGGAACTACCTCAAGGGATAAGTCCTTCTCCCATGAGAAGAGGATCCATCTCCCATCCATTTTTCCTATATAAACCTCCCTTCTTCCCAAGCACAAACTAATGACTAGTGTGAGTATACTATTTTGATTAGTCAAGAAAGCTATTACTAGTTGTAGCCATCTAGTTGTGTGAGGGAGAAGTATGTTTGGTTTGGAGTGAAGCCTAAAGGGAAGAGTCTTTAAACTATTGTTGTTTGAAGCCATAATGAAGTGCTAGCAGAAGTGTGTGGGAACCTGGTCTTGTCAAAGGAAGATTGCGATGTCAAGATGAATGGTTGTAATCTCTCTTTGATATTAATATATGCAACTATCGATTGATTTCCTACATGTTTTGTAATATTAAATATTCGTGTCTTAATGCTTCTTGACTCATTAAGTAGGTTGAATTGCAATATGTCTATTATTATGTTTGTGTGTTGTTGTTGGTTACTTGGTTCCAGAACTTGAAGAAGGAAGCGAGAGATTGTTGGAGCGAGCAATCGAGGATACCATCAAGCAGGATAAGCGACCAAGAGGTAGTCCCTCTTGATTGATTCTAATCTAAGGAAATCTTCCATAGAATGTGTCTTTTGTGGCTAGACCCATTATTAGGCTAGAGGAATTCGTACATGTCCATACTTATAATTTTATTTCACCACAACCTTACCTTCCCTTTAATTCTGAAATTTCATTGGTAAGTGCTTTTACAGTCCTGGTCAAGCTTTCAATATCTGATGAGTCCTTTTCTTTAGCCTTACTTGAAGAAGGATGAGACTTCCTACCATATTCCTTGGATTCTTTTGATTCATCATAATCAGTAATAACTCTAATAGCATGCAAGTCTCTCTCTATGGCGATTGCTTCTGCAAAGTTTAGTGCCAATGTTTTCTTTGCAACTCTTTTAACAAATGAGGAAATGTTAATGGGAAAGGAAGTTGTGTAATAATAAATAGTAATTGAATTGTGCAGTTTAATGCCTGGGGGGAACTTGGTCAACATACGATTTAAATTTTGATTAAAATATTTACTTTCACTCATCTTACAATTTCTGATCTCTTTTAGTAACATGGCGGGAGTCTTGTCATCAAAAAATTTCTCCAAAATCAATTTCTTAAATTCCCTCCAATGGTAGATTGAATTGAGAGGAAGACTATGGTACCATGCTATTTTTCTACCTTCTAATGTAAAAGAAAAAATCATGCATGAAACATCATCATACCTTACCTGCAACATCTGTAGATTCATGTAGAAATCATTGATGTTATCTTCTTCCTTTCTCTTCTTATCTGGATCAAACTTTGATAACAACTTCTCTAGATGTCTAGGCATATTATCAAGATTATCCGGAAGAGCGAGAGGCCCTTTGGCCCTCCAATCTAGGTCATATTCAGACATTTATTCATCTATCGATTCCTCCTCCTTTTTAGAACTCAAGTAGCCTCCTCCTTTACTGTATAAATCGTCACTGGACTCAAAATCTCTATCAGAAATAATAGTGTCTTCCTCATACCCTTCATTAATGGGTAGAAGTGGAGCTTGTTGCACTATGTCTTTGGAGGATTCTACTAACTCTTCAAGGGTGGAAAAAAACAAATCTTCCACATTCATTACTAATACACCGGTAGAAGATGTGGGAGCTTGTGAGTAATACGAAGTAAATTGGTAGCTTTTACAAACTGACTGGTTATAAGTCGAAGTGACTAGAGTTGTTTGTATGTAACTTCATATGAAAACTCAAAAATAGGCTGAGGAAACCATCCTAATTCGGGAAATAGAGTTTGAATGGTGCTCAAAATGTTGCTACCTTGTCCAGAAGATGAATAGTTAGGGTGTGTATAGTTATCATCCATAAGAAACTAGTTTCCCTCCTTCTAATGCCGTAATGTTGATGGTGCTAGACACCGCCAAAATATATGGGATATCTCCAATATGAGGTCCCAATTAGACCTCATGCAATTTTTTGTAGGATTCCCATCAATAATATGTCTCGACTGTTATTACTTAAAGATATGCCTTCACTTTAGCTATGAGCACAAGAGAGAAGCGCACATGTACTTTTGAATGAGCAAGCGAGTATGCCTTGTGAATGTTCCATTGCAAATGTATCAAGGTTCTATTACTTCAGAGGGAGAAATAAAGTGAACCTCTAAGAGAGAAGTAATAGCACTACTCTAATGGAGACACACATAAATGAGAAAGCTTCATGGAACATCAAGCGAAATAGTTCACATAGATGTGACGATCGTTATAAGCATTACAACACATTTCCAATAAGTTAAGCACCAAAGTCACCAAAATAGTTAAATTACTATAGTACATGTGAAAACAAACATGAATCATAAGCATTCAAACAGTAGTCTTAGAAACATCCACAATCCATGCATGAAAATGTGTTAGCCTAAAAGGCTTCGATATTAAGAAAATGTTACAAGATACATAAATACAATGAACATCACTAGCTCCAATAGTGGGGCATTAGAGCCACTAATTTCTCCTCGAAAGTACTAAATATGTCTCTCTAGTGCCTTGTGGGAGAAGCCAAGGTTAAAATTCCTTTTCATGAGTAATGAGGATCCTTTTATAACTTGAGGCATGACCTTTCACATCCCCATGATTCTTGAATTTCCAACTCCTAGTGACCTTTGGAGTTCTACGACCTTTGGACTTCCAAATGACTTTTTGAATTACATATGAATCTTGATATTAAATGTCTTTTGGACTTCCATAACTCTTTTTTCAATACATGACTCTTGGAATTCCACTTATTTTCCTTCACAATAATTACATCATAATTTCCACAACATCATGTGATGAAGACATGACATGTCACTATTCTTGATAATTGTGACTAATAGTGACTAATGAAATGGACTTTCTTCGGTGGTGACATGGATTCCAGTGATGTCTTCATTCTTCATGCAACTTTTGATCGTTGATGCCTTCACCCTTCGAAGGGTCTTTGATTTGATGGAGTCTTCAGGGTGCTTTGATCATCAATATTTCAATGTGTTCTTTGTTCTTGAGTGCTTCTTTTGTTTTCCTTATTTTCCTGATCTTCCTCATGCGTTCTTGCTATGTTTTTCTTGTAATACATGTATTTGCAATCACTCATGACAAGGAACCATCAACCTGAAAATATTCTATTCTGACATGTTTTATGCATATTTTTTGTTCATGTCTTATCAGTGTGCCTGAAAGGGACAAGGGGAGCTCTTGGGAATAAGGGTGCACTTTGAAGGGTTGAAGGGATGAAATATGAATGCTTCAGGGGTTTGACATGCATTCATGCACTCAATAGGAAGAGGTAATCAAGGTAGGGTGCATGGCGCAAGTCCTAAGGACGAAGGCGATATGCTTAGAGCTTCCCAATTGCATTATGCACTCAATGGAGAGAAGTAGCGAAAATGACTCACCCTTGAATGCTAAAGGAGGAGGATTTAGGCCTTCGGGGTACACTCATGCACTCAAGAGGACCAAGAGGGTGCATGGCGCAAGTTTGAAGGTTGAATGATGAAGCTTTGTGCCTTCATATTGCACTCAAAGGATCAAGAGGGCACATGATGCATTGTGGAAGGATGAAGGGTTTAGGTTAAATCCTTTGGGGTGTGCTCATGCACTCAAGGAGGATACATTTCTTCAGGTAAAAGGAGTGCACTCAAAGAAAGACTTGGTTTTTGGAGGGGATCAGTTTGGAACAAGGAAGGGGAAAGGGCTTAAGGAGTGAATTGTGCACTCTTGGAGGGTGCATGGCACACTTCCGAACAATGAAGGATTCCTAATAAAGGGTTCAGAGGGTGCTCATGCGCTCTTGGCCTTAATGGGTTTGCTTTGAAACCAAAATTTATCCAAGTCTGGAAGATAGGAAAAGGGGAAAACACAATGAGTTTAGACATAGATGGAGTGCAACACATACCAACTCATCAAGAAAACTTAGAAAAAATTGAACAATGATAGGTAAACATCAAAAAACCACTTTAAAAACATTCCCCAAGCATAGAAAGTGAATTATATGCAACTGCAACCAAAAAGTGCCATTTTACAACAACAAATATGTTACAGCCCTGAAATACACCAAATATGTTCTAATCAATGTGACAACAATTGCGAACACTCAAGAACCCTTAAAAAATATAGGATGAAATGAAATGATACTTGAAGAAAAAGAAGACACTTGATGCAAAGATGAAGTAGGCTCCAAAGTTTAAATGTAGTGAAATTTTGGAGGGTTTTGTAGCAGCAACAACAGAGCATTACATTTTCAGCCATAGAATGCCCCAAACTAGCTCATATTTAGTGACTCTTGGTAGCTATTGTTGTATGAAAACTCCACTAATTATAGTAATTCTTCCGACTTCTTTAGCGGACACATGACATACATCCTCAACATGTGCTCTAAAATTATTTTCCATCATTCCATTTGGCCATTGGTCTCATGATGATATGTTATACTAAAAGTTATTTGGGTTCGAAAACCAACAAACAATGCCTTCCAAAAATTGGAAGTGAACTTGGCATCCTAATTTGAGATGATTTTCTTAGATATGCCATGTAATATAAATATCTCCTTCATGAATATCTAAGATATTTCAATGGCCTTTTGGGTAGACTTAACAACAATAAAATGAAATTCCTTGCTCAAATTTTCCACTACCACCTTGATGACATCCTACTATTTTGTTATCTTTAGTAATCCCATAATGAATTCCATAAATATGACTTCCCATTTCCACTTAGGTATTGGAATCGAATGTAGCAGTATTAATGGGTGTTTACATTCTACTTTAACTTGTTGGCATTCCAAGCACTTGGAAATGTACTCAACAACTTCCTTCTTCATCCTTGGCCAATAGTATGGTTTCTTTATGTTTGTTATCATTTTTCATAGCCAAGATGACCCGAGTAAGGTATTTTATGAAAGTCATTAATTATGAGCTTCTTCAGGTCACTAATAGTAGGCACATATCACCTATGTTTGAATAACAACATACCATCATCAGTGAGATTATAGATATTGCTCATTGATCACTATATTTCTTACCATAACCATTTCTTCAAATTATGGGAATGCTTGTCATGTGCCAATGCCTCTTTAATCCTTTCCTTGGTGTCAAACTCATAAGTTCTTATAGCTTCAAAGTGCAGTACTTGCAAACTTCTCTTGAGTGCATATGCTACCTATTTTTTCCTTTCCCTTGATATGTTTTATTTCAAAATTAAATTCACTAAATAAATCCAACCATATAGCTTTTCTAGCATTTAACTTGGGTTGGTCAAACACATATCTTAGTCATCCATGATCTAACATCAATCAAATTCTTCTTTCAAGAAATTAGAGTCTCCACATCTTCAGGGCATGATCAATTACTACTAGCTCTAGGTCATGAGTGTCATAGTTCCTCTCATGCTCATTTAATTTCCTTGACTCATAGCATATCACATGACCCTCTTACACTAGGACTCCACCTAGTCCTTCCTTATAGGCATCTCTTTGGAATAGGAAGTCCATTTTTGGATCGACTACCCTTAAAATAGGTGCACATGTGAACAATTTCTTGAGATGTTAAAAACTAGATACACACACAAATCCATCTAACCTTTGTGACAATCAGAGGAGTGGAACACTCCATTATGGCCTTAATATTTTTGGAATCCATAGCCACTCCTTCTATTGAAATTCCATGTACCAAATACTGGACTTACAATTAGAAGAAGACACATTTGTTGAGTTTCACATATAACTTGTGTTCCCTTAGCAACTACAACACCGCCTTCAAATTCTCTTCATGTTCTTCCCTAGATTTTGAGTAAGTCAGGATTTCATCTACAATAACTAATACAGACCTATCTAAATACATGTTGAGGGAATTTCTCATCACGCACATAAATGTGTTTGGTGCATTCATGAGCCCAAATGACACCACTACAAACTTCTAGTGGCCATATCTTGTCATAAACATTATCTTGTGGATGTATTTATCTTTAATTCAGACCTAATGATAATCATACCTAAAATATATTTTATATAACACCACATCCCCTCTCATTTTATGGAATAGATCATAAATTATGGGGAATGGGTACTTGTTTTCACAATAGCATTATTTAGCTACATGTAATCAACACACAACCATAGTGTGCCATCCTTCTTCTTTACAAGCAACGTTGGGGCTCCCTAAGGTGATACATTAGGTCTAATACACCTCATATCCAACATTTCTTTAAGCTACAACTTTAATTCCACTAATTATAGTTTGTTGATACGGTACGAGTATTTTGAAACTAGTGTTTAGTGAGGAATCACTCAATGGAGAAGTTGAATTCCCTCCTGCTGAGAAATCCTAGTAATTCCTCTAAAAACACTAAAATTCTTTAAGATAGGGTGATATTCAATTATCATTTCATTTTTTTTGGTCACATTGGTTACTTAGATCATGAATAGGGCACACCCCTTCTGGCTACATCTCTTTACTTGCAGTTAAAAAAATTCTTTGAACGAGATAGGATTTATCTTTCCTTGTAACATATTTTCTTGCCTTCATTATCAAGGCACTATAGTGATTTATTATAGAATTCCACCTTGTTTATGTTGTTGGCCAACCAATTCATGCCAATTAAATCATCATATGATCCTAATGGACATAGATCGAGGGTAGATATTATGGGCATGGAACCTAACTTTAAGGGGAACAATTCCACTAACTCTATTACCCTGTTTTTGGTTCCTGTGGCCAGTTGGACTAGCCACAACTTTGCAAGGGGATTTGTTTGCAAGTTACACATCTCTGTAACCTTCAGGATAATATAACTAAAATTATAACATTGATTCATTAGAAATGAAATAGGATGGTTGGTAACCATACCTTCCATCTCAATCACCGAGGCTTGATGATCTGCTTCCCTATTGTCCAATGCCACATAAATTTGAGGTACACTCTAAGCTACATCATTTATTGTCACTTCCTCTTTGACATTAAACTGGTTCTTAATGTTTTGTTGTTGGAGAGGATAGTCCCTCTACTTTTAATTCTTGCCACATCCCTAACATTGTAATGAACTTCTCTTGGGATCCTCGATCTCTTATCTTGTTGATTCAGCACGTTAATCTCTACTAGCAGCGGTGAAATTCATTGGAATACACCCTTGTTACGATTGGTGAACTTAACCTTTTTCCCTCCTTTCTTGTGTCCTAAGGATTTTGGTCATCTTCCTTTGAAATTTATTATGTCCTTCTTCTAGTCTAATTGAAATTCATCCCTATGTTTAGATTAATCATAACAATACTTAGCTTTTCGAATGATGTCCTATATAGTCCTTGGTTCATCAAACTCACTCCTATCTTGGTAGTACTATGCTAACCCATTGAGGTATCTTTCTATCTTCACCTTTTCATCGTTTATATATGGCACACTCCTCAAAAAATCAAAAAATCTATCACTATCAACATCTAAGGTAAGTTTCCTTAACTTCTATTTATGGAACTCCTCAATTTTGTTGTCATAGTACCTCTTAGAAATGTACTTCTCACGGAAATATTTTTCAAAATTCCTCCATGATAGTTCATTTTCTCTAAATTATTCCCTTCAAATTACTCAAATATTCCCACTTTATATCATTCTTTCCCTTCAAGTTTAAAAAGGATACCATGGACCACATGTTTTTAGAGTAGTCACGAACTAAAGTTTTTTTTCATTCCCAATAGTCAGATTTATGACTCTTCAACATTCTTTATTTCTCCGTCAAAGGTAGGGGGATTTTATTTGTTGAAGTATTCGAGAATGAGGTCTTGTCACTTCTCATTTGTTCGTGATAGCTTCTACTTGTATCAATAGACGACTGATCATGGTTTCTTAACTCTTTTTATGGAGTGTTGAGTGGGATTTATCCTCTTACTATGTCTTCACTTTCTTGCCTAACTCTCTTCATTTATTTCCAAACTTCTTCCCTATTCGTTTCAAATCCATGCTTATGGATCTACGATGGGATTTTATTATTTTTTTTCTTGCTTATATAGTTGGAACTAAGCTCATGTTTCTTTTTCCTTTGTAGGTATGACAAGATTTGTAAACTATTTGTATTCACCTCTGATTTCCTTTATTATGCTCTGATGATATTTTCATTGTCTACCTACAACTTCTAAATCCAACTCTCAAGCTCTTGAAAATATCCATCTAATCAGGGGAGTTTTCCTCTGACCTCTTCCCAATTGAGTCTTCTTCCCCATTATGATGGGACATGTCTTTTTTGTACTATACCATTTTGTTGTTAATCCTCTATTTATTGTTGGAATTTATGTATTCTTATGTGTTTCCACACACATATAGTTTTTATTTAATTTTTGAATGAATATATTAATCTATCACCCTGGTTTGTTATTAGTTTGAATCTATTAACAAAATAAAAATTCATGTCATTTATACATGCTAGAGAAAAATGACATGTCAATACTATATCAAGATTAGAAACCACATCAACTCCAAATGAAACATTCATCATATAGAATAATTAAATAGGTGTATTCATTTTATCATTTTTGTGTGAGCCTCTTAATGTCTAGTGTTGAATGACACTTTGATACCACTATGTAACCACCTCCCTTCCACCTCCTTAAAGGTTCTTGGGTTAAGGGAGTTGTTTCCTATTCAACTTGATATCCAAGGTCTGTTATGAAGATGTGGTTAGCAAAAAGATTAATTTTTGTAAGTATATGAAATCTAATTCTAGTGCTAGCTTTATGATCATCTCAGTGAGATGTTTTCAAGTCATATGAGTTCTATCTCAATTTGAGTCTTGTATAAAAAGTTATTCCTGTTAGAATTTATGGCTTATTAAAATAACCCATGTCATCACAAAGGTACCAAGTGGTATCCACATGGCCTTGGTGGAAAAACCATGTCATCATTATGGGGTCTTCTCTAGAGAAATATACTTGCTGGGTGAAATCTATGCATGGTTTTTTTTTAATATAATTTAGACAAGGAAGATGACTGATTTTTTATTGGTTAAGGATTCTTAGAGGCATGTGTTTATTATTTCAACAGAGTGAAAGCATACTAGTATGATAACAATGCATGGGGAATTGTAAATCCTCCAGTAAACAATATATAGAAAGTGAGCCAATAAACTATTTCATTCCATAATCATAGCAATCAAAATGAACGAGTATAAACATGTTGTTTAGGACATCAATCATGAACAAACGAATGGGAAACACAACCCATACATTCATTAAAATCATAACATATTGGATATCATGCAAATCATGAGCACGATGATGATCTTAACCACTTAGGCATTCATTATCCTGTATGAAAATATAGGAGCTTATACTATACATTTGAAAACCATGAAATATCAAATTCCATACCATTTGAGTATGTTAAGAATTCCAGCAACTGAAGGAGGGATTTCAACACTTCGCCCAACCATAGGCCAAATCAACTGCAACTTTCTTACAGTTGATCACCCCGAAACTAGATCCAAGAGTGAGGGGATGCTTTCTCATACAATTCACAACAAAATATTGGTAGAAACTTAATAGATGGACACCATTGTCCAAATGGTTTCTCAATTTACCTTTGGAAATAAACACTACAATGACTCACTTACTCTTCTGGGCTCAATAAGATTCACCCAAGGTATAGATGAGGAATTACTCTATCCAAGAGGTTGAATCCATTGTCTACGTGATTTCTCAGTTGTCTTTTCATAACAAGCACCATAGGGTTATGTATTCCACCATCCAGGTGGTTAACAATTCTCCAACAAGCACCAGAGTAACTCACATTTCCATGTCCAATTTGTTAACACCTATACTACCAATGCCACAATGATTTGGTCATCCAGTAAGCCTCTCACTAACCAGTCAGGCTTGGAAACACACAGCCCAATGGCCTAAACCACATCAAGATAGGGAATAACAGCTAAATTTTAGAGCACAGGGCTCATCCATAGCTCCAAAATTTCTCCATGCTCTCCAAGCTTAGCATCCAAGGAATTCTCCATCCCTAGATACATTCTCCTTTCAACTGTGTTTTAGCTTCCACTCCCCATGTATTTTCCTCTATTCTTTTTTTATCATTCTACTACCTTCGATATGTCTCTTCATGTACTTGAGAGAGTGCCCACCTCTTTCTCCCATCTCATTAAAGAAAAATACAACTATGGGAACTTCCTACCATCTAATCATATCTCTTTCTATCTGTCAAATGGTGGCTTGATCAGTTATTCCACCTCCTCCATCTTTGAGGGTGAGGGTATCATCTCCACTTCTCCATTATCTCTCCTCTGTTCTCCCTCAAACTTGGATCTGTGGGTCCCTTCCTTTAACCCAACATTCCATTATTATTATTATTATGATGATGATGATGATGATTGTTGTTGTTGTTAAGAAAATAATTTAATACTTTAATTTTTTATAAGATTTTTCCCTGCATCCCTCCATGGCTTCCACATTATTTTTTCACAGTTATGATCACATATAAAAAATGGGGGTAAAAAGGCGGGACTATTGCAATTGAGGCAATGCTCTAGTGGAACCTCTTAATACATTTTAACTTCTTTTTGAATATTAGCTTATAGAATATTAGCCAAGCTAAATTTTGTTCCTTTTTTTATTACTTGGTGGATAAGGGGAACTCATTCTAACATGAAATTTTTGGCATTGAATTCCCCACATATTCGACATAACATGACTAATAAAAACATAGGAGGTCTTTTCAATTGTTGAACAATATATATCTTGTCTTGTTTGTCCTTGAAAGAATTAGATTTATAACATCAGTGCCTTATTAATTGGGTCATGGAAGTTTCTGCTTCAACTACTTCTTCTACTTCAAACCTATCTGAATGGAGGCTTATCTGAGTGGAAATATTTAAAAATAATTATTCTGGATCCATCACATAATTGAATAAATTATCGACGTGTTTTGAACTAAGAAATTTGGTTCATCATCGGGACAATTTAGATGAAGAGAAACTAATTAGACAAGGGGGAGTGGAGTGAAGAAATTAACAACCAAACAATAAAAAGAGAAAAATTGAAATTATAAGATATGAAGTCACTAATAAATTACCAATAAATTCAATAAATGTCAAAAATAATGAATAAAATGATAGAAAATAAATTTGAAGGAACAATATTTATAACAAAAATAAAACAAAAAAAATAAATTGAAATGTATTTACAACAATAATCATAAATAATTTTAGGAAACATATTTCTTCAAAACCTAGCCATTCTGGCATTAGGCGTTTTTTGAGGTCTAAATTGGGCCTTCTATGGAAATTATAAAATAATAGTGGAAATAGTAAAATAATATTAGATTACATCATCAAATTTTAGAGGGAGAAAAGAAAAGAACTACCATTTCAACTCGTATTTTCAACTTATCTCCCTATGGGTTTACTCAAATTTCGAGCGGGAACACTCATTGGATAAGAATTTGATTCCTCATCTAAGGAGTACCCATGTTGCATACTTTAGATGGGCCTTGCTACACGAAAACTAAGAAATACATGAAAAATGTGATTGCAATCATGGTTTTTCATGCATCTCTCATTTTTCATGTAGTAGTGTCCATTGAAATTATGCAACATCGATACTCCTTGGACGAGGAATTAAATTTTGCATTGAGAGAATACTCTCACTCAAAATTTGAGTAAAACCTTAGGGAGATAAGTTGAAAAAGTAGTTTTATTATTTTATTAATTTTTAATCTTTTTATTTTCTTACCCAAAAAAAGGTGAATCATCCCCCATGGTTGACATCATCATCTTGAATCCTATTGGTTCTTATAAAGTTTATTGTGGTTGTACATTTTTCTTAGGAGGCCCATTTTAGACCTCAAAATCTCTCTAATGGGAGTGTTTCAATCTTCCCTTACAATGATTGCAAAATGTATGTTTAAGGACCATGTTTTTTAGAAATGTGAAATAGTCCAAGCCAAAGGTGTTGTAATTTTGAATGCTTCCCTTTTTTCTCATGGGATTTGTCACATTTGAAAATGAAATCATCAGCTAAAAAATATTTTCTATTAACTAAGTTCTTATCTAACGAACATTTGATTATTAATTGATGTTCATGAAACTTGGTTTTTTATCTTTTTCTAGCTTCAGTAATGTTACAATTCTTCTTATTTTTCTAAGTTGATTGGAATAAGTTGTAGTGATGAAGAAAAACATTGGGAGGAAGGATGGGTTTCTTTCCACCTACAATCAATTAAGGGGAATTTCCTAATTCTTTCTTTGGTGTTATTATATCTAGCCATAAAGCATTGTAAAGCTAGTTATGTCAGTTTCTTTAGTGTTCATGAACTATTTTTTTAAGAATCCTAATTAAATATCTAATGGTTGATTGTGCTAAACCATTTACATGAGCATAATACTTTGTGAGACATTTAATTATATTCATTTTTATAAAGCATATTGAGCTAAATTAAAACATGGAAATAGTATGCATTATCTAGAACCAAGGAAGTGGGAATACTGAATCTAGAAATTATGAAATGATTAAGGAAAGAAATATCATTATCATTATTGACCTTTGTGAGAGGAATTTTCTCAGTCTGTATTAAGAAGTAATCAGTAGCACTTAATATGTACTCATGGAGTTGTGAAGAATTGAGATTCATCTACGCAAGAATGTCCAAACTCTATTTCTCAAAAGGTCCCTCCACCTTAATTAGGTTCAATGGTAGAGACTATTTATTCTCCTTTCTTGAAGATGTACATAAGAGTTTATGTTTTATGGCATAATCATAAGTGTATCTGAAAAATGTAGGCCAAAACTAACCATCCCTAAGGATTTTGTGTGTATTTGCTTCTCTACAAAATTCTCTCCAATTGGTTCATCATGAAAATCAAACAAGATCATCTCTACATTAGTTTTTTGAAGACACCTTAGTAACAAATTATCATAATTTGTTCTAAATAACACTCCATTTATAAGATGGTATATAACCAATTTTAATATTAAAGCTCTTCTACTTTTAGGTTTCGAGTAGCAAGGAAAAACATTATGGATTAAATAATGCCTAATTTCATTATGCCATGAATGTGTAAAGGCTAGAGGTCATAAAACATCAAAAATAATTATCTCTACTTCATTTTCATGGCCTTCCTCATAAATTGCTTTTGATACTTTTGATTATGTTGCTAACCTACACAAACCTTGTCCTTTAATTACTTTAGATTGGTTGATTTCATGGGAATACTCCTAGAGTGCAGTCATCATATTAGATCATTTATCTCCCAACTCCTTTTGAACCAGTAAATTATGAATGGATGGATGGGGTATGTAATTTTTTTATAAGACTTAATAAGAAATGGTATAAAAAAATTTACTTGCTTGAAAGCAATAATACTCATTTCTCTATGTTTGGATAATTTAACTCTAGACCTTGAATATAACACACTCCTTCCACATTTACGCAAGTTAACCGTCTGTTGGGGTAAACGTGTGATGAGAGGCTACTATGATCTGATTCAACTCCCCATGTATAGTTAAGGAAGTGGAACCGAAAAAACACAACCAGTCTGACCTTCTACACATGTTACAGAACCCTCAGGGGCCAACCAACCCTTCTAGGTTACCAACCCCTGAGGTAACTTGACATTTCACTTACCTAGAGCCTCAGTCACTCCCATGAAATGGGAATGCATGCAACTGGGACCCTGTAGTCGATTCCACAGTAAGGGAATCCATGCGACTGGGGTCCTTTTCAGGCAATTCTTTGCCAGCGACCCCAGATTATGTGCCACCTTTTCAGGGCGAGGACTCAGGCCACTACCAAAAACTCCATGAAAATTCCATAAATGATAAATAACATATAAACAAAGTTACTAATGCAAACATTTGATTAATGAATTGATTGGATCCCGATTAGCCATGATAAGCATTTCATCAAACATGTCACAAATATGCATTCTACAGGTCATAACAACATATCTAAGCATAGGGGTCTCATATTTATCTGAGAATAACTAAGAAGCATTGATGCCTTATCACATTAGATGCATTATCATCTATTAGTTCATATGTTCATTTTTCATTCATTTATAAACCAAAACATGATGAGAGATATACATCATCACTACCATAAAACATACTCATAACCAGCATATAAACAAAAGAAACAACAAGGATACAACAACCATAAAATCCACATATAAACTAGTACATTTACACATGAAATACCAAAGGTAAGGAAATCTTACTAATGAATGCATAAGGCAACCATGTTTGGGGCATCCACGTAAGACCCGACCATAGATTGGCTGAACCAAATCTTTCTTTCAACAAATCACCCCCATTCCATATTCCAAGCATGAATGTGGGACTCATAACTAGAAATCAACCAAGGCTTCCTGAGGCTAAACTACCTCACCCTTATTAATAAAACCAGGCTTTACCACAATCCCCACTGGATAACTAAGCCCAAAACAAGCATGGATTCCACCGAATTTATCCACCTACACCATGAGGACTTTTCATGTCTTTTAGTCTCTAGGGTTTACCTTACATCTGACAATACAATATTTGAGGATCCCTAGGCCTAATTGAGGCTCCACCCTCCAAGATTTACAATATATCTTGTCATTCATTAGCCAAGGATTCCTAGGCTTAATCGAGGGAACCCACCTCTAGGCTTTACCATATATCCTATCATTCACTAGTCGAGGATTCCTAGTCCCACTGAGGTACACAAATTATGGCTTTACCGCAACCCACATTTTGGTTCATGGGTTACTATGCCAAGGCTTTACCGCAATCCACAACATGAATCAAGGATGACTAGGCTATGTGTTTTTTGTTTTAGATACCACCTCACTCAAATTTAAATCCATCTGGAAATCTAGCTCAACCAAAACATGAGAACCCATCACACCATGGCTATTTGGAAACGGCAAGGCTAGGCTGAAAAACACTGTCACACTTGGAAAAACCCATGCCCATGACAACAAGAGAACCAAGAACACACATGCATAACAATGCATGCCAAAACTAGCAAGGAAATCATACATGCAACTTGATACCTGTGAATAATCCTGATGTATTTGCTTGATCCTTCTCTTCCTTTCTTGGTCATTTACTTCCTCTTCCCTTCTTTGATTTTCTTGATCCAATGCTGAAGTGCTCTAAGAAAACTCTAAGTGTCCAAGAGTGTGAAAGAGAGAAATATTAGAGAGAGAGCTCCAAGCGTGAACTAACAAAATGTTACAAACTTATCCTCATAAGCCTTTTATTAATGAGGCCTCTATTTTCTTCATTTTCCATTATTTTCTTCCTCACATGCAACCTATGACCTTTGATCTTACTTTTCTCCTAATTTCCATTATTTTCATAAATAAAATGTCAATTTATGTCTCATTCCTTTATAAAGCCTTTTCCATTTCCTTTGTTAATTTTCTTAGCCATAATAAACCAAATGAACACCCACACTAGAATGTTTTGCCCAACATTTAGCTTGGAATAACTGTCCCATGACCGTGCTTACAAAACCCTTTGGGGGAACACCATCCTTGGTGTTCAATAACACCTCCAACCAACAAGAATGTTGAAAGTAAAACATACTACCCATGGAGATTTATAACTTAGCTCATTGCAATATATACAACAATCAACCTACTGAGAAACAACCAACATGAAAACATAGAAACATGACAATCATTATGGCATGACACCCATACTTCTTATTGGATATTTCTAACATAGATCATGGAGGTATTTACATCCATATGCATATGTACATATAGAAACGCATCACACCACAAAATATACCAAAAACATTTGCTCAACCAACGAATAGTGAAGCATACATAACTTGCATCTAATCCTCCATCTCCCATGTAGCTTCATTAGGCCCAAAGTAGCTTCAGAGAATGAGCATCTTTCTCTACAATATACACTGAGGCTCCAGCTGGAATTCTCCCTCTGGATCCACCTACAATACAGACCAGTCAATCACTTGATCAACATATTTAACATACTTCTGAAGCAATGACACATGGAAAACATCATGGACTTTCATTATTTGAGGCAGTGCAAGTGGATAGGCTATTTTTTCAATACATTCAAGAATATTGAAAGGTCCACAAAACTAAGGTGCCAACTTGGCACACAATCCAATCTTCAAGGATCTCTTCTTGTGCTTGATGTGCAAGTACACTTGTTCCCCAAATTGAAACTCCTTAAACAACCTGTTCTGATTTGCATAACTTTTCTTCCTGTCTTGCGATGCTTTTAGATTCTTCTTTATTACCTACATTTCCTATTTCAATTCTTCCAACATATCTGGTCCAATCAATATCCTGTTCACTGGATCACTCCAACTGATGGGAGTATTACAACTCTGCCCATATAGTGCCTCAAACGGACTCATCCTCAGTGACTCTTGATACCCATTATTATAATCAAACTCAACCAACAGAAGGTACTCCTCCCATCTCCTATGTTGATGCATTGCATACATCCTCAACATGTCCTCCAATATCATGTTGACCCTATTTGTCTATCCACATGTCTGTGGATGATAAGTTGTACTAAAGGCAAACTTTGTCACCAATCCTGTAAACAACTCCTTCCAAAACTTGGAAGTGAACTTAGAATCCCTATCTGACACAATATTCTTCAGAACACCATGAAATCTGACCACATCTCTATTGAATACCTGTGCTAAATCACTAGCTGAATAAGTGGACTTCACTGGAATGAAGTGCACTACCTTTGTCAACTTGTCCACCATGACCATGATGGAATCATGCTGTCTAGATGTTGTTAGTAAAACTATAATGAAATCCATGGAAATGACATCCCCCTTCCACTCTGGAATTAGAATAAGCTATAGTAATCAACCCGAATGCTTATATTCTTCCTTCACCTGCTCACAATCCAAGCATATAGCCACAAACTCTACCATGTTCTTTTCTAGATTTAGCCAATAATAAAACTTCTTCAATGTTGTCAATGTATTTTGATATCCTGAAGACCTAAATATGGTTTCATATGAAACTCTCTCAATATAGTTTTCTTGATCTCACTACTATCTGGCACATATATCCTATTCCTAAATCTGATCAAGCCATATGCTGTGAGATGATAGTTCACATCAATAAACCCTAAGAGCCCAAGCAGCCACTGGAACCCTAGCCGCTGCCCAAACATCTATGGGTCTGAATCTGGCTAGAACGGGCTATGAAACTGGCTGCTATGGACTTCAAACATATATATGTGCTATAGCTGGTGGGACTGCTTATTTGACTGGATAAAGAAAAACCTGGTAAGCTTCTAGCTCTAGGTCTTATATATAATCTGAATATAGGGGATATGCAAGTGGGTCTGCTCGAATAGAGACTGGGTCTCGATCTAGGGAACGATAAAGGGAAACATACTTATGTAGCACTTAGTACGATGAATAACAGGCAAACAGGACTATCCGTAGGTCGATCAAGGCAGAAGAGCATTATATAAGTGCTAGTCGAGGACCGGCAGGGTGCGTAGCACGCTCGACTAATAAGGCCGCCATCGGCTCGACCATAAGGATGCGTAAGCAGGCTCGACTGTTAAGGCCGCCATCACCTTTAGGTGCTCGACCATAAGGACCTTTAGGTGCTCGACTGTTAAGGATGCGTAAGCAGGCTCGACTGTTAAGGAGAGGACCCTTTAGGGGGCTCGACTGATAAGGAGAGGAGAGGGAGAGGATGCGTAAGCAGGCTCGACTGTTAAGGCCGCCATCACCTTTAGGTGCTCGACCATAAGGATGCGTAAGCAGGCTCGACTGTTAAGGAGAGGACCTTTAGGTGATCGACCATAGGACCTTTAGGTACTCGACTGTTAAGGACCCTTTAGGGGGCTCGACTGATAAGGAGAGGAGAGGGAGAGGATGCGTAAGCAGGCTCGACTGTTAAGGCCGCCATCACCTTTAGGTGCTCGACTGTTAAGGATGCGTAAGCAGGCTCGACCATAGGGAGAGGACCTTTAGGTGCTCGACCATAAGGGAGAGGAGAGGGCCGCCATCGAGAGGAAAATTGCTCAACACAGGCTTATTACAATGAAGCATAGAAGCACTACTATTACCCATACTTAACCAATGAAGACAGGGAAACGCCATCGGATCAGCACTAGTCAAGGCATAGTCATCTATTTATTAGCGATGAATAGCCTCATCCCATGTGAGCTCTTGATGAGCCTTAGCCGGAGGGGCTTTCCTTTTCCCTTTCCCCTTAACCTTCACCTTACCTTACCCCTTGACTAGGTTGGACTTCTACATGATGGGTGCGTCCGGGCATGCTTGTTAATGATGGTAAACCGGGGGCGCTACATGTATATATAATAAGCCCTGCTATCGTCTTCCACCTTTGCTATTCCACCTTTGCTATACGATTTATGTAATGTCCTATGGGCTCCTGCGTCATAAACTTGGTAAACTGGTCCCGGATCAATGGAATAACTCTAATGGAATCACTCTATAGCATCAATTCTAAGTGTAAAGGCAGAAGCTATGCATAGGCATAGGAGCTACTTATCGACGTATATGATGAACCCGTAGCTTACCCACTACCCTCACCTGAACCAGCAGCAAAGCGCCAAACAAAGGCATAGCGACCCGTCCAAGGTATTCCCCCACCCTGGTACGCCCGCCAAGCAAGCAAAGGTAGGGGCAAGCCTCCCCACCAGCGGAGACTAAAAAAACAAAGGTAGCAAACAGCATAGTATTAGGGGCAAAGAAAGCTAGGACGGAGCCAGCGAAGGCAGAGCCCACATCCCTTCCTGTTCCTTATATAGTTTCATCTCCCTAGCCATATCCAATCGGAGACCGAGTCTAACCTTGAATAGCATCAGAATCAAAGCCAGCATTCGAACCATTTCCAGCCCAAGATTGATGCAATGCAAAAAAAGGTAGGTAGTAAAAAGGCAGAGGTAGCATAAAATGCGGATCAAGATGCACCAAGAGCAAAGGTAGGAGCATAGGTTAGAACAGAGGCGGCAGTAGTAAGAGGAGCTAGAGCGGCAGTTCGATAGCCAATTTCATAACCTCCAGTTGAAAAACCAATAGCCTCAGCAGCAGATCGGGATGGAAAACCCGTGAATGTGCCGGTTTACCTATAACCTATTGATAAAGCTATTGATAGGTATCGGACGCCTATTGAGAAATGTCGGACATTATCACATTAGAACCAGATATCCTTACAGATAGACGCCTCTCATCCGCCTCAGCAATAACAAAAGTAGGCAGAGGATACTTATATGCTCTACCTATTTCTCATTACGGGGAGCAACATGCCCTGCCGTACACCCGGTAGGCTGCTCCAAGCCCGCCCTACTTTGCTTTCTTTCATCGGCTGTTGTTGCCTTGTTACCCCCTTGAAGCTAGTACCCAGACGGACCTCACTTCATACATGTATACCATCTATAAGCGCTTCGGGCTATGGATGTATGGTAGTTATTCTCATCCGGGGCGGGGGTCTGAGCTTAGATTGCATTGAAGAGGGTGGGTGCAGAGATTTCACTAATCATTTTGTGTACAACGAACTACTCACTCAATTACCATTATATACGAACTGACATAAATGAAGAAACAATCGTCTTTCTTCGGCTATTGATCGTCGCCCCTGCCCGCCCGCCTGCCTGTTAGGGAGGGTTGAGAATAATAAGAGCAGTATAAGCCTACTAGAAGTCTTTAAGCGGAGTCACTGATTTGGTGGAATGGGAGTGGGTACTCGGAACCCCTGTCCCTTTATCGTCATAAACGAACCTTGCCTGCCATTCAAGCACTCACTCCAAGCACCCGACAAGCACCCGGGAGGGGCCGTTTTCATTTCAGTCCTTGGAAAACTCAACAGAAAGGCAAGCTCTCATTATACCGCTCGAAATGCTTATTAAGTGAGTGAGTGTTGGGTTTCTGATTAAGGCAAATGCATGTTGCTGGAACATAGATCCATACCATATAGATAGTCCCAGTCCGTCCCTCGTTCCTGCCCTTAGCTGCCTTCTGCGCTGATTGATGGGTGGGACCGCCTCTCTCCCGGCGCCAACCAAAATTGGCTGTTCATTGCATGACGACCTAATGATGGTCAAGCAAGGCAGGAGAGCAAGGCAGCGGGGCTAGAGTTGAGTGAGTAGGTTGCAGTGGAGGAAAAGCGGGAGGGATTGAGGAATAAGGAAGGCAGATAGGTAGACAGATCTTCACCTACCTCATCTCATAGCGAGAATAGTTTGTAAGAGCTTGAAAAGATAGCTCACATGTACCCTGTTGTAATATGTGAATAAGTTCCATGTACTTGTCATCCTGATGACCTGCCTGTAAGATCAGATCATGTCAGTTTGTCCCATAAGAACTCATAACTCCTATATGATTCACTTGTATCCTCCTACTAAGATAATCTGCAACCCTGTTCTCTTTACCCTTGATTTACTTGACCTCAAATTCAAACTCACTGATCGTGGCCAACCATCTAGCTTGCCTGGAATTCAATTTCGACTGATCAAACAAGTATCTCAACCCACTCTGATCACTCAACAATACAAGCCTCCTGCAAAGAATACATTACCTGCATATATTCAACTCAAAAATCATCGTTGCCAACTCAAGATCATGTGTATAGTAATCCTGCTTGTGCTTATTCAATTTCTGTGATCCATAACATACTATCGGTCCCTCTTGCATAAGGTGTTACACAACATTTTGTCACTATCCCTGTACTCCCCGTTCCTTGATCCTGGAGGACCTCTACAGTGAACTCTACATGCTTTCCCTTCATGAAGAAACCCCCATTTTGTCCCTCTTCATGAGCAGATTAATTCCCTTTTGCACCATTTCCCTTGAAACTTCTGTTTTGGCCAGTTTACAAGACCAATGCTAATGGCCCTTGTCTTCCTCGTGCTGGTGTGTAGAGATTAGCATTGTCCCTAGCACTGACCGAAATGACTGAGTTGTGTTCTAGTCACACCGGTCTTGTTATGGAAATTTTTTTAAATTAAGAGCCAAAGCTTCAAGCTCTAGAAGCTTCGTAACAGAAGTCTGGTAAATGGTTTGGCTGGATGGGGTTGAGGATGTTAGTTTGGGATCCTTTCCCCTATAATGATGGAACTACCTCAAGGGATAAGACCTTCTCCCATGAGAAGAGGATCCATCTCCCATCCATTCATATTATATAAACCTCCATTTTTCCCAAGCACAAGTTAGTGTTAGTGTTGTAGTGTTAATTTTGGTGTGCTAGTGCTATTTTGGTTTGGAGTAAATAGAAAGTTATTCATAGTTGTAGCTATCTGGTTGTGTGAGGGAGAAGTGTGATTTGGTTTGGAGTGAAGCCTAAATTGGAAGAGCCTTAAAACTATTGTTGATTGAGGTCATCATGGAATGCTAGTAGAAGTGTGTGGGAACCTGGTCTTGTAGAGGAAAACCGCAATGTCAAGACAATGGTTGTAATCTCTTCTTGATATCAATATATGCAGCTATCGATTGATTTCCTACATGATTTGTCATCTTAAATATTCATGGCTTAATGTTTCTTGACTTGTTAAGTAGGTTGAATTACAATTTGTCTATTATCATGGTTGTTGTTTCTTGTTGTTTACTTGTTCCAGGTGTTTGAAGAAGGAAGTGAGAGATAGCTGGAGCGAGCAAGCAAGGACATCATCAAACGGGATAACCGTACTAAGAGGTAGGCCCTCTTAATTGGTTATAACGTAGGGAAATCTTCCTTAGAGTGTATCTATTGTGGCTAGACCCATTATCAGGCTAGAGGAATTTGTTTGTGTCCGCACTTATAATTTTACTTCACCACAAATTGGCGACTCCACTGGGGAGCCAATCCTTTTTGTTTGTCTTGGATTTCATTACTTTGTGTGAAATTTTCTAGTTCCACTTTTTCCCTTTAGTTCTGTTCCTTTTCTCCTGGTTGCTTCTTTGAGTTTGAAATTCATAGTAGCATATCTGGTCCCTTTTTTAAAAAATTCTTATTGTTTTCTTGTCTCCCCCACTAAACGCGCTTAATCTGCTAACAGTCACGCCGACCAGCGTGATATGCTGAGAAACAGTCACGCTGACCGACCTCTAGCACTTGTTGTCAGTTAGGCAGTCGCGCTGATGTCTGTAAGACAAGATTATGGTTTGTCCCCAATCTTGGCCAGTGTGTTTTGCTCTCATGATTTCGACCACGTAATCCTTTTAGACCGTTTTCTCCCTGACTATAGAGCTTCATTTAGATTGGTTTGTGTACTTTATTGGTTTAGCCCACCCTCTGATGTGTTAATTCTGGCCCTGTGTGAAATTCTTTTTCATTTTTTCTTTGAATCCCTTGATCAACACTATTTTTGGCCAAACAGTCGTGCCGATTAGGCCTATCAGCACTAGTTTTAGCTTGAAAGTCGTGCCAGTCATGTCGAACAGCGGTACTTTTGGCTTGAAAGTTGCTATAGTCTTTGAGTTAAAAAAAATAAATTTTTCTCCCATTCTAGTGCCAGTTTGTCTTGACCCTCAAACTCTCTTCTTCCACTCAGAAGTGACTAGGATGCTTTGTTTTCAATTGAATGAGTGAAAGAGTCTTGTTTGTTCTCTTATTTTGAGTGTCTCTTTTCTTGTTCCAAGCATATATTACATTGCTTGGTTTGTCGATTAAAGCATTTAGGTGTTTGGTTTGTTCGATTCAGGGAAGAAGTTGCTTTTAGTTTCATTTATAATGCTTTGGATTTGATTGATGCTTATTTGTTTGGAATTGTTAAAATTTTCATTAAAGTGCTTTATGTGAAAGATTAATTTTGCATTTTAAAAACAGAAGAACATCATTCTAGTTTACTTAAGCAAAAATATTGCATTAGTAGCATTATTGAGAAGCTAGAATTGCATCATCATAAGAATTGGAAATGAACTGAAACTTATTTTTTTGTTACAGGAAGATTCCGTGCATTTAGGAGATTAATTAGTGAAAGATTTCATTCTTTGATTGTTGCATTGATTGTGTGCTCTCTATCTCTCAATTAGTGTTAAATTTCGTCGAAGAAAGATATATTTTCTCATATAGCTGCATGTAGGAGTTTTGTCAGATGACAGCGATAGGGCTGTCAAATTGAAACCTAATTCAAGAGCAACCATTAAAATTTATTGAATTAACCTAAGGAAGAATTGAAACTTAATGCTCACATTTAGTGGTCTAGGCTAAAGACGTGTTCTAGCGTCTTGAAACCTAGTAGCTATTGTTCGCTTTTGCATTAGACAACGCTAGTACAGAGTTGTGCTCCCCGTACCATCGTGTATATAAAGGGAGATCCCACTAGGTCTGCAATCCTTTATCTATAGGAAGCCGAGTCTGCCACCTTGTAAATGTGATACACCGAACATAGCATTTGAGGAGATTTCTTTCCCATACTTCTCGGTTCGTCGAGAGGTATTTTGCAGTTCATGGTTACTTGGTAATGCTTTATGCCTAGAGTACCCTGAACAGTCATTTTGGTCTTTTTGACTCATTAAATTTGAAAAATCATCCGAGCACTTGCCCTTTCGAGCTTGTTTCAAATCAAAAGTGATAGAATCACCTTTCATCATTTTCTTGACTCTTAAAATATGAAGAGGCAACTTTTTGTTTCAATGTCTTAAAATTAACTACACATGAATTATTCCTGGTTAAAGTTATCTTCCTTAGTGATTCTTTAGAGTCGATTCCAATGGCAACATTTCCAGATTCTACTAGTCAAGGATTCCCCTTGGATGGGAATTCTGGTCCTTTTCCTTCTTTTGGAAATGCTGGTGCTCCTTATATGGCAACGTTGTCCCTCCCTGGGTTAACCATTGGTTTAACTGTCTGGTTATTTTCGACCTCAGTGGTCCTGAGTGTTCCAACTCCTACCCCATCATCTCCTTCATTTGAATCACACCACGTTGATTCTAAGGTTGAATTCTCCCCTTCTACCCCTATTTCTTCATCTTCCTCTTCTGCTTCGCCTGGTGAAAGTTTGAAATCTAGTAACCAAGAGGCTAAGAGGAAGAAGAAGAATAAGACGAAGAAGAAGAAGTCAAATAAGTGAGAGGCCAACTGTACAACTATTACTCCAAATGTACCCCCATTGACAAACCTTTTGATCCTTCGTGAAAGGTAAAATTCCCTTGTAGCCTATGTAAGGGTGACCATCTCCTTTGAGATTGTCCTAACATTCCTAGAGTCTTAGAGGTATGGTCTCAAAACTTGAATCAACCATCCTCGTCAACCTCTGAATATCATGTCGATGCTACACCTTTAGTTAATGATGGTAATAATAAAGGGAAGATTAGATTCCCTTGTAGGTTAAGTGAAGGAGAGCATCTTCTTCACCTTTGTCCTCTTATGGATAAATCTTCCAAAGTTTTGAAAAACCTTACAGCTCCTCAACCCAAACTTCCCATTGGTTATTATAGGATTTCTTCTAACCCTCTCTCAGTTAGTCAAGAGATTGACTTAGGTTCATCTCTTTCCCCTCCTGCTCTTCCTGAGCGAGACTCTCTTGTGTCTGTTTCTGACCAACCACTGGTCAGAAAGAGTGTCAACTTGGCTCCGCTTTTAATTGTTCACTTTGTTCCTGATGAAAGTGGTGATCATATTGCTCATGTTCTTATCGTCTCCTTAGACTCTCATGAATTGAATAGTGACCCTCCCATCCCAGGTGCTCAGGAGTGTCCTTCTCTTATTCCTACGGAGCATGCGGGTAATCAGATGATACCCCCACCAAGTAGTTCTGTTGTTTCTTTCGATTAGAGTCACTTAACTACTTTACTCCTCCCATCTTATGTGCCTTTCTAGATCACAGTACAAGTGTATAATATGGTAGTACCTGGCACTATATTATATTAAGGAGTGTCTGTTAGCATCATGTCTTCTACTACTTGGCAAGCTTTGGGTTCCCCGCAACTTGTGCCTGTCACCCAGAATTTGTTAGCTTTCAACGGAGGAACCAGTCAACCCTTAGGGATCCTTCCGAAGTTCCCTATTACTTTGGGAGGAAAGACTATTTATACGTGATGGTAGTCCAAGATCCCTTAGATTTCAATCTTCTCCTTGGATGCGACTATGTTTATGTCATGGGAGCTCTTTTTTATTCACTTTTACGTGTGGTTTGTTTTCCACATGAAGGGAGAATTGTGACTATTGATCAATTGTCATTCATTGGTCACCAGACGCCTCCTTTGCAACCATCGTCCCCTATCAACTCTTGTTTGCAAACAATACCTTCCCTTCCACAGGTCAATTCTATGGATACCCGTTTCGTCTCCACATATGTTGATGATCACACAGATGGTATAGTACATTATGTACCGGGGCATTGGAACCTGATCTGTCTTTGGTACCAAATGACATGTATTCCTCACAAAGCCTGGTTCTTCCGTCTAGTGAAGACCTCTTGGGAGCCATTTTCTCATATGGTTCATGAATAGATGTGTGAGGACAGTTCCTGGTCTTGTGTCAACCTCATTAAAAAATGAAACAAAGGGTATGAGGATAGTTCCTGGTCTTCTATCAACCTCGTTAAAAATGAAACAAAGGGTATGAGCATAGTTCCTTGCCTTATGTCAAGCTCATTAAAAAATGAATCAAGGTGTCTGAGGATAGTTCTTTTACTGTGTCATCCTTGTTTAAAAAATGAATCAAATCCATTTTCCCAATTGAGTCTTTGATTAAGATCTCGTAAAATCCGATTCGAGTCTTTCCAAGATCTCAAAAATGAACCTTCATTCCATCCACCTAGTTGATTGAAATGAAACTTGGGGGTCATGTACCTAGAATTGGTCATTATGCTGGGGGCATGCAAACTTATAGCAAGCATAGTTTTTCCTTTCAAGCTTTGTGTAAACATGAAACTGAATCCAAGCAGAGTTCTCCATGGTTCAATCTTGTGTAAAAATGAACCCATGCCCAATTTCCATCTTGTGATTGTCATTTTTATCAGCTAATTTTTGCTAGATGAGCCTTGGTTGTTTCATTCCATTGCCACCATCTCTTTGGCCGATCATATGCTTTCACTTGGTTGCTTTTCCTTTCCTAAGGAACCGCAACGATGAGTGGTTTTATTCGCGAGCCTCTTAACCATTACATTTTTTTAGCAGTTCCTCCATTACCGAAACTAGTTGCTACCCTTTATACCACTTGTTCCTCCAGGATGAGTCACCTTTAAGCTCTTTTCTGTCTCGTAAAAAAATGAAAATATTGTTGAGTATTTTTCCCTTTTGACTCAAAAAAGAGAATAAAATGGGGGGTCTGCTTTCAAGCTCTTTTCCGACCCTTTAAAAACGAAAAGATAGCCGAGCCCTTATTGTTTCGAACTCGTTAACGGATGTGAAATGTCATGTGCCCAATATAAGTTTACCCCTTTTTTGGGCTGGGATGCACTATTTATGAAAAAGGTACTCCTTGACTAAAATGGTCAAGCAGTTCTCTCAAGTATCATTTTCTACCTTTTCGGGCTCGAGAGACACAAATGTGCGAAAAGGGACCATGTGGAGTTTTCTTTTTCGTGTCTTCTTCAAACTCTCTAAACATGAAAAATATACCGAGTTACACCTTTTCTGGACACGTTAAAACATATAACGACATCGGATTCATCACCATGACGAACATGAGCTTCTCCTTCCTAGGGCTCGCTAAACTTACTAGGTCAGATTCATCCGAAGGATGAACTTATAGTGCAAGCATATGATATACCCTTCAAGCTTGTGATTAAAAAATAATTGGGATACCTGCCAGAAATGGTGGGGGGAAATTTGGAAATATAATTAGTTGTGTCTGCATCTCAATCTTGAACATGAAACTTTCTATTTCGTGTTAGGTTTGGATATCCTCCTTTGTATTGTTGACCTCCCTAGGTTGGGCCATTCATTTTTTCCTTCCATTTAATCTCTACCACATCATCATGACCGTCGATCCTATGGATCCAAAAGCTACCAAAATTCCAGTCGTGTTGCCGATATGTTCAAGAGTTGTCCTTCTGCAGTTAAATTTACCCCTGATTCTCTCTATCACCGAAAATCATTTTGCATCCTTTCATCTTGTGTCGATGATGTGGGAAACATTATGGCCCTCCTTCGACAGTGTCATTTCCTATCGACTTCAACTAATTATTTAGGAAGTTGACCAAGAGACTCCCTTCCAGTACCTTGGAGCTTGCATGCCCTAATGGAAAGTTCTTTGCATTCAACGACAAGTTCACATCATTGGCTTTTGATCGAGTGATTTCACAAGTGTTCGACTTCAGTTCCTTTATTCACATTCCGTGGATTGTGCTGATAGTACCTTGAGGACCATTATCAATATTGGTGGTCTCTCTCACGCTTGTTAAAATTTTACATCATTGGCTGGTAATCAAGCGATTTTCTAGCATCTTTGATGTCAACGCATCTATTCACATGTTAGAATTTGTACATTGATCGGGCCGTGTTGGAGCGCAAGACCCTGGACTTAGATCACAAGAGTCCAGTTTGCGAAGTGATGTGACATGGTTACATTGATATACATGTCTCTTTCAGATGGATGGTTGTGATCATACCATGAGTTATCATATGTGATACTTCTCATTATTGGGTGGCTGTGACCATACCATGGTTTCATTATGATCCTCTTTGAAGGATGGTTGCGCCCATACCTGGATCGAGTTACATGATCATTCTCTGGATGGCTGCATCCATGCCATGATTCATGTATCATTTATGTATATGTATATGTACTTTCTTGCAGGTTTTTTGATGATAGACTACTGTTCCCCTTATTGATTCATAAAGCATTTCATCCCTCACTCTAGTTCGGCCTTCACACTTTAAGGGGCATCTGTTACACAAAATTTTGTCACTGTCCCTATACTCCCCTTTCCTTGATCCTGGAGGACCTCTACAGTGAACTCTACATGTTTTCCCTTCATAAAGAAACCCCCATTGTGTCCCTCTTCATGAGAAAATCAATTCCCTTTTGCACCATTTCCCCTGAAACTTTTGTTTTGCCCAGTTTACAAGACTGGCGCTAATGGCCCTTGTCTTCCCCGTGCCATTGTGTAGAGATTAGCACTATCCCTAGCGCTGACCGGAGTGACTGAGTTGTGTTCTAGTTGCGCCGATCCTGTTATGGAAAGTTTTTTAAATTAAGAGCTGAAGCTTCCATCTCTAGAAGCTTCATAACGGAAGTCTGGTAAATGGTTTGGCCGGATGGGGTTGAGGATGTCAGTTTGGGCTCCTTTCCTCTATAGTGATGGAACTACCTCGAGGGATAAGACATTCTCCCATGAGAAGAGGATCCATCTCCCATCCATTCATCTTATATAAACCTCCATTTTTCCCAAGCACAAGCTAGCATTAGTGTTGTAGTGTTAATGTTGGTGTGCTAGTGCTATTTTGGTTTGGAGTAAACAACAAGTTATTCATAGTTGTAGCTATTTAGTTGTGTGAGGGAGAAGTGTGATTTGGTTTGGAGTGAAGCCTAAAAGGGAAGAGCCTTAAAACTATTTTTGATTGAGGTCATCATGGAATGCTAGCAGAAGTGTGTGGGAACATGGTCTTGTTAGAGGAGAACCGCAACGTCAAGACAATGGTTGTAATCTCTTCTTGATATAAATATATATGCAACTATCAATTGATTTACTACATGATTTTTCATCTTACGTATTCATGGCTTAATGTTTCTTGGCTTGTTAAGTAGGTGGAATTACTATTTTTCTATTATCACGGTTGTTGTTTGCTATTGTTTACTTGTTTCAGGTGTTTGAAGAAGGAAGCAAGAGATAGCTGGAGTGAGAAAGCAAGGACATCATCAAACAAGATAAGCATACTAAGACGTAGGCACTCTTAATTTGTTCTAACCTAAGGAAATCTTCCATAGAATGTATCTGTTGTGGCTAGACCCATTATCGGGCTAGAGGAATTTGTTTGTGTCCACACTTATAATTTTACTTCACCGTAAAGGACTCCACTAATTCCTCTCTTGTAAGCATACGCACATACCATGAACTCCTTTTCCGGATATACAATCTTTAGCAATAGAGAAGTTTTCAACAACTGCTTCATCTACTCAAAAATTGCTTCGCATTCCTCTGTCCATTCATATTTCTTTCCTTCCCTTTGCAGTGATGTAATAGGATGTGCAATGCAATAGAAGTTCCTGATGAACCTCCTATAGTAAGATACTAATCCCATGAATGATCTTATCTCATCCACATTTCTAAGAGCTACCCACTCTATGATAACCTTTATCTTTTCTGGATCCACTGTTATGCCTTCCTTGGAAACCACATACCCTAATTAATGCACCTCTGTCTGAAAGAAACTACATTTTCTAAGCTTGGAATACAACTGTTGCTTTCTTATCAGTCTCAAAACTACTTTTAAATGTTCAACATGCTCCTCCTCATTCTTAGAATATATCAAGACGTCATCAATGAATACAATAACAAACTTGTCCAGATAAGGAAACACACTATTCATCAAGAATATAAAGGTAGCTAGAGTATTAGTTAAATCAAACAGAACTACAACAAAATCATAATTCCCATACCTGGTTCGAAAAGTTGTCTTATAGATATCCTATCTTTTAATGTGTACATGATGATATTTGGATCTTAAATCAATCTTCGAGAACATTACTACTCCCTTCAACTAATTGAACAAGTCATCGATCCTTGGCAACAGATACTTGTTCTTGATGGTTATCTTTTTCAACTTCCTGTAATCAATGCATAACCTAAGAATACCATCCTTCTTCTTCCCAAACAATACCAATGCACCCCAAGGTTACACACTTGGCCTAATGTATCCCTTGTCAAGAATTTCCTTCAACTATAACTTAAGCTCCACTAGTTCTAGTGTGCTCATGATGTACAGTGTCTTTGATGTTGGTGCTACCCCTAGTACCAACTCGATAGAAATTCCACTTCTCTATGAGGCGGAAACTCTAAAATCTCTATCAAAAACACATCTTGAAACTACTACAAGATCAGGTACCTGTTCAATAGCTCTGCATCCTCATCCTACTTACATTTATAGCTAGAAATGTGCACTGCAAATAACACACACCCTTTTCTGCGACTGCAGTTTTCCTACATAGATGTAACCATTCCGACTGATGTTTCCTTCTTCTTACCCTGTAGGACTCTCTATTCTCCATTTTCATCTAAACATTCAATGGATATGTCATAACAATCTACTTTGGTCATATGAAGATACAACTAGTCCATACCCGATAACATATTATATGATCCCAACGGAAAAGCATTCAAATGTGTTGATGTAGGCATACCATTCAAATCAAAAGCATAAGCTTTTACCTAATGACGAACTCTCTTCTTTATACCTGTAGCCAACTGCGCTAACCAATATTCCGCGTGCACTTCTTTATTCAAACCACACGTATTCACCAAGTCAGGGTTAACATAACTATAATTAAATCCAAGGTCAATCAAAATAGAAACAAATTGATCACAAAGCTTACCATCCATCTTGATAATATATGCCAGTTTATCTGCCTTCCTATTATCCAACACGACATAGATACAAGGAATGCTTTGCCCAACATCCTCAACAGTATGTGTCTCCTATGCATTGTAGATTTGAGGCCTACCACCCTGATTCTACACACAATCTCTCTTAAGACATTCCTTACCACATGTCCAACACTTCAACCATCATGTACCATCACCTCTATTTTGTAGTTGTGACCCATGTCTTGGCTAGCTACGTTGAGCTTCTCATATGGTGCAACATTTTCTTTCTCTTATGTATTTTGAGGCCTTGTTATTTTTGGCTTCCATTTATCTTTACCTTTATCATTCCCTTTCCATCCTTGCTGAGATCATTCTTACACTTTGACTTCTCATAACATTTTTTTAATTTCCCAATAACTTCCTCAACCGACCGAGGCTCATCATACTCAATACGATCTCTAAACACTAATGGAAATCCATTGACAAATATTTGAAATTTGGTCTTTTCATCCTTAAGATAGGGTACATACCTAAATAGCTCCAAGAAATTGGTTAGATACTCCTGATATGCAACCGATCTCATTTTAAGCACATATAATTCCTTAGATTTGCTATCATAGTACCTTTCTAACAAGTATTTCTTCCTGTAAAGTCTCTTTAATTCATGCCAACTCAAGTCTTATGTCCTGATGTCTCTGAGCCATTTTACATCTTCCCACTAGATGTTTTCTTTCCCTTTGAGGCCGCAGATAGATATTTTGGCTTTCATATTCTCTGTGTACTCATGTAGTTCAAAGAACTTATTCATCCCAAGTAACCAATCCTTTTCATCCTCTGGCTTCTTCAAATATCCATCAAAGGCAGCTGGCCCAGCATTATTAAACTCATCAGAAAATATCCACCCTCAATCCTCCTGTAAGGATGATAACAATGACGATAATAGTGCCTGTCAGAACCAAAACTAGAATAGAACATGTGTCCATTACCTCTTCTATGTTGAGTGTCTAAGAACCTTCTATCTCTGATCGTGTCATCCCTTTCTGACCTATTCCCACCATGAGATCTACTGCCATATGCCCCAATATTCCTATCCTCCTATCCATGGCTGATCCAAAGTTGTCCCTATCACTGAAATTCTGACAAACTCTAGAGGATTACTGCATTGACTTATTCTTGTTTCTCTTGTTCCTGCGTGATTCTGTCATAATCTTGTTTTCAACTTCTTATTTCTTCCTTCAAGCTTCTCAATGTTTCTACTAAGTCAGAAAAGTGTCCAACACCACATTTCTCATATGATCCATAGGGAGAGTCTTGGGAACTATATTCTACAAATATTTCTAGTCATATTTCATATTCTTCCTACAAGTATACCATGTCAGCTAAACTAGAACAAAATATAATCAATATGCCTCAGTATAGTTCTAGGGAGGATATCTCATCTGCAAGATCAACCAAATTAGCACAATACATTTATGAACATAATCATAATAATACATAAACATCATTTCAACCATTATTAATGCATAACCATACCAACTACATACCATGACCTCATAAATTACAACTATCACCATGTCAATTTATGCATAATAAACATATGTACAACATGCATGCATACACAATAAATACAAACATGGACATGCATAACCAGTGCATAACCAACCTATACTCATGATAAACACATCTAACATCAACACCATCAACTTTCACATGGTGACACCACTGCAACCATGGCTACCACCATGCATACACAATAAGTACATAAACCACAAGCATAGAGGACACATATGCCATCGACATGAATGCATGACCAACACATTGCCCATCTAGTCCAAGGGGTGACCCATGCTCTAATACCACTCTGTAACACCATCCCAAATTTACCCAATTTAATCGATTTGTTAGGGTAAACATGTGATGGAAGGCTACTATGATCTTATTCAAATCCCCATGTAGATTTAAGTGGAACCGACAAACACAACCAATCTGACCTTCTACACATGTTATAGAACCTTTATTGGCCAACCAACCCTTCCAAAAGACCAACCCTTGAGGTAACTTGACATTTCCCTGCCCTAGAGCCTTAATATCTCCCATGACATGGGCATGCATGTGACTGGGACCCTCCAGTCGCCCCCACGGCAAGGGCATCCATGAGACTAGGCTATTTTTCAGGTAGTTCTATTCCACCGACCATGGATTCTACACCGCTTTTTCAGGGCCAGGATTCAGGATACTGCCTAGAACTCCATGAAGCTTCCATCAATGATAAATAACATAGAAACAAAGGTACTAATGCGAACATTTGATTAATGAATTGATTAGACCAATACTAGCCATGATAGGAATTTCATCAAACATGTCACAAAAATGCATTCTACAGGTCATAACAATAGATCTGAGAATTAGGGTATCATACTTATCTAAGAATCACTAAGAATCATTGATATCACATTAGCTACATTACCATCTATTAGGTCATATTTTCATTATTCATTCATTTAAAAACCAAAACACGGTGAGATCCATACATCATCACTATCATAAAACATAGTCATAACCAACATATAAACAACAAAAATAAAAGGGATACAACAACCATAAAATCCACATATAAACCATTACATTTACACATGAAATATTGGTTAGCGTCCTATAATAATAGGATTCATATTTTTTAATTGGTGGTTTTTAGTATTGTAATATTGTACATACGTTTGCTTTCCGCAAAATGTTTTCCATATTAAAATTAAAAAATGTAAAGACGGTATGTCCTAAAAGAATAATCAAAGGACAAAAAGAAAGAAAAATATCAAAAAGGTGAAAAATATGAACCCAAAAAAGAGATAAGAATAGATCATGAAAGTGTGCAAATTCAAATGCCACTACTTTTTACTTTACTGTGCAAAATAAGATTGTGTGTAGCTTGTCAAAAATGCCACAATCCATGATGGTCTAATAGTTTAATCTTGACTCATTCAAGCTTTAAATTTCATGGTGATAGATAGAGAATAAAGATCTAGCCAAACTATTTCATCTTGACAGATCAATAGTTAGGTAGAGAATAATAATAAGCTCATCAATTTAATCTGAGCCATTGAATGTTATAAGGTTAGAATTAGATAGTTTTCTTATCAAAAGAAAAAGAAATAAAGGGTCAGCAAGCTCAAATGCACCCAATGAATGAAGATAAAATGTTATGGCAGATAAAGGGTAGATAGAAGAAATGTTGCAAATGGACAAGGTTGCTAAGTCAAAAGCACATTCATCATGCTTAATCCTATGTTTCATGTGTAGGAGGAATTGTGAAAAAGAAAGGATATTCACCAAAGTTGGTTTACTAATTTCCCCTCATTTCACTAGACCCCCACATACTTATTTGCTAATTTCCCCTCATTATCCCTTCACTACTTGTAAAAACCCTTTCCCTTCATTTTGACCTTTTATTCCTTTGGTTTCACACATTTCCCTAGACATTACCCTTCAAAAATTATCCCCCTTTCCCAAAACCCCTTTCCCTAGTGTGAAACACATTTCCATCACAACTAATACTTTCCCCCCTTATCAATTTCCATTTTCCCCTTTAAAAAACCAACAAAAACCATTTTTCCTATGTTTTTTTCTTCCTAAAGTCCCGCTTTATAACTCCCCCATGTTAATATTCACCGACACCCTTTTTAACCCGCCAACCCTTGGTGCAGTTAAAAAACCTCGCCATATAACCCATGGTCCCATCTCTATTAACCATTTGCTTATATTAAAAAATCCCAACATTATTCATTAATTAATTACAAATATTTGTGCTTAAACCTCGGGCCCCGCCATCCACTCTCCCGACTCCGTCCGTGCAACTTCAATGCGTGATATCCCTCCTATCTCCCACCCTTAGATCCAATGGCACATAGCCATATTGTGCAGATTCATCATCCAACTGTTAACGGCTCGAGAGCACCCGAGATTTGTGGTTTTGGCCGAGCGTTGTTTGGCTACATCACTGCACCATGTTATATCGTGTGCTCATGAAAAATACTGCCCGTCATCCAAAAGTAGTGTGATATCACAAAAACCCACCTCCCAGCCTAAAGGCAAAACTTCCCACTGTTCATTTGCCAAATTCCGCGCCAAAATGTAACTATTATCAGTTAAAAGGCCAAAAATGCCCCATTTTGTTCTTTTCGTCCATTTTCGTTGTAAACCTCTGCTAAGCCAATTATGACACCCCGAACATCTGTGTGACCAATTTGACCACCTTTTTCCACCTGAAGACGCTGCAGACACCAAATTGAAGCAACGAATAGCTAGTTCAAGCCTTAGTGCCCTTTGCAGCTACCACAGAACTCCATATGTGCACCAAATCACCGATTTCCAGGTATTCTTGATAAAACCACAACGACCCTGTAAAATTTGAATTATACACAATAATCAAAGGTTAATTAATTAAATTAATGAAGAAATCTTCATAAACTGAAGAAAGAGTTGTTGTGCATCCAAACCCTTTTTTACAGATTGAAATTACCCTCCCACTCTCCAGAGCTATTAAACCTTACACCCAAAGCCACAAAAAGAGTAATTCAATTCAACATACCAAATTATGGCTTCCCAAACCTCTCTGGATGTAAGACCTCTACAAGCCCTTCACCTGGATATTGACCACCTTGCATTAGCCGACATAGAATTTCAAATCAAAGACAATGCTTCCCCTGCCTACCTACTAAAACTCCACTGTTAGAGTAAAGACATGTCTTTTAACAAGAATGATGAGATTCACCTATGGGAGTCAAATTTTCCCAAGTAATTGTTCCCAGAAGTCATCCACTTCTGCCAAGCTTGCTATATTCCCAGTCCAGGATTCATAGTCACCCCTAACTAGTAAGTTTTATTCACAATTACTGCAAAATCAATTAATCAAATGCTACAAATCCAGCCAAGCCCCAGTGAGACCCCACTCTCCATTGAAGGCTTACCTGAACTCTACATCAAGCTAGACCTTCCCAAGAAAGCTCATATTTTTCAAACCTTCATCATAGAGGAGTCTCATACTCCAACAGATAGTCCTCCATATGCTGCCACCATTTTTTCTAAGAGAGGCAAACAAATTATAACCATGCTCTCTTGTATTCTGGGGTACACCACAGATGAACATGTGGATGAGGTTGTCCTTGCTTTCCTTTCTATCTTTTTCCCAGGCAAGCCTCTTGCTACCATTTACAACTATGCTTAGTTTATAGAAAACATAATCCATGAGCAGTTTATCAGAATACCAAATGTGAGAGTCTTTAAATACTCTTCAGTTTCATTTCACATGTTCCTATATTATCAGTCAGACAAATTTCCAGTCAACATTCAGAAGTTAGACACCAAAGGCAATCCAAGATCTGTCATCTATTGGACACCACTGATCCAAAAATACTCCACTATTTTTTCTTATAAAGACTTCATTGATTCATTTGTCCATCCTATTATAAACATGCTAACCAGTGGCTATCAACCCAGGATCAATCAGGAGATTAAAAGAGTTTTACCGTTGGAAAAGAACATTAGAGTGGGAGACTTGTATCTTTACCAGGACCACATAGAGATCAGGATATATGTATGCCAACTAGATCTTTACAAACTGCTCAAATACCTCCCCATGAGGATATTTGCATTAGAGTACTTTAGGCAGATTATAAACTCTGATGAAGTCAAGTTCCCATTAGCTAGGAAGAAGACCCAGTTTAAAATGAAAAATCAATTGGGCCCATTTATTTGTAATAATAGGGAAGCTGGACTAGAGGCAGATAAAATTTTGCAGCGGATGAATTTCAATAATAGTTTTATGTGGCAATATTACCCTCATGGAGTCATAAATAAATTAAGGCTCAAAGTCAAATTGGGTCCATTCATACATCATCCCAGGCCAGACACTGAGGTATTTTCCAACCAGTCAGAATGGTTGGAAAACACTTTGATAGATATGGACAATATTGTAGTAGATGTGGAGAATACATTAATAGATGTGGAAAATCATATTGATACTAGTTCCTTTCTGCAAGTTCCAGCCCTAGAAGAACAGATGAATATTCCTCCTATTTTGCAAACTCTAGCCAATGAAGACAGAAATGCAAAAAGAACTAGGGAAGAAGGTTCTAGTTCAGAATGGACACTACAGATGACCAATTTGAGATCAGTTACAGGAAGAGGCCCAAGGTTAATCCTGTAACTGAATAGGAAGACACCATTGACATAGTGGAAATCACGGACATTGAAACAATGGTTGGAAGGAATAAAGGCCCAATAGCTTCAGAAGAAACACCCCAGCCTTCTACCTCAAACACCCAACTCATTGAAAAGTAGCTTAGCATTGAGGTCTCTTCATCCAGCAAGCCTGTGGATAAAGGGAAAGATATTAAAGAGAAATACAAAGAAATTAAGTTGAGGAATGAGGCATTGAAGGCTGAGACTTATGCCTAGTACTTTAAGGAAACACCTCCAAATAAAAAATGATTAATGCCAGCCTTTGACATTAAGACAGGTAAAATGCAAATGAAATTCATGCAGCCTACAGTCCAGCAACCCAAATCATCATCAGACTACAGGAGGACTAAATTTGAATTTTTGGCTAGGAATGTTCACCCTATTGACCAAATTGAGTTCCATAAGCAGGCATATGAGATAATCTATTCCACCATGACAAATAAATCTATTACTATGCACAAACTTCAAAATTCATTGGATAATATCACAACATAGTATAAGCTGGAAAAGGCCTCCTCATAGGCCAAAGAAAATAGGATCAAGTCACTGGAAGACTTGGTTATTGAGCTTGGGTATAATCCCAATGATGTCAAGGTTGCAGGTAAATTAATAAAGAAGAAGAATGAGGATATTTCTGCTTTGAAGACATAATTGAAGCTGCCTCATTCAAAACATCCACAAACCAAGGAGGTCTTGGAAAGCCAAACCCAACAAGAAGATGGACCTCATTCTCCAACTAAATGATCAGTTGAAAGAAATGGAGAAGGAGTTGGGTAGCTTAGTATAGCTGAAACAGGCTAGCCTTGAGATAGACACTACCACTACCATTCCAACAGTCACTACAGTAGTACAATCCACCTTGGCAGCTTCATTGACCCCCATAGCACCACTGGCTACAACACTTCCAGCTGCAACAACGTCTACATCAACAACAGTTTCCACAATAGCAGCAGCTCAGCCGAGTGATGAGGCTAGAAATTTGGTCAAAGCAATGGAGGACATGTCCATTCAAACCACAGAGATAAATAAAATTAAATAAAAGATAACAATTCTAGAGAACAAGAATAAACTTGCACAGATTATGCACAAGGATGAAGTTCAAAAGTCAACCAGGTTGACTAAAAGAATGAAGAGCTTGGAAAAAGAAATGACATTAAAGAAGCCTCTTGGCCAAGCTAAGGAATAGTTATGGCCCAATATCATTGACTCTATCAATGATATTTGGCCATCTATACATGTCATGTTTGAACAAAATGACTTAGTCAAAGAGGCTACAGAAGCAATTCAAAGAGTTAAGGCTGAACTTGGAGACATGCCAGAAGAAGCCACTAGATTAATCCACTTTCTTAACTCTAAAAATAAATATGAGTTGTCGGAGTTGGACATAGCTGACAGGACTGGCACCATACTAGAGGTAAAAAAAGGTGCTCACAAAGAGGAATTTGATGATGAACCTTGAGGAAAAATGCCAAACCATGCAGCTGGCTATAGACAGGTTCATGGTTAAGTTTGATGCTTTAAGGCAGAAAGGTCTACCAAATCCTTTGGTGATAAATGACAGATTGATGCCACAGGAAGACTACAACAAGAAAATCAGAGAGGTGGCAAGATATCAAGCCAATAATTCCTCTATGAAGGGGATGCCTACAGGAAAAGTTCTATACCAAACTTTTGAGAACCTGTTTTACCTCCAGCATGAGGTAAAACACCTTTTTGTGAACAGGTCCACCTTTTCTAAGTACACAAAAGCAGATGAAATTTACATGGTAAATATCAAATTACCAGATGCAGACACATAGGAAAAGTTAAATGACTTACTGTAAAAATGCATAGTAAATGATTCGAATTGGATCCATAAAGACTGTCAAGGGAACCATGACTGTATCAGGTCGGACAAACATCAAAGAATTCCAAAACAGTGATAAAAAAACACCCTGAACCAGTGGCAATGGTGGTTAGCATGCTTTGACCAAGGTCCTCGGCATTCCATGCTATAGAAGAAAACGCTGAACAGGGAACTCCAAGCGCAGTTGTAGAAGGTGAATCGATAGAGGTGGAAGAGGAACTCAACATGCATGGGAACAAATGGCTAAAACCCATGAAAAGAGACAGAATGCACAGTTGGAGTCAGAAGGAGGGACAAAGAAGCCCAAGAGACAGAGGAAGAAACCGGAATCCTGAGAGGAGGACGGAACATAGAGAACAGTGAAGCAAAAGCAGAAAGAGGACAGAGGGCCGAGCTGACCAAAAGCAGCATCGAGCACCAAAGAGCTTGAGAGATTCAAGCCATCCTAGAGAGGATCCATCCAGACTGAGCACCACATTGGGATCTTTCCACTGTAGACTAGAAGGTCACAGAGCTGGTAGGAAAACAGAGTCTGTGCACTCCAGTGGCTTGGGGAATCCAAGAACCACCTTGCCAAGCAGACCTGCTTCAGGAGAACTCACATTGATTCCCCGCATTGTAATTCTCTGATTAAAGACACAATAAAACCAGGCCACCACTGAAAACTGGACCGGAGATGTAGCCCTGGAGAATAGGGTGAACTCCTTATTAATTTCTTGTGTTCTTGTATTTGCTTATTGTACTTCTCTGCTATCTTTCCATTTAAATGTCTGTGTATTGGCAATCTGATCGATCCATTGCTTAAATAACATAGACACACACCAGCACATGAGTCTGTAATACCTTTATTCAATAAATCTTTAACTAATGTCACTCATAGGGTGATTATCAGATCAGTAAAAGTGATAGATCAGCTAGATTAAAGAGTATCAGGTGAAAGTGTATAATTTAAAAGGGAAAAGTAAAAAGAAAAGCCAACGTAGAAGACCAACAGCAAAGGAGAATAAATAGCAAAAGATCAAAGCATAAAGACAACAGAGCCAAATAAACAGGGACATCTTACATCAGTTAAATATCTGTCTCTATCTTCTTGCATGAAGATATTTTTTTTCCTAGATTAGTTCCCAAGATAGTTTGGGATATTTTGTAAACTATTTTTGTATAAATACTTCATAATTCAAAGTATTGAGGTGGAATTGCTAGACATTTCTATAGTTGTATTGATCTAAAACCTAAGGTTCATTGTACCATTTTTTCAAGCCAGCCGACTGGACTAAGTAATAAAGAGATTGCATTACAAGATTCATGTGCTGAGCTACTTCAATGAAGTATTTTCTTGGTCAAATTGTTATTTTCTTATGTATTTCACAAACTTGCATGTTATCTAAATTGAATGAATTAACTGGAAATTTATTTCAGAATTTGTTGACGTACACTCTGTCTTGAACAGTTAATCATTTTAATGTTTTCTTCTGATATCTGAATCTGAGAATCCTTAATTGCTTTCCCATCCTGGTTGAACTCTTTCACTTCCTTCATTATCCGGTTTAAGGAACCCTTAATTTCTCCTTGGATCCGATTGAAAACCACTTCACCATCCAACCTTAACATCTGAATTTACTCAACTACTTTTCCCTATAAACACTATCTTTAGAACTTAATCCATTCCTATTTTCTTGACATTTGACCCCATAGCCCAATGGTAAAATACATCCCTCTATCCATCTAAGTAAGTGATCCCACCAGCAAATCAAAATCAAAAACCAAGTACAATCATAACTAGCCTAAAATCAGTTGACTAAACAAAGTTAAATTATAAAGAGAGAGCCCGCTCTGAGAATTAGGAAGGCTAGATCCTAATCTCCAAAGTAGGTTTGTGGTTACCTCTATCATTTCTTTCACAACAACTCTAGAGAAATTTTGGAGTGATAACATATTAGCGACCATACTGGGGACCAATCCTAAGTGTAATAAAAGTCTAAGGAAAATATTAAATCTCATCTTTTGCCTCTTAAGGTCATTTTAGAGTTGTTAAAAAGTTTCATAAAACAATTAAAGAATTAAAATTCTGGCTTCCAGGAGAACACACTATACCAAGGAAAATCTAGATCCAAACCCTACGACAATAGCTAATGAACCTGACAAAATTTTAAGAAAATCAAAAAAGGTAGAAACTCAAGGAAGTAGTAGTCAGTTAATTAAAGAAAATTCACTCCCTAAGGAGTTGTCAAGTTTGGAGGATATTCAGTTTGATTTATCATTTGAGCTTTCTTTGTTTAGAACCAAATCTGAAAATTCAATTCATGACACTGTAATAGACCCCAATTTTATTCAATTTATTGAGTAAAAAAAGGTGCCTATACATCCTGATTTAGATAAGCTTGTTTTGGATACTTTTGATAAACTAGAAGCTTTAACCTCAACCTTGATAAACCATATAGACAATGCCTATCTTCAACAATTAGTTCAATTTCTGCCCTCACTGCCGTTGCCTCTAAACTTTCTACAGAGTCGTAAAAAATTGTAAATACAGTTTCATTTACTACCACCTCACCTATAATATCCACCACATTTCATTCCCCTAAACCATTCATACCTCAGCTTCCTCTCCAACCAAACATTTCAACTCCATCTAGTTCATATACATTCATCTCAAGTCATTCTTCAAGCACCACTACTTTGCCCCACAGTCAAACCAAAATCTCAGCCATGGCAGACAGATATGCACCTTTGGTTTTACTAGCCCAACTACATGCCATGCCCCAAGACTATTAAAGTAAAATCTTTTTGTTTGATGCTACTGGTTAGTATACTACCCAATAACATGTGAATAAAATGACTGATTACTTTGAATTGCATGAGATTGATGACTCTGATGTCCAAATGAGGCTATTTGCCCAAACACTGACAGGGGATGTTAAAAAATGGTTCAAAGGTTTACCTGCTAATCATATTGCAGATTTAGCTACTTTCCATAGATTGTTTATTGATAGGTGGGAAAAAAAGAAAAACCCCTTAGAAATATTGTCTGAATATGATAACATTAGAAGAGCTCCTAATGAGTCTGTTCAGGACTATTGTACTAGGTTCAATAGTATCTACAATGCAATCCCTCCTAATATTAGACCTCCACTTGACCTAGCATTAATCCAATTTCCTGATGGTTTTGACACTGACATGCCTTACCAGTTGAGGGAAATAAACCCTAAAACATTGGAACAAATGCAAAGTAATGTTGCTAGTGTAGAAGCCAATTTATTAGCTAAGAAAGCTAGGATGAGAAATGAGAAAAGAGTTGTCATTAAAGAGGAAACCTCCACTTTGGATGGTAAAATAGATAGTTTAGCTAAGAGTCTACAAAGGATAATGGATAGTTTAGAAAGAAAGGAAAGAAAAACTCAGTGGGAAAATCGACAGCCACCCCCAATAAGAAACCCCAACTTTAGGAAAAATTCTAACGTTGGAAAAAATGCTATACCAGATCAGCTAATTAGACCTCCTTTCGAGGAAAACTATGCTAAGGGTTCACAAAACCATGAAGAAGAGGAGGATACCTAGATAAACCTATTAGGAATTAAAAATGAAGATGTTGTTTTTCTTACTCACGAAGAACAGAAAATGTACATGTTACAACAATTGAAATTAGAATCTAGGGAGTCCTTTGACTATAAACAAGGCTATGAGTCTGCTATCTATGAAGTTCACAAACAATATAGCCTTAGAAGGAAAAATAATACTGAAATTCCCACTAAGAAATCAATCCACACCCAAACTAAAAGGATAATAGAAGCTCCTGTGACCAAATTTCTACAATTATCCCTAGAGGAACTCAAGAGATTTCCACCCCAAAAATGGTAGATATAACTTTAGCTGAAACTCAAAATGAAATTGTCACTTAGAATATTCCAAATAAGAGAATTACAAACAAAATTGTTGAAACACAAACTGAATTGCCAAATGCTGAAAAAGAAGATAAAAATACACATACCACATTTGCCAGGGAAGATCCCATACAATCAAGAAAAACTCAATTGCCATTCAACATTAAGACTGAGATAGCCAAGTTGAAAATTTTAGTTCCTTTGATCGAGCTAGTGAAAAATGAATCATACAGAACACAAATCACTGAAACATTAAACATAGGTGAAGGAGAAGATGCTGTAAACCTTAATGATGATCAACCTGAGTTGTTATTTGGTCCAGAAGTAAATGGAAAACATCAACAAGGGGGTATCCCTCCATTCTACATTAGCTTGAATGTTCATGATAAAATCTTACATAATGTTATGCTAGACTCAGGGGCATCCCATAACTTAAAGCCTAAAGCAATCATGGAGAAATTAAACTTAGATATCACCAGACCATACAAGGACCTCTTTTCCTTTGATTCTAGCCAAGTCAAATGCCTTGTCTAATTGAAGATTTGTGTGTGATTCTAGTCCAGTTCTCAGCAAAGAGTATTGTCATGGACATAGTAGTTGCTAATATCCCACAAAAATATGGAATGCTATTATCTCGCTCATGGGGAAAAAATTGCAGGGATCTCTACAATTAGACATGTCACATGCGACCATCTATGTTTTTGGTCAACAAACGACACTTTACAGAGAAACATTGATGAAATACATGGTAAGTAGTGCAGTAAAACCACAAAATTACCCCATATACTCCATGCATTTGTACAATTCAAACAGTGAAAAAAATGAAATCACCGTTGTAGAAGAAAAAGCACCTGATAGTGAAAACATATTTCATGAATCTCTATGGCATTTAGATTTTTATGGCTCTATGAATAGATTAGGAGAAGGTGCAGGAGTTTGGATTCACAACATGGAAAATAATCATTCTGAAGGTCATGCCTTTAGATTAAATTTTAAATGCACAAACAACATGGTAGAGTATGAAGCTTTAATATTAGGACTGCAAATTGTAAGAAAACTTGGAGCCAAGAGAGTTTCTATCATGGGAGATTCAGAATTGATCATAAAACAAATTAAAGGAGAATATTCTATCAATAATCCTAGGCTTAGCCAATACAAAGAAACTATTTTAGATCTAATTAAGGATCTTCTTGAAACTGATTTTGTTGCAATTCTTAGGAAACAGAACATGCAAGCTCATAGCTTGGCTACTTTTTCTAGCACTTGCAAATTGCCTTTTCAACCCAACCACAAGTACACAGCAAAAGTAAGACACGGACCTGTTATACCTGGTTTTCACAACATTCTCAAATCTATGATTTCATGAATGTTGAGGGATAGTTTCAAAACTATAACATAGATATTGATTGTACAGTAGATAACACCATAGATAGTGAGATAGATATAAATGCTTTAGATGTAGGTAAACCCAGTAAATTTACCAAAGTAGAAATAGACAATTTAGAAAAAGTAGAAATAGATGAAATAATCAATGATGATTTTGAGATTTTAGACCTTAAGAATAACTTTTTGCCTAAGGGATTAGTCCCATTAGAAGATTTATTTGATTCAAATGATGTAGCTAGGAATCCAAAAATGGAGCCTTTAAGAGCAGACATAGAAGAATGTAACATAGGAACAGAAGAAAAACCCAAGCTTATCAAAATATCCACAGCATTACCTCTAGATGAAAAGCTGAAATACAAAAATCTATTTAAAGAGTTTCAAGATGTCTTTGCTTGGAGTTATGAAGACCTTAAGTCTTATGATACCAGCATTATTCAACATAGTATACCCATCAAAGAATATCATAAACCCTTTAAACAAAATCTTAGGAGAATCAATCCAGTTCTTATGCCATTAATTGAAAAAGAAGTAAAAAGGATGTATGATACACAAATCATAGCACTAATTAGATATTCAGATTTGGTCTCTAATTTAGTTACTACTAGAAAGAAAGCAAGAGAGATTAGACATTGTGTTGATTTCAGGAACTTGAAAAAAGTATCATTAAAAGATAACTATCCTCTCCCTAAAATGGACCACATTCTCTAGAGGGTAGTAGGGTTATCTAGAATTTCATTGCTTGATGGATTCTCTAGATACAATCAAATCTTAGTTCAACTAGAGGATCAAGCAAAGACTGCATTTAGCAATCCCTGGGGTACTTTCATGTATTTGAAAATGCCTTTTGGATTGATGAATTTTGGAGCAACATTCCAAAGAGCTATGGACATAGCCTTTGCAAAAGAAATCCAACTTTTTAGTGGTTTACCAAGATGAAATCACAATGTTTTCCAAATCAGATAATGAACACCTAGATCACCTAAGAAGAGTTTTCATTAAATGCAGAAAATTTGGCAAATCTTTAAATCCCCAAAAGACACTCTTTGGTCTAGAATAAGGTAAACTCTTGGGACACATAATATCCAAAGATGGAATTATAATAGATCCAACTAGAATAGAGGCAATTATAAACATTACACATACTAGAAAAATCAAATAATTACAGTCATTTTTAGGCAAAATAAATTTTCTTAGGAGATTCATTTCAAACTTAGCAGAATTAATTAGAGAGCTAAATAACATGTTAAGGAAAGATTCAACTCTTAAGTGGACAATAGAGCCTTATCAGTCTTTTGAGGCAATCAAAGAAGCCCTTACTAAAACACCAATCCTCATAAGTCTTGATTTTAAAAAAGATTTTATAATTTTTTCTTTTGCTTCAGAACATACTACTGCAGCAGTCTTGTTGCAAAAAGAATGATCAAGGATATAAGTAGCCTATTGCATTTTTCAGCAAATCTTTGAGAGATGCTACACTAAAGTACAACATAATCGAAAAACAAGAACTTGCTTTAGTGAAATCTATTAAAGATTTCAATGTGTACATCTTGTATTCACACATCATTGCTTATGTTCCAAATTCAGTAGTGAAGGACATTCTAACATAGAATGGGCCTGAAGGAAAGAGACGCAAATGGATTGCCACTATTTTGGAATATGAAAGAGAAATAAAGCCTACGAAACTTATCAAAGGCCAAGGTTTAGCTAAACTCATGGCTGAATCGAATTGTCAGGCCTTAGATATAAATTTCATTGGTGCCCTAGATGATCAGGAAGAGATGACAACTCCACAGATCAGTGAAGCTTTCATAGATTCACCTTGGTATGCATATATCATATTTGTTTTATTAAACCTACAAGCTCCTCTTGGTTTATCTAGAACTAAAGATAGATTTTTGAAAATGAAATCAATGAAATATTGTATCATAAACAATGTTTTATTTTGGAAAGATAATGGTGGCATTCTATTAAATTGTTTATTAAAACATGAAGCTGACAAAGTTATGCAAGAATTTCATGCATGAGACTGTGGAGGACACCTATATTGGAAAACTACGGCTGATAAGATTTTAAGGGCAGGTTTTTACTGGCCAACCCTTTTTGTAGATGTCAAGAAATATGTGACCTCCTATCACAAGTGCCAAATATTTGAAGGCAAAAGGAAACTCTTGCATTACCTCTCAAACACATCTCCAAGGAAATGCCTTTTCAATAATGGGGTTTAGACTTCAATGCAGAAATCCACCCATCCTCCTCAGCCTAGCATAAATGGATTTTGACAGCCACTGATTATTTTACTAAATGGATAGAAGCCATCCCTTCTAGACAAGCCACAGACTCTGTCATCATTTCATTCCTTGAGAACAACATCCTTTCTAGGTTTAGATGCCCACTAAAGCTCATTACTGATAATATAGCTGCTTTCAAATCCAAGAAAATGGTAGACTTTTGTAACAGATATCACATTACCCTTGGCCATTCCATTGCCTATTAACCTCAAGGTAATGGACTTGCAGAATCTTCAAACAAAAGCCTTGTCAATATCATCAAGAAACTACTAGAAGACAATAAGAAGACTTGGAAAAAAAAGTTGGTTAATGCCTTATGGGCATACAGAGTAACTACCAAAAAATTCATTGGTACATCTCCTTACCAGCTAGTATATGGAATGGATGTTATTTTTCCATCCTCCTTAGGAGTACGAGTGATGAAAATTATTCAAGATTTTCAAGTAGAACCAAATGATATCCAAAGGAGGATAAATCAGACAATACATTTGCAGCAAACCAAAGAAGAAGTCTATGTCAAATCACAAGTGATCCAGGATAAAATCAAAAATATTTTTGACAAGAAGACCAAAGCTGATGATTTTTACATAGGTGACAAAGTACTCAAATGGGATTCTAGAAGAGAAGAAAAGGGTAAACATGGTAAATTTGATTTCCTATGGCAAGGCCCTTATATCATTTATGGTTACAGAGGTAATAATGCATTTTTCTTGAGACAGTTAGATGGAACAAATCTACTAGGAGGACCAGTCAATGGTAGAATGTTGAAGCACTACTTATCCACAGATTAACAGTAGTTCATTTGTTTACTTTGCTCATTGTATATAACATTTCAAAGTTTAGATTGGATTAGATGGTAATCTTTTAAGGTTGAAGCCTGGAGAGAAGGCCCTGAGCTTTGAAACATTTACCATCATATGTATGAATAAAGCAGATCATAGAGGAGCAGTTACAAGGCAACCACAGTCAAAGCTTCAAATGATATTGATCTTAAAGTTCTTGAAATTTCACCAGGAAATTCCATCCCCATGTGGAGCCACTGTTAGGGTTCTATAATAATAGGATTCATAATTTTGAATTGGTTGTTGTTAGTCTTGTAATATTGTACATACTTTTTCCTTTTGCAAAATGTTTTCCATATTAAAATTAAAAAATGTAAAGAGGGAATGTCCTAAAAAAATAATCAAAGGAAAAAAAGAAAGAAAAAGATCAAAAAAGTGAAAAATATGAACCCCAAAAAGAGATAAGAATAGATCATGAAAGTGTGCAAATTCAAATGCCACTACTTTTTACTTTACTGTGCAAAATAAGATTGTGTGCAGCTTGTCAAAAATGCCACAATCCATGATGGTCAAATAGTTTAATCTTCACTCATTCATGCTTTAAATTTCATGGTGATAGATAAAGAATAAAGATCTAGCCAAACTATTTAATCTTGGAAGATCAATAGTTAGGTAGAGAATAATAATCAGCTAATCAATTTAATTTGAGCCATTGGAAGTTATAATGCTAGAATTAGATAGTTTTCTTATCAAAAGAAAAGGAAATAAAGGGTCAGCAAGCACAAATGCACCCAATGAATGAAGAGAAAATGTTGGGTAGATAAATGGTAGATAGAAGAAATGTGGCAAATGCAAAAGCTTGCTAAGACAAAGGCACATTCATCATGCTTAATCCTATGTTTCATGTGCAGGAGGAATTGTGAAAAAGAAAGGATATTCACCAAAGTTGGTTTACTAACTTCCCCTCATTTCACTAGACCCCCAAATACGTATTTGGTAATTTCCCCTCATTATCCCTTCATTACTTGTAAAAATCCTTTCCCTTCATTTTGACCTTTTATTCCCTTGGTTTCACACATTTCCCTAAACATTGCCCTTCAAAAATCATCCCCCCTTCCCAAAACCCCCTTTGCTATTGTGAAACACATTTCCACCACAACTAATACTTTCCCCCTTATCAATTTCCATTTTCCCCTTAAAAAATCCCACAAAAACCCTTTATCCTAAGTTTTATTTTTCCTAAAGTCCCGCCTTATAAATCCCCCATGTTAATATTCCCCGACACCCTTTTTAACACACCAACCTTGGTGCAGTTAAAAAACCCCAACATATAACCCATGGTCCGACCTTTATTAACCATTTTCTTATATTAAAAAATCCCAACATTATTCGTTAATTAATTACAAATCTTTGTGATTAAACCTCGGGCCCCGCCATCCACTCTCCCAACTCCATTCGTGAAACTTCAATGTGTGATATCCCTCCGATCTCCCACCCCTAGATCCGACGGCGCAACACCATATCGTGCGGATTCATCATCTGACTATTAATGACCCGAGAGCACACGAGATTCGCGGTTTTGGCCAAGCGTTGTTTGGCTACGTGGCGGCACCACGTTATATCGCGTGCTCGCAAAAAATATTGCCAACCATACAAAAGCGGTGCGATATCACACAAAACCACCTCCATGCCTAAAGGTAAAACTGCCCACTATTCATTTGCCAAATTTCATGCCAAAATCTAATCGTTATCAGTTAAAAGGCCGAAAATGCCCCATTTTGTTCTTTTCGTTCATTTTCACTGTAAACCGCTGCTAAGCCAATTGTGACACCCCGAACCTCTGTGTGACCAATTTGACCACCTTTTGTCACATGAAGACACTGCGAACACCAAATTGAAGTAGCAAATAGCTAGTTCAAGCCTCAATACCCTCTGCAGTTACCACAGAACACCATTTGCGCACCAAATCACCAGTTTCCAGGTATTCTTGATAAAACCATAACGATCCTATAAAATTTGAATTATACACATTAATCAAAGTTTAATTAATTAAATTAATGAAGAAACCTTCATAAATTGAAGAAAGACTTGTTGTGCATCCAAACCCTTTTTTACATGTTGAAATTACCCTCCCACTCTCTAGAGCTAATAAACCTTACTCCCAAAGCCACATAAAGAGTAATTCAATTCAACACACCAAATTATGGCTTCCCAAACCTCTCTACATGTAATACCTCTGCAAACCCCTCACCTGGATATTGACCACCTTACATTAGCCGACAAAGAATTTCAAATCAAGGACACTGCTTCCCCTGCCTACCTACTGAAACTCCATTGTTGGAGTAAAGACAAGGTTTTGAACTAGAATGATGACATTCAACTGTGGGAGTCCAATTTGCCCAAGTACTTGCTCACATAAGTACACCCATTCCCATAAATCATCCACTTCTGTGAAGCTTGCTATATTCCTAGTCAAAGAGCCATAGTCACCCCTCACCAGCAAGTTTTATTCACCATTACTGCAGAATCAATTAATTAAATGTTGCAAATCCAGCCAAGCCCCAATGAGACCCCACTCTCCATTGAAGGCTTACTTTAACTCTACATCAAGCTAGAACTTCAGAAGAAGGCTTAGATTTTCCAAACCTTCATCACAGAGGAGTCTCATACTCCAAAAGGTAGTCCTCGATATGCTAGCACCATTTTTTCTAAGAGTGGTAGACAAATTATAACCATGCGATCTTGCATTCTAGGGTACACCACATATGGACATGTGGATGAGGTTTTCTTTGCTTTCCTTTCTATCTTTTGCCGAGGAAAGCCTCCTGCTACCATTTACAACTATGCTCAGTTTATAGTAGACATAATCCATGAGCAGTTTATCAGACTACCAAATGAGAGAGTTTTCAAATACTCTTCAGTTTTGTTTCACATGTTCTTATATTATCAGTCAGGCAAATTTCCAGTCAACATTCAGAAGTCAGACACTAAAGGAAATCCAAGATCTGTCATCTATTGGACACCATTGATCCAAAAATAATCCACTGTTTTTTACTATAAAGACTTCATTGATTCATTTGTCCATCTAGTTATAAACATGCTAACCAGTAGCTATCAGCCCAGGATCAGTCGTAAGATTAAAAGAGTTTTACAGTTGGCAAAGAACATTAGAGTGGGATACGGGTATCTTTACCAGGACCACACAGAAATCAGGATATATGGATGCCAACTAGCTCCCTACAAACTTCCCAAATACCTCCCCATGAGGATATTTGCATTAGAGTACTTTAGGCAGATTATAAACTCTGATGAAGTCAATTTCCTATCAGCTAGGAAGAAGACCCAGTTTAAAATGAAAAATCAATTGGGCCCATTTATTTGTAATAATAGGGAAGCTGGACTAGAGGCAGATAAAATTTTGTAGCAGATGAATTTCAAGAACAATTTTATGTGGCAATATGACCCTCATGGAGTCATAAATAAACTAAGGCTCAAAGTCAAATTGGGTCCATTCATACATCATCCCAGGCCAGACAATGAGGGATTTTCCAACCAGTCAGAATGGTTGGAAAACACTTTGATAGATATGGACAATAGTGTAGTAGATGTGGAAAAGCAGATTGATACTAGTTCCTTTCTGCAGGTTCCAGCCCTAAAAGAACAGATGAGTATTCCTCCTATTTGGTAGACTCCAACCAATGATGACGGAAATGCTAAAAGAACTAGGGAAGAAGGTTCTAGTTCAACAATGGACACTACAGATGACCAATTTGACATTAGTTATAGGAAGAGGCCCACGTTTAATCCTGCAACTGAACAGGAAGACACCATTGACATATTGGAAATCACTGACATTGAAACAATGGTTGGTAGGAATAAAGGCCTAGCAGCTTCAGAAGAAACACACCATCCTTCTACCTCAAACACCCAACTTATTGAAAAATGGCTTAGCATTGAGGTATCTTCATCCATTAAGACTATGGATAAAAAGAAATATATTAAAGAGAAATACAAAGAAATTAAGTTAAGGAATGAGGCATTGAAGGCTGAGACTTATGCCCAATATTTTAAGCAAACACATGCAAATCAAAATAGATTAATGTCAGCCTTTAACATTAAGACAGGTAAAATGAAAATGACATTCATGCAACCTATAGTCCAGCAACCCAAGTCATCATCAGACTACAGGAGGACTGAATTTGAAGTTTTGGCTAGGGATGTTCACCTTATTGACCAAATTGAGTTCCATAAGCAGGCAGGTGAGATGATCTATTTCACCATGACAAATAAAGCTATGACTATCCACAAACTTCAAAATTCATTGGATAATAGCATAGCACAGTACAAGCTAAAAAAGGACTCCTCACAGGCCAAAGACAATAGGATCAAGTCGCTGGAAGACTTGGTGATTGAGTTTGATTATAATCCCAATGATGTCAAGGCTACAGAGAAATTAATCAAGAATAAGAATGAGGATATTGCTATTCTGAAGAAACAATTGAAGTTTCCTCATTCAGAAAATCCATAGACTAAGTAGGTCTTAGAAAGCCAAACCTAGCAAGAAGAGATGATGGACCTCATTCTCCAACTAAATGATCAGTTGAAAGAAATGGAGAAGGAATTGGACAACTTAATACAACTGAAACATGCCAGCCTTGAGATAGCCATTGCCACTGCCATTCCAATAGTCACTACAGCAGTACCATCCACCTTGGCAGCATCATTGGCCCCCATAGCACCACTGGATACAACACTTTTAGCTGCAACAAGATCTACCTCGGCAACAGGTTCCATAACAACAACAGCTTAGCCAAGTGATGAGGCTAGCAAATTAGTCAAAGAAATGGAGGACATGTCCATTCAGACCATAGAGATAAATAAACTTAAAGAAAAGATAACAAGTCTAGTGAATGAGAATAAATTTGCACAGATTATGCACAAGGATGAAGTTTAGAAGTCAACTAGGTTGACTAAAAGAATGAAGAGCTTGGAAAAAGAATTGAAATTAAAGGAGCCACTTGGCCAAGATAAAGAACAACTATGGGCCAATATCATTGACTCTTTCAATGATATTTGGCCATCTATACATATCATGTTTGAACAAAATGACTTAGTCAAGGAGGCTACAGAAGCAATTCAAAGAGTTAAGGCTGAACTTGGAGACATGCTAGAAGAAGCCACCAAATTAATCCACTTCCTTAACTCTAAAAATAAATATCAATTGTAGGAGTTGGACATAGCTGATAGTACTGGCACCATACTAGAGGTTAAAAAGGTGCTCACCAAGAGGAATTTGATGACGAACCTTGAGGACAAATGTCAAACCATGCAACTGGCTATAGACAAGTTCATGGTTAAGTTTGATGCTTTAAGGCAGAAAGGTTTGCCAAATCCTTTGGTGATAAATGACAGATTGATGCCACAAGAAGAATACAACAGGAAAATTAGAGAGGTGGCAAGAGATCAAGCCAATAATTCCTCTATGAAGGGGATGCCTATTGGAAAGGTTCTCTACCAAACTTTTGAGAATTTGTTATACCTCTAGCATGAGGTAAAACACCTTTTTGTGAGTAGTCCCTCCTTTGCTAAGTACACAAAAGTAGATGAAATTTACAGAAAAATGGTAAATATCAAATTACCAGATGCAGACGCATGGGAAAAGTTAAATTACTTACTGTAAAAATGCACAGTAAAAGTGACAAATCAGCCAGATAAAAGAGTATCAAGTGAAATTGTATTAGTTGAAAGGGAAAAGTAAAAATAACAACCAGTGTAGAAGACCAACAACAAAGGAGAATAAATAGAAAAACATCAAATCATAAAGACAACACAACCAAATAAACAGGGACAACTTACATCAATTGAATATTTGTCTTTATCTTCTTGCATGAAGATATTTTTTTTTCCTAGATTAATTCTCAAGACGGTTTGGGATATTTTGTAAACTATTTTTGTATAAATACTTCATAATTTGAAGTATCGAGGTGGAATTTCTAGATATTTATATAGTTGTATTGATCTGAAACCTAAGGGTTCACTGTACCATTTTTTCAAGTCAGCACATTGGACTGACAATAAAGAGATTGCATTACATGATTCATGTGTTTATCTACTTTAGTGAAGTATTTTCTTTGTCAAATTTTTATTTTCTTATGTATTTCACAAACTTGCATGTTATCTAAATTGAATGAATTAATTGGAAATTTATTTCAGAATTTGTTTAAGTACACTCTGCCTTGAACAGTTAATCATTTTAATGTTTTCTTTAGATATTCGGATCTAAGAATCCTTAATTTCTCTCCCATCCTGATTGAGCTCTTTCACTTCCTTCCTTATCCGGTTTAAAAAACCCTTAATTTCTCCTTAGATCCGATTGAAAACCACTTCACCATCCAACCTTAAGATCTGAATTTACTCAACTACCTTGCCCTGTAAACACTATCTTTAGAACTTAATCTAGTCCTTTTTGCTTGAAATTTGGCCCCATAGCCCAATGGTAAAAGACATCCCTCTATCCATCTAAGTGATCCCACCACCAAATCAAAATCAAAACCCAAGTACAATCATAACTAGCCTAAAATCAATTAACTAATCTCCAATTAGGAACGCTAGATCCTAATCTCCAAAGTAGGTTTGTGGTTACCTCTATCATTTCTTTCACAACAACTCTAGAGAAGTTTTGGAGTGATAACAATATCAAGGATAAGGAACTCTTATTAATGAATGCATAAGCCAACCAGATTTGGGATTTCCACGTACCACCTGACCATAGACTAGCTGAACCAAATATTTCTTTTAGCCAATCACCCATGTGCCATATTCCAAGCATGAATATGGGACTCATAACCATAAATCAACCAGATATTCCTGAGGCTAAACCACCTCACCCTCATCAACAGAACTAGGCTTTACGACAATCCCCACTAGATCACTAGGACCTAAACAAGCATGGATGCCACCATATTTCTCCACCTACACCATGAGGAATTTTCTTGTCTCCTAGTCTCTAAGCTTTACCGTACATCTCACCATACAACAATCAAGGATCTCTGGGACTAATTGAGACTCCACCCTGGAGGATTTACCATATATCCTTCCATTCACTGACCAAGGATTCATAGGCCTGATCGAGCGAAACCACCTATAGGATTTATCATATATCCCCATATTCATCGGTCGAGGATTCCTACACCCACCAAGGTACACAAAATCCAGCTTTATCATAAACCACAGTCTCATTCATGGGTTACTAGGCCAAGGCTTTACCACAATCTAGAGTCTAAATCAGGGATCACTAGGCCATGTGTTCTTTCTTTCAGATACCACCTCACTCAGTTTCAAATCCATCCAGAAATCCATCTCAACCAAAACATGAGAACCCCATCACACCATGACAATCTGAAAATGATAAGGCTAGGATAAAAAACAATGTCACACCTAGAAAAACCCATGCTAATGACAACAAGAGCACCAAAAACACACATGCCTAACCATGCATGCAAAAACTAGCAAGGAAATCATACATGCAACTCGATACCTACAAATAATCACGTTGTAGCCACTTGATCTTGCTCTTCCTTGATATTTTTCTTCCTCTTGCCTTCTTTGATTTTCTTGATCCAATGTTGAAGTGATCCAATAAAACTTTAAGTTTCCAAGGGTGTGAGAGAGAGAGAGAGAGAATAGAGATAGGGCTCCAAAACTAAACTGACAAAAGGTTACAAACTGATCCTCAGAATCCTTTTTATTTCTATTTTCTTCATTTTCCATTATTTTCCTTCATTTTCCTCCTCACATGCAACCTGTGACCTTTCACCTTACTTTTCTCCTAATTTCCATTATTTTCATAAATAAAATTCCAATTAATGACTCATGCATTTCCAAAGCCTTTTCCATTGCCTTTTCTAATTTCCTTAGCCACAATAAACCAAATGAACACCCACACTATAATGTTTTTCCCAACATTCAACTTAGAATAAGTGTCCCATGACCATCATTATTATTTTACCTTGATTAACTTTATTTACATGGAATTTTCACCAGGTTTGTTACATTGAAGTCCAAAACTCATGAATCATATTGGCACTTAAAAATCCTCTACATTTTTATGTGCCAACACAATTTCATCATAATGGTTAAATGTAAAAGTATACGCTTTTTCAAAATTGTTAATCATAAGACTAGGAGCTTGTCTAATTTCTTCTTTAATAGAAAAACAAATTATTTTATGTTTCATACCTTTTAAAAAGAACATTATTTTTATTCATATCATGTAGTGGTTTCACTATCTCAACAAAACTAGGGACAAAGATTCTTACAAAATCTATTTTCCTGAAAAATATTGCATAGTTTTTTTTTCTTTTCTTTGTGGAAAATAAATTTGAGAAATTTATTTATCCTCTCTGTATATATTATGATTCCAAACATAGACACAATAAAACTCAATAATTATCCTTTCATAACAACACATATAGTCTACTTTCGATTCAAAGAAGTCCCATGTTTTCAACATTAATCAAAGATATGTCTCAAATATTGGACATACTCATTTATGTCTTGTGAATAGAATATGATGCATTCTCAATAAAAAACCATGGATTTTTTTATTAGTCCTCTAAATGCAAGGTTGATTGCTCTTAGATATGTGGCCCCTAAATTGATTAGCCCAAAAGGCATCTTTTTATATTCATAGGTACCTAATTTAGTTTTGAAAGTAGTTTTAATCTGGTCTGGTTGTGAGACGAGGAATCTTATTATAACTAGAGAACAAATATAGAAGAGAAAAAAATTTAAAACTATACAAAAATCAAAAAAATTGTTCCATAGGAGGAACAAATTAATTATCTTTGTATAAATCCTTATTTATATTTTGGAAATAAATAAAAATTCTTATGCCCCTATTCTTTTTCCCAACTAGAACTAAATCTGAGACCCACTTGGAATGCCTAATAGGAAAAACAATAACAATATTTAATAGTTTGTTTAACTCTTTCTTAACTTGAAGCTCAAGATTAGGATGATTTTTACTTAATTTTTATTGTATTAGCTAAAATTTTATTTTTATTGGTATGACACGATGTGCAATTTTCATGTTATATAATTTACTATCATCATAGATCCATGCAAAAATATCTTTATATTCCTTAAAATGTTTAAAAAGAAAATGGAGTTTAGAGGTCGAAAAATTGATTTCTAGATCAAAGTTTTGGTAATATTGATTTCTCCCTAAATTAATTACTTCATATTACATTGATGAACCATTGAGATTATCTTATAAATCATAACATTTCTGTAGTTAAACAACTGACTTAGGAGTAACATTTTTTGTATCAAGTTGAACTTCTAGAGAGGATTCATGTATTTCATTGTTATGTTGATCTACATCAATGATGGATTCTATAAAGATTATCTTCATGGGTGAGGAAGTTTACTATTTGGTCATCGTCATAAAAATCCTCCAATTGGTAACATTACCAGGAACTAAGGGTCTGAAGATTAATTCTACATAAAACATGTCATGAGAAATGTTCTCTTTAGCAATCAACTTGGAAACAAAATTTGCTAATGATTCATCATATGAATTTTGGGAATGAGGGACTAAAACAATTTCAAAATTACATAGTTTGTTCCAAACTCATATTGATAATTTTTTGGATGACTAGAAACACAATGAATAGAGTTGCTAACGTGTTTAGTAATTATCTCTTAGTCACTGATTTCTTTCATTTTTTTTTAAGCAAATTGTGTTTTCAAGTCCTTATGGTAGGGCCTCATACATAGTGATACATATATACATATAAGTCTAGACAATTTATATTATCACAAAAAGAAGTATGTAGCAATCCATCAATTCATTAGAGGGAAATTTTAGTCTAAAGGTACCTATGAAACTTTCATGTAATTTCCATGTCATAATATGTAAACCAATCAAAATCTTATAAATTTAGAAAGAGGTACATGTAAATATTTTGGAGGGAAAAGAAAAACCACATTTTTTAATTATATTTTTGGCTTTTTTCCTTACAGGTTTACTCAAATTTCATGTGTAGGCACTTCTTGGATGCAAAATTAAATTCCACATGCAAAGAGTGCTCATTTTGCATTCTTTTGAGAAGACCCACAATGATAAAAAAAAATGAATATATATTAAAAAAGTCTGTTGACCATGTTTTTTAATGTATATTCATTTTTTTAATCAATGTGGGTCTTCACAAAAGTATGCATAATGGGTATTCCTTGGATGAGGAATTTAATTATGCATCCAACCAGTGCCTACACTTGAAATTTGAGTAAACATATAAATAAAAAATGCAATTAAAAAAAGTTTTTTTTTTTTTCTCCCTCCAAAATTCACAACTCTTGTTTTATTATTTTAACCATTATTTTATTATTTTTCCTTGGAATGCTACTTTTCGACTGAAATTTCCTATAATGGTTATTGATCTGCAATAGGGGAAATAAGACCAATAGAAGAGATTTAAGGTCCTCAAATTGCAAGTATAAGAAACTATTAAGTGATTTATATGAACATATTTTAGACTAAAAGAGACTATTATGCAAATATTATATGGAAACCTACTATGTTTGAATGGACCATCTTCGTGATTGATGACAATATAACAAAACATAATTCTATGAACCTTATCAACTAGAAAGAGAGTCCACTAATAGGAGGAGGAGGATCATTATTAACATATGATGGAGTGAATCTAAGGTTAACTAACTTCTTTTCTAGGATTAACACTCTTCCTTTCTTTTTTTTTTAGATGAAAAAAATAGTACCTTCATTCCATGGAGAAATTTTTACAATGACATGAGGCGATCTCTACTAGATAAGAAATGAGAGAGCAAAAATATGACTATGCTCCAATTACATACATAATCTCTGTCTGAAGATCGAAAGAACCAAAATATATGCTATCCAAATGTAAATAAGAGTCGAAACCAACCAAAAGAACATCCCATCCTAAATCAAAGATAAGGTGACAACGCATACCCAAGGGGAACAAAGATCTCCAAGAATCGACATCGAGACCATCTATTGACAGTAGAAAAGAGGAGATAAGACTCAAATAAACCAACCCCACGACTCTGCCCAAAGGAGAATTTTTTAAAGAACAGGAAGCCAAGGCACAAGGTGAGGCAACGCTTGGATAGAGCACCAGCCTCCATATTTTGTTCCTGAAAATCATGCTAAAAAGAAACCCTCGAAAAGAGGGGATGACTTCCCTGATCTATAGCATCCAGTTACAAAGGATAGGGACCTCAAGAGAGATTTGTCCCAATGCCCACTTAATAATTGAAAGAGAGTCACCAATGATCAATAGATTGTCTAGCCTAGGCCAAGAAGAACACTAGAGCGCACCTCACATCATCAAGAGCTCAGCCCCACAATTATCTCAGGAGGCTCCATACTAGAAAAATTGAAAGAATGTATTCGGATCAATGTACAGGGAGACACCACAACCACAATAATTATCTAAGGAAGCCCCATCGAAGGAGAAGATGGGGAATATCCCATTCAAATCCACTAAAGAGATGGATGGAGAAGAGGGCTTCGACACCCAGGGGTCAATTTCTTAGAAGAAGGCCACAATATTCAGGGCAACATCCTTGATCATGGGGGTCTTGTTCTCAAAGGTAAGAGCCTTCCTGGCCCTTCAAATCCCCCATAGAACATAGAGAGGGACTGATCTATAAGATTTCACTCTGTCATACCAAAGATTAATGCATTCATGTATAGATTCTGCATTGTTGAAATAGGGGACAACTCGAAGAGAGGAGATGTTAGCCCAAATATCAAAAGCGATAGGAAAATTGAGGAAGAGGTGAGTGTTTCTGTCGGAATTCTGCCAATAAAGAGAGAAAATGTCAAGACCCAGAAATCCCCTATTAAGCAATTTATCCCAAGTCAAGATGTGATTGTGTATAGCTAGCTAGGAGAAGCACTTGATTTTCAAGGGCATGTTCCACTACCAAAACCGGGAGGTACAGTCAGAGAAGGGCCGCTGTAGAGTGGATGACATTATGTGGGCATAATCTTTCTTGACCGGTATTTTTTTGTTACCAATGTGATCGCCCCACACCAAGTTGTCCTGCCCTTGTGTAATCCTAATGCTAGCCAAGAAAAGAAGGGAGTCATAACATTCCCAATCCGTAGACATCTCCTGTAGCAATCAAATCTATCATACTTGGGGCCAAGTATAAGTAGTGCTAATGGTCTAACACCAATCCCACGAGCTAGCAAGGGAGACCAACCCCCAAATATTAAGAGTTGAAATTATCAAAAAAGGAAGTAGGTGATAGCCATTTAGACCTTTAATATGGAAATTCTAAGATTGCTCCAGATTCTAAGGCAAGCTTTCTGGATATATTTGTCGAACAAGATGTGCTGCCACAACCCCTGTTTTGGGTGAAAGCAACCTAGGGCTTTGGGTTAGAACCCCAACAAAGCAGAAGAAAACTACAACAAGAAATACTCAAACAACTCAGGCAAGATGCTTAAATTATCAAACTATGTAAGAGTGACCGTACCTGGATTTCCTTCTTTTGAGTAGGTCCCGCAGGGTTCAGACCCTCTGCAAATCCCGATGTTCTTCAAACCTGAAAATCATTCAATTCGAGCATACATAGCAGTATAGAAGGAAAGCATATTCATGAAATTGACTTTATATCATATAAACAAATGATTTATCATACATCAAAATGACATTGATATATGAATTAAAACATAATTTGATGCATAGGCATAGTTAATTTCGGAAACAAGATAGCATTTCTTTTATTGCAGTAAGCTATAAATAACATGGAGAGAATTCACCTGAGTCTTTCTCTAGCTCCAAGTGGAACCATCCTCCGAATTTGTCCTATCCCAGCCTTCAACAATCTTCTTCCATCACAAAAACCATGATATCTCAAGCAAAAGGAAGGATATCTATGATCAAGGAAAAAAGGGTTTCCTAAAGCTTGGGGAAGTGCATGAGGCACAGGGATTCATTAGACTCAGTCAGGGATAATCTCAATATAATAACTCTATCTCTTCTCCTCTCCTCTCCTTAAGGCCTTCCCATAGAGGTCTATTTATACCTCTCCCATTTAGTTTTTTAGTTGGGAAACAGTTGGGCCGCAGGCAATAGGAGGTAATCAACAAGTAAAACCCATGAACTCCACCCAAAATTAAGGAAATTTAATTTTTTAAGTGTTTTAATACATATACGCGGGTTGGGTATTGACTGAACCGTGTGTACATGCTTTTAGCTTAGGGCAAAGTAGAGTACAGGGAATAAAACACTATTTTTTATATTTTTGGACCAAGTCTGGAAGGAGTGGTTGCCCTAGGCCATAAAAAAAGCATCATATATACCAAGAGTGGTAAATGGTGCTATAACAGATGCCCCCTAATATATGAGGTCATAAGGGGTACATGATGGTTGAAATGTATTAAGCGTATGGAAAAAATCATGCCGAGACTGAGAAGGACTTCACCAGAATTCAGCCTACCAAGCCATCAAAATAGATTAGAATGAAACTGTTGCCTGAGGCGGGCATACCCATGCTCAGAGAAAGTAAAGAATTTCTGCATATCAAGTACAAGCAGACCCAATATGTATACTAGTATAAAGGAACTCAAAATACATAATGGATCATCTGATTGTGATAAAAAAGTACATGTCTGAATATCACATATAAGAAGACGATCAATGATGCTGAAGGATGAAGTTGATCACTGATGTCAAAAACTGATCCCAATAGTACCAAATGAACATGATGGAATAAAATGATACTGCATCGCAACTCGGACGCCAGCATAGAAGATGTCATTGTGAAGAACTGCAACATATAAGGTGGATGTTGTCAACTAGCAGCAACAGGAGCAATTGATAAGTGTACCAAAACATGCTGATGCAACCTGAGGTCTTCACCGACCATCGCGATACATTTCTACACAATGGGAATGAATGATCTGAGGTCGACCATGTGAGAAATCATTTGATTACCTGTCATTGATGTATACTGTTAACAAATGCGAGACTACTCACTGATAATGATAATGAAAGTCAAGGTACCCAGTACAATCTAACAAGTGCGAATGAATGAGCCGAAGTCAAACGCTTGAAAGAATTTATCAATCAGAAGACAATGATGGTTTCCCACTATCGATAGCGAAGGAATCTACCACTGATGACTACAAACCCCAAGGTACTTCCAAATGGACTCTAGATCTTTTTCCCAGAGCAAATGAGCTGTAGTCAATAGGAAAAGATCTTCTAGAAGGAAGGCATTAATGCATCCTTCATCAATCTAGTGTGAGTGTAACCCATAGGCCAATAATGTGGAAGGAATCAGATGAAAAAGATGTAGTAACCCAACCGAAGCACATTTCCAGCATACACAAGATGTAGTTAGTGCACGATAGAAACCCTCTGAGCCAACCAATAATGAAAGCTCACACAGAGGCGAGGAATCCACCAATAGGGTCAAATGGAATCCAAGGCACTGCACGAATCCTAATGTGTGATAATGAAAGCTGATTTCGAACACAAGGGAAACCACTAGTCAAAGACCCATGATATTGATCGATGATGAGCACAAGGTGACCTATCAATAATGAAAATAGGGCCATGGTGTGGCTCTAGATCTGCACTTAGAGAAATTTGTCGTAGTTGATAATGACAAGGCTCGCTAGCAAGAAGTCAATGGAGACCTTCTCAAACCGGCACGAGAAAAGGACCAATATAACTGACGTGATGACAAACATGACACTACAACCAGGGATGGCTGACTAAAAAATAGGTCAAGAGACACTGCAAAGAGGCTGACTCAGGTTTACTTCCCTTGAACAAAAGCACGACTCAATGATGACTACATGGTAGCATATGATAACTTTGTATAAGTTTGTCATGCAAGAGGCATAAGAAAACTCTCCATATGATTGGAAGAGGTAACCAATAGGAGGATTACTGACTCAATAACAAGGTTAAGGTGCTCCTAAGTCAAACTAAATCCCACCCCAATAGAGGAGAGACTTTATTTTGAGTGCTTTGTTCAAGGGTAACACGACTGACTCTAGCTGCCAAAAAAATATGGAAATGTCATCCCGTTCCCGCTCTTTTTGGAATATATAATTTTTTTTTTTGTCTTTTTCTTTAAGTTGGAAAAAGAATAAAAGAATGTTATAGTACAATGGAAAGAACGAGTGTCAAAGAAACAGATGATCTAGTTCCTGGGAGGGGAACATTCCTATGCTCAATGCAGGGAGGCAAAACTAGTCAAGGACACTCAAAGGGATGCTCTTTCCACGGGTAAAAGGATGTGTCAAGTTGCAGAAGCTAAGTGATTGCATGGTTGACTTTGCAGAAGACATGGTCAAATAAGTGGCTTAAACATGAGTCCAAGTGAAGCCGACTCAAGGCCAAAAGGTGCAAATAGTCAAAATGCAATGCAGCAGTACAACTCAACACAAAGGAGCCTCTAGGGTATAAGGCCAGAAATTAGCGTGAAGAAAGGAGAATGTGTGTTCAACACATCAGTCATGGTGGGAATAAAGAGGACTCCCAAGCCTACTCAGTATAACAGCATGGGCAACCAATGTCAGCAAGGATCTAACTAAGATGGCCATGTAAAGGACGGCTCTACCATCGCATCATGATTTAAAAAAAAAATCGGCGAGTGAAAATGGTTTGCTGACCAAGATACGATGGGGTCGACCCTACGACTAATGTATCACGGAATATAGGCTAATATGTAAGATGCAGCAGAAAATGGTTTTCCCTAACCTAAATGCCAGTGAGAGAACGATACCTGCCATGATAGGTCAGTGGTCATAGGACTGAAACAACATCTCGAAGAAGTCTCCAAAATTTCCCGTAAAAACAACCCGCTCTCGGCAATCCAAGCCCATTCCATGAGACAAAAATCAATTTTTGAAAAAATATTTTGCAATTTCAAAGTTACATAATGACTTTTGGACTCATAGTTTTTTCATTTTTGTTTGGAGCAAAGAGCTGTGGAGCAAAACTAAGCAAGCTTTCCTCTGAACAATTGGACCATTTGAATCACCCTAAAGTCTCCAAGTAATCCTGAAATCCTACTTGTAATGCTTTATGATAGTTTTTAAAAGTTTTTTCAAAGTTTTAACCGTGGGAAACTATGCCCAAGAATCCAACTCTGCGTACATGCAGGTTGGATGTGAGTAACCCACATATACGACGACCCTACACACAAGTATGTGTAAAGGGAACCCGTGTGTATGCGAGTTAAAGTTTTAACATATAAATTAATGGTTGAAACTTCAATTTTTTGCAGGATGACTATCACTTGGAGGGAAAGAGAGCATACCGCCATAGATAATGAGGTAATGAATGATCAAAATGCATTGGATGCTCTGAGAGGCTGTGGCTTACTCAAATTCTTCAAAATGCCAAATATGAAAGCCAATACGCGCTTGCTAGAACTTTTGATCCACTACTGGAGCGTAGAGGACGACGCTTTCATGATCATCCAAATGCCTCTACGGATTGAGGTCAAACATATCTATCTCATTACCTGTCTCTCCCAAAGAGGGGAGGTCATGCACTCGATAGTCAGGATGAGAGGTAGTCTTTCGATGGAAGACTATGTCCATATATATTGTCCTGGACATCTAAAGAAGATTGGGAGTCAAATTCGAATCAAACATGTGGAAAGTTTATCCTTGAGCATTTTGCTATTTACCATTTCACGGGTAAATGGGTCAGCTTCCCTGCATCAGGGGTCATGAGTATCTATGAGCTTGGCAGTGGAATGTCTTACCACAGTATTTGACTGGTGCATGCCTCTTTGGACTAACATGAAGAGTCAATTGACCTTTATATAGAACGATATGGAACCATATTGTGTTCATTCTTCTTTGAGAAGGTACCTGGGCTACGTCCCAAAGTATCAGTGTCCATCAGCAGCCCTATAGATCCATGAATGGGTAGATGGGCAGACCTGATGAAGTGCCTTGGGGATGGTGATGTGCCCAAAACGACCTTTGATGGTGAGTTTTACACTTGCTGGGATCAACAGATCATCGCGGTTGATGACTACCCATCTACTAGCATGGATTTTCGAGGAGATCCAGACTTAGTGTTACCACCAAATGCAGCATGGGGAGACATAGGTAACAATTTTTAAGTTTTTGTGAGTTTTTTAAAAAAAATTGGATTTTTTAATATGAAATGAACTTAAAAAAAAAATAAAAATTGATGAGACAAAATACTGACAAAATATAATGACCATGTTCCAGATGTGGGTCCAGTGAGACCTGATGGATTTCCGAGGCATAAGCGTCGCGGAAGAGGGGTCGAAGAGACGACAATAGAGACAAAGAGAGTCCTTTATGCTGTTCAGAGAAACTTGGTGAGACTAACTCAACAGGTACCTATGATAGCTGTAGAGGATCTGCCTGAGGAGATGCAGCGCTGTGTGGTAGGGGTACCATGGGACTGGGTCCAAATACTTTGGCGTGTAGCCAACGCTGTGGTTAACTTTTTAACCGCTCATCCTGAGCCAGCTTAATAGATAGATCTATGTATGACTAGACATGATTATGGACATAAGCCCAAATTTTGAGGGCATCCTGTCCCAATTTTGTATATTATTTTTGAACACTCCATCTATATACAGGCGATTTTATGATATATATACAGATTCGATTTTTTTTATGTTATTTAATTTGATGAATGATTAATGTGCCAATCTAATGCTTGATTAGCAATAGAGTCTGCTAATGAATTCTCAGATCGTGGAATGTGAACATATGTGATATAAATAAATGATCGTTGCAACACTCTCACTCTCAAAAATTGATGATATAAATAAGGATTATGAACCCGATAAGTGTTATTTAACTGCGACACCAGCAGTTTTGATTCTAGGTAAACTACCAACAAATCAATCCCATAAGATATTGCTTCAGATAGTAAATTAAGAATGGCAGTATATTCAACAATGTTATTCGAGGTAGGGCCAATAAATAGTCTCCTTGATACCATCAACTAGCCAGATGGATACTAAATCACCCAAGCCGCGGAAGAAAGATTCCAAGTGTGCTTACTTGCACCATCAGCGAATCCGAAATATATCGAATCATCCATCAATACCTGCGAAAGAAGATAAAAAAATATCGATATCACAAAATGCCAGACATATATGTACAAAGATACAATATATAGAAATAAGCAATTGCATGGCCGAAGCCTAAGAAAAATAATTCTTAAGGTAGAGCCCATTTCTGGGCTCCGCCAGTTTGTTCCCTTCAAAGTCAATTAATTCATAAGCCCCTTTTTTCAAAACACACTTGACTATAAAGGGACCATACCACATAGATTTGAACTTGCCTGCCCCCAAGGCGTCTTTGTCTTGGTCATAGACTAAGACAAGGTTTCCTTCAGAAAAAACCTAAGGACAGACAACATTATCATATTGAGTTTTAATCCTCTTCTTATGGCCTTCATTTATTATGGCTGCATCTCGACGTTGCTCATCAAGATGTTCCAAATGAACGAGGTGTTCTTCGAGACTACATGTCTCCGGAAGAAGTTCTACAGCTAGCTTAAGGGACGGAATTTCACATTCGATAGGGAAGATAGATTCCAACCCGTAAACTAGTTGAAAAGGAGTAAAACTAGTGGCAACCTTAATTGAGTTTTGGTATGCCCAAAGTGCTGGATACAACATGATGTGCCAATTGGATCAAGTTTTATCAATTGTCCTTTGCAGGATGGTCTTAAGGGACTTATTCACAGCTTCAACCTGCCCATTGGCCTAAGGATAATATGCAGATGAATGTTCCTGCCGGAAGCCCAACTTGAGAGCCAATTCGGTCATCAATTGATTTTGGAAGTGACTGCCATGGTCAGTGACAATCTCTCTTGGGATACCAAATCATGAAATAACCTGGTTGAAGAGAAACAAGGATACTATCTCACTATCGTTTTTGAAAGTAGGCATGGCCTCAGCCCACTTTGTAAAGTAGTCTACGACCACAATGATGTACTTGTGATTCCCTACGGAAGTCGAATTACAAGTAGTAAAATCAATGCCCCACTTTGTAAATGGACCGACAGTGATAACAGGAAAAAGTGGAGTTGGATGCGTGTGCATTTTCTGAGTATAAACTTGACAAGGATGGCAACTTTTGACCGCTTCAATATAGTCTTTGAAAATTGAAGGCCAAAACTAGCTTGCTCGCAAAATTTTCTGGGCTGTTGCAAGCCCTGATAGATGACCGCCACAAGCTCAACTGTTGCAATAATTAGTACTGACTTGGCTTCTTTCAAAGTTAAGCAACGCCTAAGGATTGAGTCAACCCCTCTACAATATAATGTATCACAAATAATAACAAAGTTTTTGGCAAGGTGATGTAACTTTCGACGCTCATATTTGGAGAAAGTAGGTGGAAACTTCGAAGTTTGGAGATATATAATGATATCTCCGTACTAGGGATCCTATAAAGAAATGAGGAATAAATGTTCATTGCGAAAATTTTCCTCATAAACAATAGCTTCCTCAGAAGGTAGCTCCGAAATCAATTCTGCAAAAACTAATGACTTCTTAGATTTAGCTGAAAAGAATTTGAGATCGAACTCTTGCAAAATAACAATCCATTGATTATACTTACCCCCAATCACTCGCCTACTGAGGAAAAACTGAAAAGGATTGACAGTCTCTAACACGAACGTTTTGCGAAGCAGAATGTGATGAGGAAGCCGCTGAACAGCATGGACAGCCGCCAAGGCCAATTTATCGATGGGAGAATAGTGTAGCTCAAGTCCTAATAAGCCTCGACTCAAGTAGTAGATTCCATGCTCACTGAGAGCATCATCCTCTTGAACCAGAACCATACTAATGGTTGATTCTGCCACAACGAGATCCAAAAGGAAATCTCTCCCATAATCTGGTGGACTTAATAATGGAGTAGAGGTTAATGCTTTTTTCAAAGCATCAAAATATCATTGCACGAAATCGTCCCATAAAAGTGAAACTCCTTTCTTAAGAAACACATAAATCCTTTGGTAATCTAGACATAATTTGCTATAAATCTCCTCAAGAAATTTGCCTTTCCTTAGAGACTTTGAAGTTGACGAATGGAAGACGGGGGAGGCAACTGAATTATTGCCTCAACCTTGAAAGGATCAACTCAAATCCCTTTAGTTGATACAATGAATCCTAATAGTCGACCGAATGTGACCGCAAAAACACACTTACTCGGATTCAACTGGATTTTATAAAAACAACATCTCTTAAAGGCTAACTGAAGGTGCCTGGGATGATCAATTCTATTGTGAGAACAAGCAACTAAGTCATCCAAGTATGCTTCTATAACATGTTTGATGTCGTGGAAAGCATAAGACATGGCCCACTAAAAAGTAGCTCCAGCATTTTTAAGGCCAAAAGACATCTTCTTGTCTACAAACGTGCCCCAAGGATAGATAAAGGTTGTCTTGTATTGATCCTCTGGATGGATAGTAATTTGATTGTAACCAGAGAATCCATCCATGAACGAAAAAAATTCATTACCCGCACATTCATCAACAATTTGGTCAATAAAAGGTGTGGGGTAATTGTCTTTTGGACAAGCTTAATTTAAATCCCTAAAGTTGATACATACTCGGATCGTTCCTTGCTTCTTATCTATCGGGATTGGGTTGGAAACCCACTCAGTTAGAGGAACGGGGTATATGAAACCCACCTTAAGCAGCTTTTCAACTTCAGCTTTAATAGCTTCCGCTTTCCGAGGATTGACCGGTCAAAGTTTTTGACAAATAGGTTTGGTGTTTTCGTATGTCTTGATCTCATGCTAGACTATAGATGGATCAATTCCAAGCATTTCCTCATAAGACCAAGCGAACACATCTCGAAATTCTTTGAAGAGATCAGTGTAGATTTCTTCAGGGGAATAGTCAGCTCTGATGAAGACATTTTCAATTACGTTAGGATTCCTAGAGATGTTCGCAGGTACAGTTCTTGAGATAACCGACATGTTACCTTCAGCAGACAATTGTGCCAGAACCAAAGGGTTTGAAAATGTATAAACATCACTAGTAGACAGATTGGACAAACTCGATTCAACTTCCTGCAATGGAGGGAGAAAATATGAACGATGATGTAAATCATCCCATGGTCGATCCACACCCATCATTGCTTCCAAAATTTCAAGATGGTAAGACTATATCCAAGCAATCCAAAGCTGAAGTAGAATCAAGGGTCCAAGCCGGAGCCACATCGCCATCTAACTCCTTTAGTGAAAAAGGAGTGGGACAGTTGTCTACAGAGTTAACGATATATTGATAAGCGAGTTCCACTTCAGACATGGGAAATTCCATTCCACCTACCTGCCCTCCATCTAATGTGATGGTAGATGAAGGTAAGGGCCAAGGGTCGAAAAAATAATGAGTTGGAAAGAAATCTTTCCGAGAAGGTCCCCTAGAGGATGAAATCACATTAATTCTAGTTGTAGGAGCAGGGAAGTCGAATATACACATTAACAAAGAGTACATCCCAACTCCTAAATTCTCAATAGATTAACAGGGATCGTCCACCAATGGAATGGTAGAATCTGAAGTTGTGTGAGAGTCACCTGGAGAATAATCTAACTGATCGACTCTAACAATCCTCCCCTCACATGGAAAAAAATCCTCCCATTTGGGGTTAGTGGTCTAGACGATGTTTATAGAGGTAGGTTGGGAAGGTGTAGGTACAAACAGTGCTGCTTGCGTAGAAGAAGCAGTTTGTAGAGACAACTATTGTAATTTATTCAATAGGTTCACAGTGTTAACATCAATCGATTTGACTATACCATCGGCATGGGGCCCTGGTTTTATTTTGGCTAAATCAACCTTAGATCTAGGAGCATCAGGTAGAACTTTTTAAATAACCCCAAACTGAGAATATATCAATTCCAATTGCTGGGCTCTGAAAATGGCCTGCTCTTTCGTATAAATGCTGGAGAGAGACACATCCTTTGAGATCTTAGGATGTAATGAGTTGAGAAACCATTCAAGAAGGAACTATGGCAAGATTTCAGCTTTGATAAGCTTTTTCCTCCTCCTCCATTCCTGGATGTGATCCGAAATGTGAGTTGTGGTGTCTTGCTGAAAGTTAGCTAGAAGTTCAGTTCTGGCTTCATATCAGATAGGCAACTGAAAATGGTTCAAAAGGACATTAGAAAAATCACAAAAAGAAGTATAGGTACCCCTTGGAAACTCTATATACCATTTGGCCACATTTCCTGTTAGGGTGCACAGAAATAACCTCAACCTGATCGAATCATCTATCAGGGAGTTGGATGAGCACCATAAGTGAAATGTGATTATGTGGTCTCCCGCATATTCACCACTCTTCCCTTCGAATTTTGGGATATCCGAGGGAAGTTTAGTTGGGACCGAAGGCCAAATATAATTGTATCGAATCGGATCATTTGTCAATTTAGTTAAGTCTGGCAAGTTCAGCGTGGCCAGAAAAGGGATTCGTGGCAGACCTTGGGAATTCCATCCAGTGTGGGCGAGGTTCCCAAAGGTTTGAAAAGAATGACCTCGATTTTGAAAAACACTAGGTTGCCTGAAGTAACTCGTAGAGCCTACTGAACCAAAAGGTGTTCCTTGTTGTCCAGCAAAATTTACAGTTTGCCCAACTCCTACCGCAAATCCTCTGTAACCAGTGAAGTTGCCCCCTAACAAAGTGTTAAAAGGAGCTGATAGCCCTTGATAAGGATTCCATGCGTTAGCAAAGGGTGGAAAATTCTGAAACGAATTAACTGAAGAATATGGCACATTCCCTTGTTGGATGGAATAAAATTGATTCCCAGCTCGTATCCCACTAACCAGAGGGTTTGTCCAACTCTGGAATGGGTTATTACCTTAACCTGTAAAGGAAAAAGGCATTGACCCTACTGTTGGATTGTAGTGTGGTATATGACCACTTCCAAATGGGAAACCCTCAAAAGAATTCGATCCAATCATCATGGATGTGGAGGTGGTTGACGGTATCTTCAAAGGAACTGAACGAATCTCGTGAGACATCATTCCATAAGGGATAAATCCAAAACCGGATGCAGTAGCCTGAGAACTTACACTCGTTGACGGAATAGAAGTAGATCCAAATATAGCCGTGCTAGGAGTAATAGAAGGGATGGAAATAGTTCCTCCTCCTTGTACTGACATGGGAGTCTGCACACTCTCAACACTCATCATAGATTCCATGCTTCTAGTAGTGGTCATCGAAGGAATAGATGGGTGCAAACCTGGGCTCGAAGGCCTATGAGTCGAGGTTCTGATGCACAATAGAACGTCTGTATGATCAAGAGGAAGAGAATAATTTGGAGCCGCAACCGACTCTGAATGCTCTTCAACAACGATATTATCTGCCGACTGAAAAAGTACTTGAGAAAGAACTGGTGTGTTCCTCTCTAACTTTAAACTGGTGCGAGGTCTATCTTGTGAATTAATGACCCTAAGCAAAGGATCAATCTTTGATGCACCTACTGCCACTGGTTGAAAACCACTGGCAGAATTGCTCCCATTCCTTCTAGGAGAAGGCTCAAGATTCATAGGTGATAGCCCACGAAGTCTCCTAGACCATCGAGATGGTCGATCAGACACTTTGAATTATTTAAAAGATCTACTTAAATACTCAAAAAATTATAAATCTAGGCTGACTAGGAGCAAAGAACACTCACTAAAAAGTCCCTAAAGATATCAACAATCAAACAACTCCCTGAGTATTTCCGCTCCAGGTGATTAGGACCGGACATGAAAATACAAGAAAGTTAATAACAAGGGCCTTCCGAAAATAGACTGGGGTAATTACGCCCCAGGCCTACTAGCGAAGGTATCAGAGGCAGTTACGCTCACCTCCAGACAACAGCCTTTGCCAGTGCAAGCACCCAAGCTTCGCAAGGGTACCCTCTAGAATTACTGATGAACGTGATACAACGTCAGCCTTAGGTTCCATGGGATTCCCCTCCGCAACCACCTGTGTGATCCCTAGGATAGGAAACTATGGTTACCAACTCGTATCAGAAGCTGGGTGGAACATTCATGAGGCGAGATCTGACAAGTAAGAGAGGGGGTATCTGTCATCCTTATCTTCATTCTCCCTCGTGCTTTACGCCCAGTTACAGAGCCTTCCCAGTCTCCCTAACACTATTGTATTTCGCTCATTAATCAAACTTCTATGTTTTGTAATTTTGAACGGCCTTGGAGAGTCAACTCTCCTCTCACCTAATCCAAGGCCCTAATGAACCTAAATTTGTTGGTGTATTCTAATGACAACATAAAATTTCTAGTTTATTTTAATTAATCGCTTGATTTTAATGGATGTTTTTTAAGTCAAGGGTAAAGATGGGAGTGAAACCAATGATGTTTATATGACGCAACAGAAATCAATGAAAAACTAACTACATGAATGCAATCATTTTTTCTTCAATGAAAAGAGATCTCTATACAGGTTCTACAAAACTTCTACAAAGAAAAGTAATTTTTCTCTTCTTTTCTTGAAACAAACTTCACACACCCAAAAACTAAAAGACTATGAATGTTTTAACAATGCAAACTACCCTAATGCAAGATATAATGGAGATGCAAGATCCTAAATAACACTCAAAAAGCAAAAGCAATTGTTTATAACTAACAATGAGCCAACTTAAGTACTGAAGAGGATACAAATTTTGAACACAAAATTCTCTCCAAACAAGAAGGACAAATTGTAAAAGATCGCAATTCACTTTCAACAACAAAAAGAAACCATAAACCAAACTTGGCAAAAGAAAAACAAAAACAAAGTTTTTTGAGATCTTTTCTTTTTTAAATAAGCAACCAAAACAACTTTTTGAAATCACCAAAATGCTACTAAAACTCAAAAGATCAAAAAAAGAGCACAAGGAGTCTTTGCAAGTTACAAACTTGAAAATGAACGAAAAATTGAGCAAAAAGACTTCAACTTGTACAAAACAACCCAAATAGTAGCAAAGAGTTTGACAAACTAACCAAGAAGCCAGGAAAGAAATACTTCCAAATTCATCAAAAAGACTTTCAAAAAGCAAGAAAAGCTATGAGGCCACAAAACAAAGGAGAGCAAAGCAAGTAAATTTGAAATTTGGGCTTGATACTGAAGTTGAAAACAATCTCGTGTTTTGGAGGACCAGAACAATCAAGAACTTCAGGACGAAGTCTTGTGTGCCAAAACACAAATTACAAACTTGCTAAATAAGAAAACCTAGCCCAAATCTTTTCAATTAGGAAGAGACTTCGAAACAGTAAGCTTGTAGAATAAGTAAATTCTTAAGACAACAATTAAGCACACAGAGATTGAAAAGACCAGGCAACAAATCTATCTGTGCTAAAATATTTCAATAAGCAATGCAAAAATTTGCATACGCGACTGTATGCAAACACAGAGGTGTGCACATGCACTCCTGACATAGGATACTCGCGTATACGCGAGTTCACTTTACAGAAACAAGTGTGTATACGCGACTATAAACAAAGTAAAGAGTGTATATAAAGCTTTGCAAGAAAAAATAAAAAACAAAGTCTGATCCAAAAGATAAGACTTGAAGCCTAGGACTCTAGTAGACCAAATAAGACTATAACCGCAAGAAAACCAAATACTAAGCCCTGATTCAGAATGAACAACCCAAACCAGGAATAACAAGATTGTTATCCCCAGTGGAGTCGCCAATTCTATTTCAGGTGAAAGCACCCTAGGGCTTTGGGTTAGAACCCCAACAGAGCAGAAGCAAACTACAACAAGAAATACTCAAATAGCTCAGGCAAGATGCTTATATTATCAAACTATGTAAAAATGACCATACCCAGATTTACGTTGTTTGAGTAGGTCCAGTAGGGTTCATACCGTCTGCAACTGCTGATGTTCTTCAAACCTGAAAATCATTCAATTCGAATATACAGAGCAGTATAGAAGTAAAGCATATTCATGAAATTGACTTTATATCATATAAACAAATGATTTATCATACATCAAAACGACATTCATATGTGAATTAAAACATAATTTGATGCATAGACATAGTTAATTTCGGAAACAAGACAACATTTATTTTATTGCAGTAAGCTATAAATAACATGGAGAGAATTCACCTGAGTCTTTCTCTGGCTCCAAGCGGAACCGTCCTCTGGATTCATCGTATCCTAGCCTTCAACAATCTTCTTCCATCACCAACACCATGATATCTCAAGCAAAAGGAAGGATATCTATAATCAAGGAAACAAGGGTTTCCGAAAGCTTGGATAAGTGCATGAGGCACATGGATTCATCAGACTCACTCAGGGATAATCTTAGTATAATAAATCTATCTTTTCTCCTCTCCTCTCCTTAAGGCCTTCCCATAGAGGTCTATTTATACCTCTCCCAATTATTTTTTTAGTTGGGAAACAGTTGGGCCACGGGAAATAGGAGGTAATCAATAGGTAAAACCCGTGAACTCCACCCAAAATTAAGGAAATTTAATTTTTTAAGTGTTTTAATACATATACGCGGGTTGAGTATTGACTGACCCGCGTGTACATGCTTTTAGCTCAGGGCAAAGTAGTGTACATGGAATAAAACACTGTTTTTTATATATTTGGACCAATTCTGGAAGGAGGGGTTTCCCTAGGCAATAAACAAAGCATCATATATACCAAGAGTGGTAAATGGTGCTATAACAAACCCTTATCAAACAAACGTCTCCACATGTTCACATCCAACAGTGCCAAGTTGAAGCTTTTGTTGTCAATGATTTCTTATCCTCCATTCTTAACAGGTCTGGAAATCGACTTCGAGCCTATGTGGTGAATCTTTTCATCAAGTCTGAAGCCAGACCAAAGGAATTTTGAAACCAGAGAGTCAATTTTATTGATGACAAATTGCAAGATATGGAAGAGATGCATCCAATAGACCAAGATACTCAGCAGAATAGCCTTAATAATAATGAGCCTACCACCCATCAAAAGTCATCTCTGATCCCAAATAGAGAATTTATTTTTGAATTTGGTGATTAACCATTCCCAATCCGATGGAGAGTATTTGCAAGGTTTTAGTGTACATCCCAGATATTTTAATCCATATGACATCTCTCTAATTTTGACACCAAATAACCCTGTAATTTCAAGTGTAATAGAGTCATTCACTTGGTCTGTGATCAAAATTAGTTTTATCATTACTAATCCATCGTCCAAAATCTTTGAAAAAATAATTAAAATTCTTATGAAAGACCTTCCATTCTAATAGTTTACTTTCCCCGGCACAAATAATGTCACCCACAAACATTAGGTGGGAAATATTGCATCTTCTGGTGAGCTGACATCCCACAATCGAGTCATTTGTTGTTTTATACTTTATCCCTCTACTGAAAGTGTCCATAATCAGAATAAAGAGAAGTGGGGACAAATTACAACCTTGTCTAAAGCCCCTGAATATCTTGAAGAATTTTTTAGGTTGACCGTTGATGAGAAAAACTATAGAAGTTGTAGATAAACAAGCCATTATCCATTTAACATGCTTGTGAGGAAAGCTTATTTTGTATAAAATCATCGAAAGGAACTCCCAGTCCACATAGTCAAAATCCCTTTAGAGATTGATCCATTAGGAATAGTTTAAGATTCTTTGATTAACCGAGTGGATGCACTCTTGTGAAATTGCAATGGCGTCTTGAAATCTCCTATTTGACAAAAACCCAAACTGCTCCAAAGAAATGTGAGATGAAAAAATATTTTGATTTGATTGGATAGTATATTAGAAATCATTTTATATATGGAATTACATAAGGAAATGCGCCTGAAACCAAAGAAAGAGACTAGGGACTTTTTCTTTGGAATTAAAGTGAGAAAAGTAGAATTAATAGCACCTCGAATGTGCCAAGAAACTCTAATCTCTTCTTCCATACTTACCAGATCCTCCTCCATCAACTCAAAGAAGAAAGAGAAAAGTTCAATGGGCCAACCATCAGGCTCAGGGATTTTATCCTTAGCCATCTCCTTGATCAACTACAGGAGTTCCTCCTTAGTAATTGGATTATCCATCGTTGAAATGTCTTCCTCATTTACCATAACAGGAAACATATTAGCGAAGTTCATTTTTTCAGTAACATATTCACCCTCGTCTTCCTTATATAATTTACTGAGAAAATTGAAAGCCTCTCTTCTAATCTCCAGAGCCGAGGTATGGGAGTTTCCATCATCATCTTTAATAGCCCAGATGGAGTTTGTTTGGTACCTTTTAGAAGCAACCTGGTGAAAAAACTTAGTGTTCTAGCTGCCACCCTTAACCCATGCTACACGACTCTTTTGTCTCCATTCATGTTCCTGTAGTTTAAGGATTTTTTCCTTCCTCCTCATAAGGTCCAACAATTTCCTCTGTTGTAGGTCAGAAAATAAACTTGGAGCAATCGGTTCCCACAAACTAGCAATATCCTCATCTATTAGAGCCAAGTCTTTGCAAAGGGAAATTATCATGTTATATGTCTAAACTCTCACTTCCTTTCTCAACGAACATAGTGTTGAGCCTCAAACCTGCACCTTCCTATACACCCTCTTAGCCTTCTTTTTCCACTTACTTCATCCATCAAGTTGTTAAATCATTTCATTATAGTCTAAAAAGAGCTTCTGACATGGTTTTCTAACTATGCTTATGACTGTTGTTTGGTTTAGATTTTTGTTCAGGCAGCTGCGGAAACTTGTCAGTTTCCGCAGCCAGCACACGATTCCGCAACCATTTTGTTAAAGGCTATGCTACAGGTGTCCTATGAAGAAACGAGCCACATGGGCAAGCTACAGGTGACGGGTACATGGAACGTGTCCCTTCAGATCAGCCAAATCATCCATAGAAGGTCACGGTCAACAAGGGTCAAAGGCAAAGCCAACCAAAGAATTTAGCGGTGGAACGTCTCTGTTTTGAGCACGTGAAAGTTTACGTGGCACAGTCCTCAGCCCACGGAGACATCGACACACCTAGAGATCATCCCCGTAACCTGAATCCAACAGGTACCACTCCGAAGATTTAATAGACATGATGACCGTTACGCTAGATCTCGGCTGAGGAGATCTACGTGTCTCTGGCAACGCAGTTAATAGCATAGGATTCAGTTAGTTAGTTTCAGCACTTTTTCATTATAAATAACGCATTGATAAACGCTGTGTAGAAGCTTTTGGCGATGTAATTTTTGAACTGTTGCTATTATCACCCCACTGTACTCTGTTTTATATATTTTGCTGCTGCTTTAATACATGAGAAGACTACTTTCCTGAGCTTGTTCTTGTGACTGTTCGTTGACTGGCTGAGGTGGCAGAGGGCCCCTGCGCACTAAAGCCCTATATAGTTTTCATTTGATTTTATTATGTTTTTGTTTTCATAATCACTAGCTTGTATATAACATGTTGTTTTGATGTTTTTAATTTACTGTTGTTTACATTTTCATTTATGTTTTCTTATAGCTGTCAGCTGATCAATGCTTTTCTACAGGTTTTCTTAGGTAGCCCAGGCAAATTTTCATCTTTTTGATAACTATTGACATATGATATCATCTTGTCCTTCCTGCTAATTTTCATTTTCTAAAGTTTAATTCCAGCACTGTCCTTTTTCAAATTGTGTTTTGCTTATTTATTTTCTGCTACTTAGACATCATACTACTCATTTTTTTATGGTTTCTTTCTATAGTCAAGTGACTCTATTAGTAAGGAATCAGAATATTACTTATTGTAGTGTGATTTAGTTATCATATTGCTTAACTTATTCATGATTGCTTCGCATAAGGTAGATTGAGCTGAAGGGTAAAGGATCAGAAGAGTTGAAGTAGTGTGATTAGTTTCCTTTATGCAATTTAATTTCTTGCAATCTAGATATCATATTGCTTAACTTGTTCATGATTGCTTCCCATAAGGTAGATTGAGCTGAAGGGTAAAGGATCAGAAGAGTTGAAGTAGTGTGATTAGTTTCCTTTATGCAATTTAATTTCTTGGCATTTAGATATCATATTACTTAACTTGTTCATGATTACTTCCCACAAGGTAGATTGAGCTGAAGGGTAAAGGATCAGAAGAGTTGTGAATTAGTTGTTTCGCTTTTAGTTTTTGAGTTGCTTTAAGTTCAGTTTTTACTTTCTTTTTCACACGGCAGCAAGGATACTGGGCCATTGTCATTAGTTCGTTGTTTGATACATTTACTTCCTCTTAAGAATTGATTTCATTACAGTTATTTTAAAGCTTTCTTTTTGAGCACTTTTAAGTTTGGAAAACCACTGTAGGAATCACCATCACCATCCATACTTAACCTTCATTTTCGCCATCACACATTAGGGAAAGATAATTCCAAAAACAAACTAAAAAACTCAAAAACGACAAAAGACTAAGGAAAGGAAATGGTTATCTTGTACATATAGTACACTTCACTTCGTCAGTTTACGAATCCCGGATTGACATTTTAAATAGCAATTTAGAACACACTAAATTGACCAAACATTTTCGCGTCGTTGCCAGGGGAGTGAAATTAGGTAGCCAATTTCTTAAAAAAAAAAAACAAGAAAATTTCAAGGAAGGAAAATTGATAACCTTTCAAAGTATGCTCTCCTCTTACACTTAGTGTGATCTGGAGGACCAGAAAAGAGAAAGTTATTGGTTTAATAGTTTCTTGAGTATGCTCTCTTCTTGCACCTAGAGTGACCTGGAAGATCAGAAAGAGAATTATTAGCCCGACTTGAAGAAAAATAAAAAAAAATGACATGCATAGAGCAAGAGATTCTAGGGGAAGGTTTTTAGCTAGAGCCAAGAGTTCGATTTTTACAACTCCTTCTACCTCAAGGAATAGACAAGAGACACCTCCATCATCTCCAACCTACACTCCTAGCCCTAGGATTCCTGGAATTCAAGAGACAGTAGTTGAGTTAGGAGACTCTTCCTCACCATCCATCGAATCTGAATTAGGAAAAGATCATTTCTTTTCTTCTACAGGGAGACACATTGTAATTGAAGAAGTAGAATCATCTGAGGAAGAAGAGGGATAAATTCCTCCTCGTTCGCCATTAGTAGAGGAACCAGAGGACTCTGAAATCTCTGAGAAAACTACCATGACAGAAGAGGGAGTTAATGGATTTGGTAGAGGTAGAGGTAGAGGAGGGGGAGGAGGAAATAATGGAGGAGGTAGAGGTAACAATGGGGGAAATAGGGATGGAGATAACTCATTTGGATTTCCTATCGTCGATGAGGATTCTCGAGCAACAATGAAAAATATTTCACCATCTGTCCTCCCAAACTTTCATGGGTTAAGAAATGAAGATCCTGACACATTTCTATTTGAATTTGAGGTCGTGTGTCGAACCTATGATTATTTGGAAGACTCTCAAAAACTCAAACTGTTTCCTTCAACATTGAAAGGAGCTGCTTTGAAATGGTTCATGGGATTACTCACTCAATCCATTAGGACTTGGAATGATATGAAACAAACATTTCTGGATAGATACATGGATTATTGTATACCTACCAACCACAAGGATGAAGTATTTAAAATGGTACAAAGAGAAGATGAAAATTTGGAGGATTTACTTGAAAGATTCCAATACAATCTGAAAAGAGCAAAAATAAGTAACTTAGTTGAGGAGACCTTGAAAGCCCTTCTATTAAAAGCCATTAGAGATGAATGGATAGATATTTTGAACATGATGGGAAAAGGAGACATATCTCAACTTCCACTTCATGACATAGCAGAACTGTGTGTCCATCTCTCAAGAGGAAAATCTAAAACTCGAAAAGGGCCTAGAGATCCTTCTCTCATCAGAGCAAACAAATCTGCATCTGGATCAGTAAGTAGGGCTGAGATTGGCAATATGCTTGATGAATTCAAAACTGATATCTTAGGGAGTCTTAGTGAGCAGCTAGACACTCTTAAGATCCACAATAAGCAGAAAGCAGAAGCTGAAGCTTTAGCCATATTTTGCCCAAAATGTAGAAAAAACATGCTCTCAGGGAATGTCCCTTGGATGAAAAAGTTGTAGAAACATGTGCGATTTGTTCAGAAAATCATGAGACCAAGGATTGTCCTTTAATTCCTGGGCTCAAAGCTGTCTTTCAAGAATATCCAAACACAATTGAGTCTCTCTGTTTTGTTGCAAGGAGACCTTGGCAGGGGCAACAAAATCAAGGGTTTAACAACTCTATGAACTTTCAACCCCCACCAAATTGGAATCCTTGGCAACAACCTTGGTCCCAACCTAAAAATCCTTTTCAATCATGGGGACAAGGTATGCAAAATCCTTATGGGAGATTTGCTTAATTTTATCAATATCCTCCATCGTTTCAAAACCAACAAGCTCCACAACTTCCAAATCCAAACCCACAACTATCATTGCCATTTCAACAACAACAACCTTCTCAACAAAACCCAAATTCTCAACTCTTGCTTCCATTCCAACAGAAGTCAAATCAACTTCCTTCTCAGCCATTGCCAAACCCCAATAATAAAAACCCTCAAAATTCTTACATGATAGAAGGTCAACAATTTCCTGCCTATATGATTGTTCCTCTCAATGATGTACAACTCAGATCTGGTAGAATTCTAGATAAACCTTCTATAGATGCCCAAAATCAAAGCATTTCTGAGGAAGAATCTCTTGAAGCCAATAAGGGTTCTGAAGCATCTCTTCAAAACCCAAACACTTAGAAAGAAAAATAAAAAGAGCTAACCCCCACAACTCCTATAGTTGAGCAACCTACATCTTCATCCACACCTCCCTTTCCTGAAAGATTACAAATTGACAAAGGGGTGGAAAAACAAATCTTGTTGCCTGACTATGATTTTCTAGATGAATTGAAGAATTTCTGTATCAAGATTCCCTTGTTACAAACCATTAGAGAGATTCCTATTTTAGCAAAAAAAATAAAGGAGTTGAGTCTTAAAAGACCAGGAAGGAAACCTAGAGACACAAGAAGAATCCACCTGGTAGGGAAAATTGCAGACATCATGATGGGAAAAATTACTATGCAGAAGTATGTAGATCCCGGTAGTCCAGTTGTCAAAACACATATCAATGGGGTTGAAATTCCAAATACTTTTATTGATTTAGGGGCTGCTATCAACATTATGAGTAGACAGACTATGGAACAGCTGAAACTTCCTAATCTTCTCTTTACACCTACTTTACTGCAACTTGCAGATCGATCAATTATTAAACCAGATGGTGTATTAGAAGACATTTCAGTCTCCTTAGACTCTTGGGAATATCCAGTGGATTTCATGATTTTAACTCCCAAGAGTAATTTAGGAGGACATCCTCTCATCTTAGGAAGACCTTGGCTAGCCACAGCCGATGCTTTCATCAGTTGTAGGTCTGGGGATATGTATATTTCTAATGGTAATTCGACAAAGAAATTCAATCTGTATCCTCCAGCAAAAGAAATTACAGAAATAGGAGATAATGAGTGGATTGATGATGAAGATACTATACAACCTGTCTTTACCATTTCTGAAGTTAGTGAAGATAGTCAAATTCTAAACACATTAGAAAATTTTGAAACATCTTCAGAATATGACCACACACAATTTCAGTTAGATTTCGACATTGAGTATCTATCATCTAGAAAAATGTCTCTTTTCTCTATGGAAGAATTTGGTAGTTCCGCCATTGAGATCTTTCCAGGAAAAACATTGAATATCAACAAAAAATTGGAAAGATCACAACAGGAAGAACTAACCAAAATCTTGCAAAAACATTCTACTGCATTTGCATGGGAGTATACCGATATGAAAGGTATTGACCCTAAGACTTGCATTCATCACATCTACATTGAGGAAAACAATAGACCAATCAGACAACCTCAGAGAAGGATGAATCCAAACCTTAGGGAGATAGTGAAAGAAGAGCTCCAAAAGTTACTTAATGTAAACTTCATTTATCCAATTTCAGATAGCCGATGGGTTTCTCCTTTGGTTATAGTACCTAAAAAGAATAGTAAATGGAGGGTATGCATTGATTACAGAGAATTGAACAAAGCAACTTTGAAGGATCACTTTCCTTTACCCTTTATCGATCAGGTATTAGATACTTTAGCAGGCAAAAAGTATTTTTCATTTTTGGATGGTTTTAGTGGTTACAATCAGATTCAAGCAGCACCTGAAGATTAGGACAAGACCACATTTACCTGTCCATGGGGAACTTTTGCTTATCGAATACTTCCTTTTGGATTATGTAATGCACCTGCAACATTTCAAAGGGTAGTACTAGGAATCTTTTCCGATCTAATCCATGATTGTGTAGAGGTTTGTATGGATGATTTTACAGTTTATGGTAATTCGTTTGAAGAGGCATTAGAGAATTTGGAAAAAGTCCTTATAAGATGTAAAGAAACAAACCTATCAAAAAGTCATGAAAAATGCTTTATGATGTTTACTGAAGGAATTGTTTTAGGACATCATATTTCAGGAGATGGGATTAAAGTTGATAGATCAAAAGTTGAAGTCATCTCCAAGTTGCCTATTCCAAGTTGTCAAAAAGATGTTAGAAGTTTTCTTGGATTTACTGGATACTATAGAAAATTTATTGAAAACTTCACCAAAATAACATCTCCACTCTTCAAATTACTTACAAAAGGCTGTGAATTCAAATGGGATCCCAATCGTCAATCTGCATTTGAAACTTTGAAAACAAGAATATCTGAAGCACCCATTTTGAGAGGACCGAATTGGAAACTTCCTTTCCATATTTCCACAGATGCTTCAGATACAGCTCTAGGAGTTGTGTTGGGACAAAAGGATTTAGTTCCTTATGCCATTTACTACGCCAGTAAAAATTTGACTCCCACTGAGTTAAACTATACTGTGACTGAGAAAGAGTTCTTAGCTGTTGTTCATGCAATCAATAAGTTTAGACACTATATAACTGGCTATGAAACGTTTTTCCATACTGATCATTATGAAATTAGATATCTCATGAATAAACCTGTTACTAATGGCAGAGTTACAAGATGGCTCTTACTTTTACAAGAATTCAATATTACTGTGTTGGATAGACCAGGGAAACAAAATACAGTAGCTGATTTCTTGTCTAGAATCCAAAATACTAACGAAGATTCTCCTGTGGAGGATAAGTTTCCAGATGAATATTTGTTTGCAGTAACTAGTAAGACTCCTTGGTATGCAAATATTGCTAACTATTTGGTTACAGGGAAGCTACCTCCACATCTATTTCCTGGTGAAAAAAGAAAAATTATTCAGGAGAGTTCAAGTTATTCATGGATTTCTAATGAATTGTTTAAAACAGGGCTAGATTATGTGATCAGAAGACGTGTTCGGGAAGATGAAATGCCTGACATCCTCAAGGCATGTCATGATGAACCATGCGGTGGAAACTTTGCTGACAAAAGGACGGCCTATAAAATCCTTTCTTTAGGATATTATTGGCCTTCCCTTTTCAAAGATGCAAAACAATATGTCAGAAGGTGTGACAGCTGCCAAAGAGTTGGGAGACCGACTCTTTCAAATGAAATGCCATTACAACCACAGGTACTCATCGAACCCTTTGAAAAATGGGCTTTAGATTTCATTGGACCCATTAATCCACCATCTAAACAAAAGAAGTATATATTGGTATGCACTGATTATGTCACTAAATGGGTAGAAGCCAAAGCATTGCCTTCTGCCACTGAAAATTCAGTTGTTCAATTTCTTTTTGAGGATATTTTTACTCGTTTTGGTGTCCCAAGAGAAATTGTGATAGATCAGGGAAGTCAATTTACATCTAATTTGATGGAGAAGCTGATGGAAGAATACAAAATCAAGCATAGAAAATCTACTCCTTACCATCCGCAAGCAAATGGCCAAGTGGAATCTACAAACAAAGTTCTTGAGAACATCATCACCAAAACTGTTCATCTACACGGAAAAGATTGGGTAGAAAGGCTTCCTGAAGCCTTATGGGCCTACAGAACTACATGGAGGAATACAACTGGACATTCTCCCTATGAACTTGTTTATGGGAAAGAGGTCCTGCTCCCCATTGAGTTTCAAGTCAAGACTTTCAAGATGGCAGTCCAGTTGGGGATGAATCTATCAAAAACTCAAAAGCATAGAATGGAGCAGCTGAATGAGCTGGATGAGATCAGACAAGATGCAATTCTAAGGACTGATCTAGTTCAACATCAAAGAGCTAAGTGGCATGACAGATACATCAAAGAGAGAAAGTTTCAGGAGGGAGATTGGGCGTTACTGTTTGATTCCAAGTTTAAAGACTTCAAAGGAAAATTTCAGACTCATTGGCTTGGGCCATATGAGATTGACAAAGTCTTTAACAATGGAGCAGTAAGAATCAAAACCATTGATGAATTTAAAACTCCTCTCATTATAAATGGCCACCGATTGAAAATTTATCATAAGCCACTCCCAAAAGAGGAATTTGTCAAGATGTTCCAAGAGAATTCTGCAATAAGGCTGGTGGAGAAGAATCCTTCTCCCCCATTAGCCTAGCCTTTGTTTCTTTCAGTGAAAAAAAAAAGAGAAAAAAAATCGTATAAGCCTAAAAACCAATCATAGGTTGGCGGTCTTATACAGAAAATGTAGAGTGAAAATCAGGGACACCTGACACTCTATATTTTCCAACAAAAAAAATCTCCTCTCCTTCTCTTTCCATCTTCACTCCATCTCATTTGCCATTTCACTTCACCTCCATCTCATTCTCATTTCCATTTCACTTCACTCCATTTTATTTTCATTTCATTCCACTCATTCCATTTCATTTCATCAATAAAATTCCCTTTCAAGACTATTTTCATTCAGTTAGTTCTTATCTAACTATCTTTGTGCAGTTAAGGGGGTGCTGTCTCAGTTTCCGCAGCTGGAAACCGTTTCCACAGCCAAAAGCAGTTTCCACAGCCATAAACAATTTCTGCAGCCAACATCACTCTGTTTTCAAATTTACAGTCAACTGTTAGTGCAATAATCATGAAATGCAGGTGTAATTGAGCTAAAGACATGGTGCATCTCCAAGATATCAAGGAAGAGCAATTGGTTAGAAGCCTTGAGCAAGAAATGACAAAGTTTCCAAAGGTATGATCAAAAATCTTTATCAAATAACAATTCAAGTCATAATTACACATAGTTATCAAACCATAACAAAGTCTACTATGTGCAATGATTTGATATGATAGCTCCATTACCACTCCTATTCCACGATATCACTCCGCACATCTTGCATTCATTTCTCCAACAGTCTCATGATTATTCTGAGTTTAAACTCAAGACTGACTGCACTTCCATTTATTACCCGTACTCTTGAGACGTGACATATTGTGTTACGGTTCTTCTTAGCCGTAATTTCCGCAGCCGTCTGTTGAAACGTGTAAAAATTTCATACATAGTCATCTGATTCAAAAGAATCCCGACGTTACTCCATTCGTTTACCACTCCACTAATACCATACTCCTCACATGCATCCGCATTTTATTTTGAACTTGTTTACTACTGCTCACCCTCTGTTCCTCCGGTAATTCAGGTACTTACATTCCCTGTTCTCCATTTCCGACTGCAGCCACTACAGTTTGTTCTCCATTTCCGACTGCAGCCATTACAGTTTTTTCTCCATTTCCGACTACAGCCACTACAGTTATCCTAAACCCCGACTGCAACCACTACAGTTGTTCTAAACCCCGATTGTAGCCACTACAGTCTATCTTAAATCCTGTAACCGAGCCATTTTTTTCTGAACCCTCACACGCAGAAGAACTCTCAGTTGGAATTTAAAACAGAGGATGGGAAAATTACTGAGAGTAGAGCCGGAAGGACTGAAATACTTGGAAGGTTATCCTCAAACTAAGGAATTGCTGAAGAAAGCCAGATGGCTACAATTTATCCAAACGTTTAAAGGCCATAACAAGGAGGTGACCAAAGCTTTTGCATGGTCTTTTGATGGACAAACAGTGGAGATTGGAGACTTGAAGTTCATAGTGACTGAGGCCACAGTAGCAGCTGCCACAGGCCTACCTCAAGAAGGTGAAAGGTGGTTTAAAAATAGAAGTGTGGACGATCAGATATGGAGAATCATGCTACAAAACCAAGGTATGGATACCACCCTATTTACAAGAGGCATCCCTGTTCATGCACTAAAAGAGGAATGGTCTAGTCTACTGTTAGTTATCCAGAAATTTATCACGTGTGAAGGTCGTTTTGGTTCTATGTATATGTATCATGCTAGACTGATGATGAATTTCCTAGAGGGTCAAACTCTTAATTTGCCTCATTTTCTGCTATTAAGTCTGAAAAATATGAGTGTTACAGTTCAAAAACACATAGGAAACATTGAACCTCATCTCTACCATCATGGACTCATAAAAATTCTTATTGAGGACCAGTTGAAGAAAACTAAAGATACTTGGGAGTAATTATTGACAAGAAACTACTTCCAAGAGCCATCTGAGGCCTCTCGAAGTAGTCCACCAAAGATTCCAAGGAAAAGTAGGAGGAAAGAAAAGAACATTACAGTCCAAGACTCCCCTACAATAGAAACTCAAGAAACTGTCCAAAAAGAAGAAGAAGATAGAGCTAAAAATAAGAAAAAGGCAAAAGAACCATTCAAGAAGTCTATCCATCCCCTGAGCAATCCATAGAGGAGGATTATCAACCACTGTCAGAAAGATTATTGCATCTTCAGGCTGCTGCTATAGCAAAGAAAAAGCAAAAACGAAAATAGAGTGCACAAGAAAAGAGTACTAGTCCATACTTAAGGAGGAGCACTAGGCTAAAAGGAAAGGTGAATAAAACCCAAGAAAAACAGCCTCACTTTATTGATTTAGGTGAAGATACACTTGAGAAATCTCCAGCTCAGCCAAGCATTGAACCAAGTCCTTTTCGGCCGAAAAGAGAGAGCAGTCCTCCTCCTCCACCAGATTTTGAGCTTAGTCCAAGAAAGACACCTGAGGTAGATCCTAATCAGCAAGAGGTATATAACTACCTGGAATCCTTAGAACAATCAGCTGCAGGACCGAGTACCACTCTGCCACTAGATGCACAAGTTCAGTCTTTGAAACAGGAAGTATTTGAATTAGAAGTCCTAAATAGGCATATCAAACAGGAAAATGAAGCACTCAAAGAGCAGAGCAAGGTAGATAAGATTGTCCATGATAACACTATGCTCCATTTAGGACTGTGGCAAAAGAAAAATAGGAAACTGAAGAAAAAGTGTAAAAAGTTAAGCAGAGCATTGATTAATCTCAAGTTCAAATGTCTAGTCAGGAAACCCAGGATGATGTTAGCATCAAAGAAGAAGAACAGAGGACTAGATGTCCTAGAAGAAGCCTCAGAACATATGGATTAGAGGGAAATAACTAAATTTTGGTTACATGAGGACATGCAACACCTTCACAGTGGGGGTATGTTGAGCCTCAAACTTGCACCTTCCTATACACCCTCTCAGCCTTCTTTTTCCACTTACTTCATCCATCAAGTTGTTAAATCATTGCATTATAGTCTAAAAAGAGCTTCTGACATGGTTTTCTAACTATGCTTATGACTGTTGTTTGGTTTAGATTTTTGTTCAGGCAGCTGCAGAAACTTGTCAGTTTCCGCAGCTAGCACAGGTTTCCGCAGCCAGCACAGGATTCCGCAGCCATTTTGTTAAAGGCTATGCTACAGGTGTTCTATGAAGAAACAAGCCACATGGGCAAGCTATAGGTGATGGGTACATGGAACGTGTCCCTTCAGATCAGCCAAATCATCCATAGAAGGTCACGATCAACAAGGGTCAAAGGCAAAGCCAACCAAAGAATTTAGCGGTGGCACGTCTCTGTTTTGAGCACGTGAAAGTTTACGTGGCACAGTCCTTAGCCCACGGAGACATCGGCACACCTGGAGATCATCCCCGTAACCTGAATCCAACAGCTACCACTCTGAAGATTTAATAGACATGATGACTGTTACGCTAGATCTCGGCTGAGGAGATCTACGTGTCTCTGGCAACGCAGTTAATAGCATAGGATTCAGTTAGTTAGTTTCAGCACTTTTTCATTATAAATAACGCGTTGATAAATGCTGTGTAGAAGCTTTTGGCAATGTAATTTTTGAACTGTTGCTATTATCACCCCACTGTACTCTGTTTTATATATTTTGCTACTGCTTTAATACATGAGAAGACTACTTTCCTGAGCTTGTTCTTGTGACTGTTCGTTGACTGGCTGAGGTGGCAGAGGGCCCCTGCGCACTAAAGCCCTGTATAGTTTTCATTTGATTTTATTATGTTTCTGTTTTCATAATCACTAGCTTGTATATAACATGTTGTTTTGATGTTTTTAATTTACTGTTGTTTACATTTTCATTTATGTTTTCTTATAGCTGTCAGCTGATCAATGCTTTTCTACAGGTTTTCTTAGGCAGCCCGGGCAAATTTTCATCTTTTTGATAACTATTGACATATGAGATCATCTTGTCCTTCCTGCTAATTTTCATTTTCTGAAGTTTAATTCCAGCACTGTCCTTTTTCAAATTGTGTTTTGCTTATTTATTTTCTGCTACTTAGACATCATACTACTCATTTGTTTATGGTTTCTTTCTATAGTCAAGTGACTCTATTAGTAAGGAATCAGAATATTACTTATTGTAGTGTGATTTAGTTATCATATTGCTTAACTTATTCATGATTGCTTCCCATAAGGTAGATTGAGCTGAAGGGTAAAGGATCAGAAGAGTTGAAGTAGTGTGATTAGTTTCCTTTATGCAATTTAATTTCTTGCAATTTAGATATCATATTGCTTAACTTGTTCATGATTGCTTCCCATAAGGTAGATTGAGCTGAAGGGTAAAGGATCAGAAGAGTTGAAGTAGTGTGATTAGTTTCCTTTATGCAATTTAATTTCTTGGCATTTAGATATCATATTGCTTAACTTGTTCATGATTGCTTCTAACAAGGTAGATTGAGCTGCAGGGTAAAGGATCAGAAGAGTTGAATTAGTGTGAATTAGTTGCTTTACTTTTAGTTTTTGAGTTACTTTAAGTTCAGTTTTTACTTTCTTTTTCACACAGCAGCAAGGATACTGGGCCATTGTCATTAGTTCACTGTTTGATACATTTACTTCCTCTTAAGAATTGATTTCATTACAGTTGTTTTAAAGCTTTCTTTTTGAGCACTTTTAAGTTTGGAAAACCACTGTAGAAATCACCATCACCATCCATACTTAACTTTCATTTTCTCCATCACACATTAGGGAAAGATAAATCCAAAAACAAACTAAAGAACTCAAAAACGACAAAAGACTAAGGAAAGGAAATGGTTATCTTGTACATATAGTACACTTCACTTCGTCAGTTTACGAATCCCGGATTGACATTTTAAATAGCAATTTAGAACACACTAAATTGACCAAACACATAGTTTATTCGATAGCCTCATTATTGGGTTATCAGTCACAGGGATTACAGGAGAATTCCATGATTGTTTGACCAAATTATGAAATTCCACCTCCTCTAACCACATTGAATTAAATTTGAAGGGTCTCTTGGGAAAGTCCAGTTCCTCAGTCCATTCCAAAATGATTACGTCATGGTCCAAGATATCAGAGAAAAACACCCAGGAGTGAATTTGATTAAGTCACTGACAAAAGGTATAATCAACAAGGAATCTGTCAATTCTTTTGGAAATTTCATCATCACTTGAGTGTCCATGTCGCCGCGTAGGACACATAGTAGCTGGAGAAACGTCCCTGAGGGATTTTCAATTAAACATTTCTTTGAACAAATTCCCTAGCGGGTCAGCCTTGGCCCTAGAGCCCCAAATTTCTATTTTATCCAAAGTCAAATTCATATCTCCAGCTATGATCCATGGTCAGATGTCTAAGATACTAGATGATTCAATTTCCTCCAAAAAATCTCTGCGTCTCACATATGGCGCATAAATGTTCATTATTCAGAGTTGATAGGTGATGCCCCTCATGTGTCCAATCAAAATTAAACCTACACAAAAACTAAATGCTTGAAAATTAAAAATTTCTAGATCCCAAATGGCAGTAAGACCTCTGGAATTTCCAAGGGAATTTGTAGTACATCCACTCCATTAAGGGCATATCTTGAAAATAATTTCCATGGCTTTTTCCTTAGGCATCATTGTCTCTTGAAGTAATAGAATGGAGGGACCTTTAGACTTAATATTTTTTTTTAGAGATCTTATAGTATAGGCAGATCCCAAGCCTCTAACGTTAAGAGACATAATCTTCATTAGGGAACCTTTGCATCAGGGAAACATGCTCTAAGGTCCTGGGGTAGAGTATCCATTGAATCATCAAAAGGGGTGTTAGATGGGCCAGGATCGAAGGAAGGGAGGAGTACCTCCTCCATAACTTTAGAGAAGTGAGAGTTTAAGTCCTCCCCCATACCGCCGCATAGAGAAATACTTTTGAATTTAGTCTCTCTTCTCTTCATTCTGCTATATGTTCCTGTAAACGGTCCTCCATCACTCGAGTCCAAGATGTGAATGGATTTTTTCCTAACGTAAATTGCATCGAGTCCAATGCCCACCTTACCAACCAGGGCATGTAGATCCTCATCAGCTGGAGATGAAAATATTTCTTCCTCATGATTGTACCTATTATAGATGGGCGATAGTAAGTAAAGTTTTCTCACTTTAAGACCCTCCATATTAATTCTCTTACCTTTTCTCTTCGATGGAGACCCAACTAAACTTCTCTCAAGCGAAATGTGACAACCATCCAGGATTGAGACTCTATCATCTAGTTTTTTCACTTTTTTAGAACCTCCTAAATGCACAATAGCACCTCTTGCTATGTCTGTGATCATTCCACTAGAAGAGGTCCCAATAATTTTCTAATATTCCAATAAAGGTTGATTGTTTGCATATATCTAGTTTGGAAAGACCTCACGTCACCTGTTTCAGAAATCAAAATGCAAGTTTCGATTTAAACATGTTGATCAGGGATATATATTTGACTAAAATACACCTTTGCTTCCATATTTGAAACGATGTTATAAATTTCCACTTGAGTGTAGTTAGTGTATCTAGCTATGTAATGCCAAGCTTCCACCTGGAGTTGTACACCACCTCCTATAGGGTTCTTTATGTCATATAATTTTGATTGAGAGACAAAATAGAAAACCAACTACCTCCCCTATAAGAAGAGAAGAAGAAAAACCCCGAAGGAGAGCCCGCAAAAGAGGTAAAATAAGGACATAAGAGACTAGATACCAGCTCGACCAACTATATCTAAGAATTATCTATCCTTGCTAAAAAATCCAAAGAGACTTTCAAGGAGGAGACAAAAAATGAGATAGCACCTCAGACAAGATGAAGACAAGAACTATCCCATATACTACCTTGAAGATTCTTAAGGACAGAGTGACACTCCTATTAAATTAAGGATGACATGAATTCTACAGGAGCTGAAGAAAGCCATGACGAAATTCCTAGAAAATGGAAAGTGAACACTCAACGAAAAAACCATGTCCTAGTACTCATTAGTAGATTTTCCCTAACAAATTTACAAATCTCATAGCTCAAAGAAAAAACCACTTAACCACCAAAATGGAAAGACAAGGAAATAACCAAATTTCCAGGGGCACATTGAAGCCAATCTACCTCTTCCCTCAATATAGAACTAGAATCTAAGAAAAACACATAATGCATTATGACATAAACAATAGAGGCCCAAAGCCATGCTATATTTATAACTTGTAGAGTAAATCTTTGAAATATAAATAATGTAAAATGAAGAATAAAAGCCATGAGGGGAATACCTCTACAAGTTGAAAAAGGATAAGAAGACACCATGTAGCATGTGATACCTAGGAAGAAATTTAGTATGGCATGTCTTTAAACTATTTGTACAAATGGATGTTGATATCCAATTGTACAATGCATGATGATCACAAACCTTCAATCTATGTTCCATAAGTACTACAAATATTACCATGGAGTTGGGAAAAATATCAAGTTATCTAGCAAGGACCACCCACTCCCAAAACAACATCATATCATAGGTCTCCCATGAAAAATTAATATTACCACCTTAAATGCTTGTTGGAAACCACATATTGGTACAGTTGAGCCTCCTCATAATATTTAATTTACCACGTCATGAGATTGCAGCTCAAATCCTCTAAGTTGACACTCCCATGAGGAGAGAGATCCTAAAATTCAACTTAGGACACATAGTTTTCAAAGAACCTGAATCCACATGAGACTAAGGTTGATATAACATTACAATTTTATGAGAAATTCCCTCATTATTAAGTCTATCTATCAAATTATTCCCATTCCTTCTAACATGAGAAAGGTTTTGAGTTGGAATGTTTGAAAGGAGGAGACCCTACTCTTATCAAAATTGCTTTCAGTCTCCAACTCCCTAAAACCTTTAATGGGGCTACTCCATATTCTAGTTTGTTTTCCATATGAGTGATAGTGGAAGAGGCTCCGTCTATAGTTACTTTTTTAATTTTATTCCTTCCATAAATGAGTAAAACGTATTCTAAAGAAAATAATTACATTGCATTATTACTACCAATCTCCAATGAGCCCACACAAATATGAATAATTTGACCCTAAATGTTTTTAAAAACTCCTCCAAAGCTGGATCAACCAATATTTCCATTAGACATACCATATAGATTAATCTTTAAGAATCCTTTAGGAGGGTGGCCAAAATATTGGACTATTTAACTGAAAAAGGGATGTGACCAATGGAGAATAGAGCTAGGAGGGCTATAGGGCCATCAATTGTAGCATTATGTCCTCTTATGGATTACAAAACCAATCTTGTTGACTCTAAGGGGCTATGAAAATTGTTTCCCTAATATTCTTGATGATCGTGTTCTAAACCATGTCTATCAAAGTTGAAAGGTTTTGAAAATTCTTCGATTACGTTCCTTCCAAGTCTCCTAGATGATAAATCCTAGAACTAATTTTCAAGCCCTGTTGAAAATTAAATTAGAGAATGGGGAGAATTATTAATACTCATTGGTTACCTTTAGGCTCACTCTAGAATGATATGATTGTCTAAAAAGTTGATTCCAATCCATCCCAAACCCTAGAGGAGAAGATACAATGATTCAAAAGGTGATCAATGGTTTCAATAATATAGAAGCAAAGATCATAGAGAAAAGGCCCTTAGAATCCTCTCTTTTATAGCTTATCTCGGGTGAGAGTTTTATTGAACATCAAAAGCCACGAAAAAAGGAGTAACTTTGGGCCATAATTTCAGAATGAACATTTTAATCAAACAATTGTTAGCTAGTTGTTCAAATGACCCAAATATGATGGTACATGCTTCCTTTGGAGAGAGTGATCCCAAAGGATTACATCTCCATCTAAGAATTCCTAGTCCTACTTGCAATTTTACTTTTGGATTAGCCTACTCCATGTCAAGGGATTCAAGAATTTCATAATTAGATTCTGCAATCCACTAGGTTGAAGGAACCCAACTTCACCAAGTCACACAATATTGAGAAGGTCACTAATAATGAGCTACAATGCCCTTTCCCTTTGAGATAAAATAATGTTTTATATTTTGAATTTTTTTTTCCTAGCCAAGATTGGTTTATTGATGACAATAATCCTCCCAGAAGAGAGCAGAATTCCTATCCCTAATTTCACAAAATATATTATCCTAATTGAGATGACAATTTTCCTAGGATACATTCCAAATATGTCAACCTTTGATGTCTTGTTTTAATCAAATTAGTTGATATTCCTCCATGTTAGGCCCATATTTTTCCTTCCATATCTAGCTCCAAAATGCACTAATATTTTTTAGCCATATCCACAAGGCTTTTTTGCTTCTGGTGGTTGACTTAGAATCTTTTGATCCTGTAATCCAAAAACTACTTGATATTTCATCCTAAAGACTTTGTCCTGGGAAATGAGAGCTCATTTTTGTTCCCTTTTCTATCCTCCCTATAGAAAATTTCTCCAAACTTTTTTGATCTTTTACAAAATTGATTTGGGAGTAGTTAGGGGTAAGAGAAAATGGAGAGGAAGAGTGCATAAGGCATACTTAATAAGGATAAGTCTACCACTAATATCTAGATACCTGAAATTCTAACATCATAGTTTTTATCAAATTGGAGTAACAATTATTCCTAGACCTTTAGACAGAGATGCATCTCCACCAAGGGGGTTGCAATGTATTTGGATGAAAGGGAACTCCTTTGAAAGCCCAATAGTTATGACATATGTAGTTGAATAGCTAGGATACTGGTGAATAAGAATATATAATATTTTAGTAAATTAATGGAGATTCTTGAAGCTTCTTAGAAGTTCTCAAGGATTTTTTTGAAGGAAACCACCCCTTCTGCTGAGGTATGCCACATAAGAATATTACCATCATTGATCTATTGATGTGTAGAAGATATATTAGAATCATATAGGTTGGGTTCTTTTATTTTCATATCCCTTACCATGGATTAGATTGTTCACCATAGGTAATTTTCCATTAACATGAAAAATTACAGAGAGGTAGGATCACCTTTCCAAATGTTTGTAGTGGGGGTAAAGATTCAATAGGTTTACACATTGACTAAAATTAAGAAAAAAAAAATTGAGACCAGAGCTAAGACAAAGTTAATCCATTTTTCATTAGATAAAAAAGCTGAGAACATATGGAAAACAAATTTCCAACTAAGGAAATCAAAATATTTAGACATATCAATTTTGATGAACATACTCAGTTTCTTTGAGAATGTTAGGAAATGAATGTGCTAATGCAACAAAAGAATGTGGTCTAAAATGTGTTCACCATCCATGGAAATAAGGGATGGGAGTGATGGATTGAGTCTATTAGTTATGACCTTCCAGATAATATTATAAATTATGTCGCAAGGAGTTAGGGGATGGAAATAAGAGGGATTATTATATTTGATTCTATTGGAAAAAAGGGCAATGAAGGTAGATTCCAAGTTTAGGAGAATTTATGTTGATTTATGGAGTCTTCACCAAGAGCTAGACATCTTCCCCCACTCACCGAAAGATAGACATATTCCCCCACAATGTTCCAATAGTCCTAAAAAAAGTACATAGTAAAACCATCTAGTCCTAGTGATTTTCCTCTATGCATCTTCATAACTACCTCTTAAACCTCCAGCATGGTTGTTACAGGTGATTTCGTCATATATGCCCAAATGGCCTAAAAAATGAACAAATCAACATGTTTGACACCTTCTAGTCATCACTTTGCAAATCCTTAAGAGTTATCTCTCGAAAAGGTCCAAGAATTCTAGGTTTATTATCTCAAAAACTTCATTTTGGACCCATCGCACCTTGTCTTCTATGTAACCTCCATTGTTGCATGTTGCATAACTGAGAAACTATGTTTCCCATCTCATGTTTCCCTTGTTGCAAGTGTGATGGTTCTATAATTTCAGGAAAAATAAAAAATAATTATGAAAATTCTCTTTCCAGAAGCTTCTAATGTGGTTTTAACAATTTACTATTGATTGAGATCTTGAACTCCTATCCTAGAGGTTTTATCTCTTATCTCTAAAGATTATCCTCCTTCATATGTGAATCTAAGTCCTAGATTGGTAAAACCCAAACTAACCTATTTACCCTATAAATTCATGGCCTTCCATAAAGTCTGCTTTGAATTTTGGAGACTCTTAGCTATACCCTTATGTTGTTGTTGTTTAGCTAAGGATCCACTACCATCCTTGAGTTGTGATTGAAATCTTTCTTTGTGTGTAAGGAAGGAGAAGTTTTGTGGGAAACATCTACATTGTCAATAAATGCACAAGGGTTGTAATCTTCTCCTACATTTCATTAATACAAAATGATTTTTTTTCCTATACTTATGTCTATTTGATGCATATGTATTTCAATTCCCTCTTGACTCATTGATTAGAGATAGTAGTCTACGCTATGTATATCTTGTATTTCTCATTATTGTTATAGTTTTTTTGTAAGTTCCATTTATAGAAATTAGGGTTAGAGCTAAAGTTCACAAGACAAGAGAAGTGAAGGCTTGTGTTGGATTCTAGGTAGACCTTTCCTCCATTTTCTAATTTCTCTAAGAAAAACATTTATTATTTTTTTTTAGGTTGTTTCTAGATCAAGCTACTAGATTTAGGGAGTTCACTTTTGTCTGTGGGGGAGAATTTTCTGTCAAACAACTTGGCAACTCCATTAGGGAATGAGATGTTTTTTGTGCCAAGGGAATAAAATAAAATTCAACTAATTCATAGGCCCCTTTTTCTAGTACATGCTTGACTATATATGGACCTAACCATAATGGTTTGAACTTCCAAACTCCTAATTTGTCATCTTCTTGTTCGTATAAAAGGACTAGGTCACATTTCTAGAAGGAACGAGGTTTAACATTCTGGTCAAATTGTGCTTTGACACATTTTTTGTGAGCCTTATTAGCCATTGCAGCATCATGTCAGGTCTCATCTAGGCAAGCTAGGTGCGAAAATGATCTTCTCCTATGGAAGTTACACAAAGAAGACGGAAGGCTAGCTTTAAAGATGGAATCTTACATTCAGTCGAGCGAACTGCTTCTATACCATACACCAACTGCAAGGGTGTGAATCTAGCCACTGTTCAAACATATGTTTGGTATGCTCATAAAGTAGAAAATAAAATGCTTGGACGATTAATCTTATGAATCCCTACCATGCATTAGAGTATTGTTTTGAACACCTTATTAATGGCTTCTACTGTCATGTTATCTTGTGGGTAATAAGGAGATGAGATATCATGCTGAAGGAACATCTTGGCAGTAAGTTCATACATCATGTAATTTCAAAATTGCTTTCCATGATCTGTTATGATGGCTTGGGGCACACTAAATTTGGCAATAAAATGATTGAAAAGGAACAATGAAACATTTTTTTCATCATTCTCAAACATAGGCATCCCTTCAGCCCATGTAGTAAAATAGTCTACAACAATGATAATGTAGCTACGCCCCCTCATCGAATGAGGGTTATAGGTCATAAAGCAAATTCCCCAGTTGGGAAAAGGTCCAATGGTAATAACTGGATGCCTAGGAGTAGCTGGAGCATGATATTTCCTATTATATATTTGACATCCATGACATTTATGGATTGCCATAATACAATCTTGAAACAAGGTTGACAAGAAATAACCAGCATGTAAAATCTTTTGGTCGATCACATAGCTAAAAACGCATCCACTGCATGCTCCAACATGACAGTCAATCAAGGCTTTCTCAGCCTACTCATGATTAAGACAACGTCAAAAATTGAATTAACACCATGGTGGTAAAGAGTGTCATCAATTATGATTTATTGGTGAACCTAGTATCAGATTCGGCGTTGATCAAAATCAGTAGTATCAGGCCATAAAGTTTGGGTTTGGAGATAAATAATGATATCCCCATACCAAGGATCTAAAGAATCAATCAGAAACAACATTTCATCTAGAATAGAATCATCAGTGGTTGATTCTGATTCAGAGGAGGGAAGGTCGTAGATCATTTCAATGAAGACTAAAGATTTCTTAGACTTGGATTTGATAAATTCCAATTCAAAATATTGGAGGATATCTATCCACTTCAAGTACTTTCCCCCCAATAATTGACGTGACATAATGTAAGTAATCAACTTAGAATCAGAAACTGCAGTAGTCTTCCAAAGCAAGGTATAGTGGTGAAATATATGGACATCTTACACAACTATCAAAGATAGCTTTTTGACATGAGAATACTTGGATTCAGTCTCGGTAAAGTTTCGGCTCAAGTAATATATAGGGTGTTCATATCCTATATCATATTCTCGTACCAAAATCAATACGATTGTGGTAACTGCCATAGCTAAATAGAGAAAGTAGTGCCATTGATAGTTAGGGGGATATAACAAAGATGCTCAAGCTAACACATCTTTCAAAGCCTCAAAAGCTTTTTGGGTAGTGTGATCCTAATGAAACGGGACCCCTTTTTTTAGTAAGCGAGTAAATCCTTTTGTAAGTTTTTTTGTAGTTAGGAACAAATCTCTATAGAAAGTTAGCCTTCCATTTGAAGGCATTGTAACTGAATGAGTGAAGAGGGAGTAGGAAAATCAATGATCTCCTGGACTTTTCATAGGATCAACGCAGATCCCATTCTTTGACACTACAAATCCTAGAAGTCAACCAGATTGGACACAAAACACACATTTGTGTGAGATTAATCATATTTTATACTGTCGACAGTGTAGGAAAATTGCTATGAGATACATTGGATGATATTCACAATGTTTATAATGGGAATGCAAATCATTCAAATAGGGTGGCACTATATGCTTGATATCATGGAAAGCATAATTCATTTCCCTTTGAAAGGTTGTGCCAATGTTTTCAGACCAAAAGGAAGTTTGTGGTAGGCAAGCATACCCCATGGAAAAATATAGGTGGTCTTATGTTGGTCCAATGACAAGATGTTGATCTGATTGTAACCGGAGAAGCCATCTATAAATGAAAAAAAATCGCTTCTAGCACAAATGTCAACGATTTGGTTAATTAAAGGGGTCTGGTAGTTGTCCTTGGGACAAGCTCAATTGATATACCTACCAGCATAGATCCATTTTAACCATAGAACTAACACGAGTTGAGAGGAATCAAATATCTTCACGTGTAAACTTATTTTAGAGTCCAAAAAAACAATGTGTAATTTTTTATTTTTTAAATTATATTTTTTATTGTTATAGAGATTACATAACATATGCATTGAGCTAGCAGACATTAAATTGTTATTTTTATTATTAATATATTTTAATATTTTATTCATAACCCATATTGGATATTTTATTGTATACAACATTAAAATATTTTCTTTTAAATTTTTCTAAATATAGATATCTCTGAATTTTTTTATACATTGCTTTTCTATTTAGAGAATATTTTAATATTATTTTAAGAGGGATGGACATACTTATACATCGCCTTCACACCAGTCTGTAGAATGAGCCTCTCAACTCAACAAATCAATGCATACTCTAATCATACCATATTTATTCATAAAGAAAACAATATTTGAAGCCCAATATTTTAAAGGAACAAGATATATAAAACCAACATGCAAAAGTTTTTCAACTTAAATTTTTATGGCAACAACTTTCTTCGAGTGAACCAGACAAACGTTGTCGAATAGGTTTAGAATAGGGATATGTTTTAATCTCATGCATCACAATGTTAGGATCTATTCTTGGAATCTCTTCGTATTTCCAAGCGAAAATGTCACAAAATTCTTGAAAATTGTCCTTATAAATCTTATTCTCATTGGGAGAACAAGATGTGCCAATATGGACGTTTTCAACAACTTCGGGTTTGATAGAAATATCAAGGAGTATGGTCTCCTCAATATTTGATAAATTCTTCTCGGAATTCAGCTCATGAACATAGAAAGAACCCAAAAATGACTCACTAATATTGGGTGAATAATAATCTTCAAGATTATTCTCAAGAATTTTAGGAAATGAGGATTAATGTTGATTATAATCCCATGGGGTTTCACCTGGCATCATGATGTCAATGATGCTTTCATCAGTGGAAAATGTGTCATCGAAAGGCTCAGGATTCGAACCTAAATCTTGGAAATGATCAACCCAATTTATTAAGGTATTGGTATCAATATTTGATGAACAAGATGAGTAGATAGGTTCATACTCTGGCTAAATGGGACTGAGTTTCATATGGTTCCAAATGAGTGAATGTTAGAGATTCTAGTCACTATCTAGGGATCAAATGGAATAGTACAAGATAAAATTTTAATAATAGAGGCAACCAAATTGGGAATGTCAGGAGGAGGGAGCATAAAAGTTCCCATTAAGAATGAATCGTTTATCAATCATATCCCAATATGTTGATAAGGTTGCGGGGTTTCAATTACAAGTGGAATACTCACAGTGATTTGGGAATTGGTTGCAAGAAAGGAAAGTTGATTGATGGCCAATATGCCCCCCTGGTGATGGAAATAAATCATCCCCACCACTACCATAGCATAAACCCATTTTCATCCCAACAAGAGGTTACAATCTAAAGGTCCATCAATAACTTCACCCTTTACTGAAATAATTTTTCCAGCTAATTCGACTTGTAATGAATTCAAGATCCTATAATGTTTAAATCCTCTCCCATCAAAAGATTTGAGGGTCGATGGTGACTGATTAAGCTGTGGAGAACCAATGGCTTTCCAACATGATAGCGACATAATGCAAGTTAAGGCACCCTCATCTATGATTATGTGGTTGATAGTTTTACTTCTGCAAAATCACATAACGAATCTTTTGTCGACGCGTTTCGAACCAACCAGTGTGGTTCATCGTCAGGACAAGTTGAAGAACCAATCTAGCTTAGCGTGAATAAATAGAGTGTGCAGAGATCCCAACGACTACATTTCTAACGGCTAATTTGACCAAGATACCCTGGTCAAACTACTAAAAAATTATTCAATTAATATTTCTCTAAAAAGCTAAATATAGGTAAATATCTGGTAAATTTAAAATAATTAGGTAAATATTTGGTAAATTCAAAATAATTAGGTGTATTATTCTTATTACGTACATATTTTAATTAAGATGGTTATTGTATCCCCTAATATATATCATATTTAATTATTATTCCAATGTAAAGGTAATCAAACCCTATTTTTCTACTAGATAGTTGTGTGATGATTAATTCATGGTCTTTGGTAAGTTAGATCTATATCATATTTAATAATTTTAATTAGATTGGTCCATTAAATCAATCAGTTATATAAGTAAATAACAGTCTAATAAATAATCTAAATCTTCTATTATTATTCTTAGAGAATTAGCTATATTAGGTGAAAATTATAACTAATATTATGGTAAATCATAATTACCTAATAATAATTATTCCAAGGTAAACTATCATAATTACCTAATAGTTTACCTTGGAATAATTATTATTAGGTAATTATGATTTACCATAATATTAGTTATAATTTTCACCTAATATAGCTAATTCTCTAAGAATAATAATAGAATATTTAGATTATTTATTAGACTGTTATTTACTTATATAACTGATTGATTTAATGGACCAATCTAATTAAAATTATTAAATATGATATAGATCTAACTTACCAAAGACCATGAATTAATCATCACACAACTATCTAGTAGAAAAATAGGGTTTGATTACCTTTACATCGGAATAATAATTAAATATGATATATATTAGGGGATACAATAACCATCTTAATTAAAATATGTACGTAATAAGAATAATACACCTAATTATTTTGAATTTACCAAATATTTACCTAATTATTTTAAATTTACCAGATATTTACCTATATTTAGCTTTTTAGAGAAATATTAATTGAATAATTTTTTAGTAGTTTGACCAGGGTATCTTGGTCAAATTAGCCGTTAGAAATGTAGCCGTTGGGATCTCTGCACACTCTATTTATTCACGCTAAGCTAGATTGGTTCTTCAACTTGTCCTGACGATGAACCACACTGGTTGGTTCGAAACGCGTCGACAAAATATTCGTTATGTGATTTTGCCGAAGATTATCTTACAATATTATGGATCACAGAAGTCTAAATTCCTCAGTTTTACTTCTAATGAAAATTTGAATAATTAAATCCATCAAGGAATGGGGTAGGAGTTTAGGAGTATGGTTCTCATTATTAAATACAACAAGATTCAAATACGAAGGATCTACTCCTCCAATCACTGGTAGTAAAGATTTCTTTTGGCTAGGACAACTCTGTAACTCCTCGAGTGTTGACATATCTAAAGGAGTCTGAGCTAAATCCTCAACTATGTTGTAATTTTATGTGTCTCTCGCGTGAGGGTTAAAGGCTAACTTGTGAATCATCCCTTTAGGTGGTTTGATATTCAATTCAGAAGTCGATTTCTCTATTTGGATAGGACCAGAGGTAGGTTGAGTAGATCTAGAAGTTGGATTGTCAACCTTTCCAGTTGAAGGATTCAATTTTCCATAGTCCTTATTCCTTATAGCCACCATGACACCATTCATATTTATAATAATAGATAACATCATTAACTGGGAAGAGGAGGATGGGTTTTGAGAAACCATATTTGTCTCCAAGTTTGGGAAAGGCTTTATCAAAATTGAAGGCACAATGGATGCAACTTTCAAAAATCTATTGATCTCCACATTATGTGGACTATTTTTTCATAAAATGTTCATCATTACAAATAAGACGTTGGTAGTGAGGTTTTCGCTTCTCGTTAGGAGACTAATTCTTCTGCTTTTCCTGTGGAGGGTTTTCTTACTTATTCTTTCCTTTACACTCTTTCTTACTTCTAGGTTGCTAAGATTTTCCTTTATTGGATTGAACAACATTTATATGAGAAGTACTCATGAGAGCAAGACTAGGAGGGGTTTGACTAGTCACAGTGGGAGAAAATTTTGAATTATATTGAATAAAATATTTTCTCACTGTCTATCTGCCAACGGAGCCAATCACGCCATCAACAATGTTTGATTCCTTCGAGGAGGGAGTAGGTGGGATAGTATGTTGGGGTCACAGAGCATTGGGTATATTGTCATAGATCATGCCAAAATGAGTATAAAGAAAATATAAATATTAAGCACAAGAAATTAATTTCTCTTCAGTAACAACCCCACTTTTAGCAATGTCCTATCTTATAGGAGGGATTTGACAAACTACTTCGCCAAAAACTGATTTGGATTGTAAGTTTTGACTAATCGACATATGCGCCTCCACTCGTGAATATGATCAGATATATGGGTGGAGTCAGATTTCTTCAAGGAGGTCAAAATCTCATTTCCAGTTTCATAATAAATGGGAAATTGGAAATGGTTAAGAAATTTGTTTTTCAAGGCATTGAAGTTGTTGAATGAAGCTCACGGTAATTCAACATACCACTTAGTCGTCGTAACAATAAGAGTTCTTTGGTAAAGTAATAAACGAATAGAATCATCATTTAATGAGTTAGATGAACACCATAAATGATATGTCATAACGTGAGTGGACGAATACTCTCCAGGATTTCTGTTAAATTTTAGAATGTCACTCAAAAATTTGGTAGGAATGGATGGCCACTAAAGATAATGACAAATGGGGTCATTATTTAGCCGGAATAAGCCTGGTAACTCAAGGGTTGAAACAAATGGTAATTTTTTTTAAATTCCATCTATGGAGGTTGGCCTTGTGGATAAATGTTAACTTGTGGTGGAGGGTATCCTGGGTATGATGGAATGGGTTGAAAATTTGGTATTTTCCTTCTAGGATAATGAGGATTTTGATAACTAGGATAATCGTAACTAGGTTGTCTAGTTCCATGAAAACCTTGATAAGGTTGAAACGAATAAGTTTGGATCTGCTGGCCTTGATAAGGCATTTGCGGTATAGTATTTCTCCCAAAAGGTATTTGTCGGATGCCTTGGAATGGTTTCCCAAATGGATTTTGCATCATTCTAATATTGGGATGACAGATTGGTACTTGTGTCATGCCATGTACATGTTGGTTTACTTGCATCTAAGGTATGAACTAACCAAGAGGTGGGGTTTGTAATGCACCCTTAAGAGGTTGGGTAGATGGGATTTGAGAAATCTCATATACCATTGGAGTAGGTTGTATTTGAGATACAACCATAACAGGTTGACTCGCTTGCGGTGTAACTTGGGTAGGTTGAGGTACAAACTGAAAAAATTGATAAGAAGCAACCTAGGGAGTAGTTGGGATAGGTTGAGAAGTTAGGATTCAATGTAAAACCAAACTAGGTTGAATAGGCAACATAGGATTCCAATGAGTAGAATCCATTCCTCGAAACAGAGGACCCATAGGAAGAGGACTTGAATAGGATGGAGCACCAACTTGTAGCATTTGATTATCATATGGGAAAATTCAAGCAAAGAGTTTCCCCCTAGATGGGGCATAAGGAGTAGATGGAGGTAAGTTCCTCCTAGGAGGAGGGTACCCAACATAGGACAAAGTAGGCTATTGTAGATGTCCTAATCCACTAAGAAATGGACCATATTGGTGCTCCAAAGAAGGTTGGCGCATAATAGGTGGAATAGGTTGTGAGGTGCTCGCTAAAGAGGTCCATATAGTATTCCTAATGAAGATGATAAAGGAGAAGTCCATGGACTATTTGGCACACCAGAAAAGGTTTTGAGACAAAGAAGGGTAGCGAGATAGCATTGATGGGCCACCATGTAAATGAGTTTCTAGTGAAGTTATAAACATAGAAGTTGTTACAACTTCGGTTAACTCACTCATCAAAGAAGACATGGGTTGAGAGATTGTCATTGAATCAATCATGTGTTGGGTTGTGTTATTTTTTTGGACCCTATATTAGGTTGGGCGACCCTATCTATGGTTTTGTGCATGATTTTCGCACATGGTTTTGGACGTGATGGTTTTCGGCCCATGGTTTTGGACGTGATGGTTTTCAATCCATGGTATTGGATGCTTCGGCATGTATAAATATGTATTGTAACATTGAAAGGAACATAATGAAAAATCAAGCTGGTAGTCTTGGTTTTGAGATCCAGGGGAAAATCTCTATGTGTATGTGTTCTATGTGTTATGCTCTCACATTGTTTATTTTCTGTGTTTTAGAATTCGTATGCAAGTAATTTCTATATGGGGTTAAAACCTACATTTGTTATCAGAGCAATTTTGGCTTCAAGGGGACGCCTTTGTTGTTGAGGGTGTTCATTCGGGCCTGCGGTAGACCACGTTCAGTGGGAGATCTGCGGGATCGATTCTGGTGGTGAAAGAAGATGGCAAGGAGTGGAAATATAGAGATCGAGAAATTTAATGGTCAGAGCTTTGAGTTGTGGAAGCTCAAGATGGAGGATTTGTTGGTGGATAAAGATCAGTGGATCATGGTAGATCTGGGTACTAAACCAACAAGAGTGTTTGATGAAGAATGGAAGAAGTTGGATCAGAAGGAAAAGAGCACAATACAATTATGTGTCTCAGATTCAGTATTGCTAAATGTATTAGGGGAAGCTACGATGAAGGCTTTGTGGGACAAGTTAGGGACTTTGTACTAATCTAAGTCTCTGGTGAATAAACTGTTCCTACGGAAAAAGTTGTATAACCTGAGGATGAAAGATGGAGACTTGGTGACAGAGCATATGAATGCATTTAATACTGTGGTAAGTCAGTTATCGTCTGTTGATTTCAAAATTTCATATGCATATAAGTGCATTAGTTTGTTGTGTTCTCTACCAGATTCGTGGGATACTCCGGTTATTGCAATAGGTAGCAATGAAACTACCTTGCAGTTTGATGAAATAGTCTCATCCTTGCTGACGAAGGAGATGAGACAGAAAAATATGGAGAGCTAGAATGGTTATGCCTTGTCTGTACGAGGATGGTCCCAGAACAGAAACAAAAATAAGTCATCGAGTGGGACTTCTAAATCTAGAGGGAGATCTAAATCTCCAGGAAATCCTGTAAAGGTGCTGTGCTGGAAATGCGGAAAGGAAGGGCACTACAAAAGGGACTATATATCTAAAGCTCCTGACAAAGGAAAGGGATCTGATGATGCTCCTTCTGCAGAGGTGAAAACCACCTCAGATGAAGGTGGGAATGTGTACTTGGCTTCTTCAAGTACGCATGTAGATCATGAGGCATGGTTGATTGATTCAGGGGCATCCTTTCATTTCACTCCCCATAGAGAGTGGTTCTACGAGTATGAGAAATACGATGGTGGTGATGTCTTCTTAGGGGATGATAGGAAGGCTAGAATCATTGGTCGCGGAAAATTAAAGTTGAAGTTGCAAGGTGGAAGGGTTAGAACACTTCTGGGTGTTCTACATATTCATACATTAGCCAAAAATTTGATTTTTGTAAGAAAGTTGGATGATACAAGTGCAAAAATAGTGTTTGAGAAGGATACCTGTAAGATGGTTCAGGGAGCACTGGTATTGATGTGGGGAGTTTGGATTGGAACTCTGTACAAGCTGCAAGGTAGCACTGTTGTTGATGGGTGCAATAATTCTGTGGTTCTTGAAAGAGGAGTAGAAAATCTAGTGATCTCTGGAGAGAAGATCATGTTGTGGCATCAAAGGCTTGGACACATTGGAGAGAAGGGCCTTTGAATACTTCATGGTAAAGGTATGGTAGAAGGTATGAGTAATAGCTCTTTGGATATGGATTTTCTATGAAAATTGTGTATATGGAAAGCAGAATCGGGTGAGATTCCCCTCTAGCGAAGAGAGGGTGAAACATATATTAGAACTTGTGCACGGTGATGTGTTTGGACCTGTGAAGGTACCATCACTGGGTAAGTCTGTGTACTATGTATCATTTATAGATGACTTCTCAAGGAATACATGGATATATTTCCTTAAGAAGAAATTTGAAGTCTTTGACAAGTTTACAGAATTTAAGGCTCTGGTGGAGAACCAAACAAAGAAGAAGATAAAGGTGCTGAGGACAGATAACGGTGGAGAGTTTTGCAGTAATGAATTTGAAGAATTCTGTAAGAAGTGTGGTATAGCATGGAAAAAGACTACTCCATATACACCTCAGCAAAATGGAGTTGTAGAAAGAATGAACAAGACGTTGATGGAAAGGAAAAGAAGCATACTTAGTGGTGTCGGGTTAGGACAAGAATCTTGCGCAGAGGCGGTGGAGAAAGCATGTTACCTGGTCAATAGATCACCTTCATCAGTGTCGGAGGATAAGACTCCACAAGAGGTATGGACTGGTAAGAAACCCTGACTTTCACATCTAAGGTATTTAGATGTGAGGCATCTGTACATGTTCCAAAGGAGAAATGAACCAAGTTGGATAGTAAATCTGAAAAGTGCATCTTTATTGGGTATAAGGATGGTTTAAAGGGTTATAAGCTTTGGAACCCAGTAACAAGGAAGGTTGTGTACAGCCGATATGTGGTGTTCAGAGAGGTGAAAGATGTTATTAAACACGAAGTCCAAACAAAAGAACCTGAGAAGATAGAGTTTGAGCTAAAGGAGGAAGAATCAAACTCTACAGTAGAGGAGGAATCAAAAGATGAAGAGCCACAAACTCCGGGTATGAGAAGATAAGTTTGAGAAAGAAGGCAACCAGAAAGGTATAGTCCATCTGATTTCTATTCAAATTTTGCTTTATCTATTATTGATGATGATCCCAGAGCTGTAAAGGAAGCATTAGATTTAGAGGATGGAAAACTCTGGAAAGAGGCCATGGTTGATGAAATGGCATCTTTGCACAAAAATGAGGCTTGGGATTTGGTGGAGTTGCCGGCTGGAAGGAAACCCATTGGCAGCAAATCAGTGTTCAAGAAGAAGACAAATGCAAAAGGAAAGGTGGAGAAATACAAAGCTCAGTTGGTAGCAAAAGGTTATTCCCAGGTGTTGGGAATTGATTTTGGTGATATTTTATCTCCTGTTGCCAAGGTAGCTTCTATTAGATTACTTTTATTTGTTGTTGTTACTTTTGATTTTGAGGTAGAACAAATGGATGTGAAGACTACATTTCTTCATGGGGATCTGGAAGAGGAGATCTACATGAAGCAACCTAAAGGCTTTGCGGTGAAGGGTAAGAAAGAACTTGTATGCAAGTTAAAGAAGTCTATGTATGGGTTAAAATAGTCACCAAGGATGTGGTATCATAAATTTGATACATTTATATGAGGAATTTGCTTCACCAGAAGAAAAGCAGATCACTGTGTGTATTTTAAATTAATTGGTGACCGTGTTATTTATCTGGTCTTGTATGTAGATGATATGTTGCTGGTTGAAAATGACAAAGAAATTATCCATGATTTGAAGACCCAATTGTCCTCCAAATGCGACATGAAAGATCTTGGTGCTACAAACTATATTTTGAGCATGGAAATTAAAAGAGATAGGGCAAAGAGGAAGCTCTGGTTAAACTAGAGGAAGTATGTCAAGACAATATTGCAGAGGTTTAATGTGCAGGATAGTAAACCGGTGAAGTTTCCTATTCCTGTAGGTGTAAAGTTATCTTCTTAACAGTGTCTGAAGACATAAGAAGAGGAAGAGGATAAGTCCTGTGTTCCATATGCAAGTGTAGTTGGTAGCCTGATGTATGCGATGGTCTATATTAGACCAGAAATTGCACATGCAATGGGAGTATTGAGCAGGTTTATGTCAAAACCAGGGAAGGAGCATTGGACAACAGTGAAGCGGGTCTTAAGGTATTTGCGTGGCACTAGTGATTATGGTTTGTGCTACCAAGGAAGACCAGGATTGGACAGGGTTTTGGATATCCATGGCTTTGTTGATTCGGAATGGGCTGGAGATCTGGATCAGAGAAGATCTACAAGTGGGTATGTCTTTAACCTATTTGGAGGTGCAGTCAGTTGGATGAGTAAGAAACAATCTGTAGTGGCACTATCAACGATAGAGGCAGAATACATGGTAGCCACTCATGCAAGCAAGGAAGCAGTTTGGTTGCAAAGATTGTGTTCAAGTATGGGGTTAGTACAGGGAGCTATAAGGGTAGACTGTGACAATCAAAGTGCAATTTTCTTGGCAAAGAACCTTGCTTACTATTCAAAGACAAATCACATTGATGTTTAGTATCAATTTGTGAGGGATATGATAGAAGACAAAAAGGTGTTGCTGGTAAAGGTGGACACTTTGAAGAATACTGCAGATGCATTTTTCAAAATCTGTGAGCTCTGAGAAGTTTTTTTGGTGTAGAGAAACAATGGGCGTTATAGGGCTGGATAAATGACTAAGCTCTCTTGTGGCCCCTTGTGGAAAGAAAACAACAAGTGGAAGAATGTTGGGTTGTGTTATTCTTTCCATGACTAGCCCATGTAGTGAACCAAGGGGTTAGAGGGGGGACAGAACCCCCCCTTCATTGTGCCAATTGCGCAGTGGGGGGGGGGGGGGGGGGGGGGGGTTTATGTGGTCTGAGGTAGTGCACCCAGAAAAAATAAAAAATAAAAATAAAATAAAATAAATAAATAAATAAAAAATAAAAAAAAATTGGACCCTATATTAGGTTGGGCAGAGCTACCTATGGTTTTTTGCATGATTTTCACACATGATTTTGGACATGATGGTTTTCGGTCCATGGTATTGGATGCTTTGGCATGTATAAATATGTATTGTAACAATGAAAGGAACATAATGAAAAATCAAGCTAGTAGTCCCGGTTTTGGGATCCAGGGGAAATATCTGTGTGTATGTGTTTTATGTGTTATGCTCTTGCATTGTTTATTTTCTGTGTTTTAGAATTCGTATGCAGGTAATTTCTGTATGGGGTTAAAACCTACATTATGGTTAAACTTGTGAAAGGAGTTTACCGAGGGAAGTTGAAAGGTGAATTAAAATAGGTTTGAGGTGAAGGAGATTTTGTTTGAGCAAGATGGATAAGAAAAGGATGAGCTTGATAAAGAGGATTCCCTCTTAAATGGACAGGAGATGAAAATCAAGACTCTTCTTCAGCAATTTCCTCAATAGTCAAAATATTGAGTGGAAGTTGTTCTCTGTTAGGACCAAAATGTATAGGTTGCAGTTGAGAAAAAGACAGAGGAAGAGAAGAACAAGACCTTGAAGTAGTCTATTTAGTTATCAAAGGCTTATTAGGTAGTATGACCTCAGGTTATAAATTATCTGAATCTGGAAATTCAAGTTCAATGATATCAAATTCTAATGTTTCAAGGGCTTCAGTTTCAACTGCGTCAGACTCACCAGTTGGTAAGGATGTGATTACGGGTCTAGTGCTTATGGGAAGTGATGATTATGGTTGGTTAACTTCTAACATGTTTCCAAAAGAGGTAGCTTCTAAAGTACCAATTTCGGTAGTTTTCGTTTTCTTATTCTTATGACGACCAGGTGTTTCCTATAGAGGTAAAGGAGATAATATTTTCATTCTACACGAATGACGGGGTTGTTGAGGGTGATCTTCCATAATGGATTAATAAATTTTAGAAATTAACAAAAAAAATAGAGAAAAATAGGGTTAACTATGCAAAAGGGTTTTCAATGTAACTGTGAAGTGCAATATATTGTTTCTAGTATGTGCAGGAAATCTCCCTAAATGATGTGTTTGGTGTATCATAGTAAACAAGGTGGTCGACTCGGTTACCTATGGAAGGATAGCAGCCTAATGGGGACTTCCAGAATATGCCTGGAGCTATGTGGAAGCGCAGTCTGTGGTAGTGTTTTCCAATGTGTCTTGTATGATAGGAAGTATTCCTATATACTTTTCATAATGGGAGTGCCATCCAATATACTCAAAGGTATGTGGAGAACGATCCAATAAACTTACGTATGTGGAATACTATTTATTCCCAAAATGTAACATAGACAAGTAATGACAACTCCTATGATTAACGAAGTCACAATACATCTCTAGCCTAGACCTCTATGTGTGTTGTTAATGCTCCAAATGCTCCTCAGGTTAATTGAATAAATTTTAGAGTTGATCTTCATATGATGCAACTAAAATGATGAAAATAACTCTTTCATTTGGATGAAAATCTATCTATGAAAAGGAAGAAACAAACAATGATGCAACAAACAAGAGTTTCCTAATTAGATATTTCAATGTGATATTCCAATGCAATTCAAAACCTTATATGCAATGCAAAAAATTGAATCTTTTCTTTTCTTTTGCTTTTCAATTTCAAATGCAATGAAAATGAAAATGAAGTTAGAACATTGACCAAAAGAACCCACATAGACTACGAATGTAATATGAAAAAGCTTTTATCTAATCAACAATCAAGCCCAATTGTTCACAAACCCTAATTGATAAGAAGAAATAAAAACCAAACAAATTCTCATCATAAGGAAATCAAATCTAAATGAAAATACACTTATGGTTTTTACAGAGACAATGGCTAGTTCAGAGACTCAGGAAAATTCAGTAAATCAAATCAGAATTCATAGCAAGGCATGAAAATGCAATTTTTGCATCCTATAGGAAGCATCGTAATCTAGACACAAGAACCAATGAAATGAATCACACTTCTAGAGAGTGACAGGTGTGGTCGGTCATTCTGTTTCATACCAAAAAGTGGGGTGGGGCTATTTTTGTTCAAAAGGTGAAACATAAAACCCTACCAATCTCAGACTAATGTTTTCCCAAGACCAATTACTATGTAAACAAGTCAATTTAATTTGGATTGAAATGTCCAATGATTGAATTTTTATTTGATTTTATTTCATATGGCATTTGCCATTTAATTGTGAGAATTGATTTGCAACTTTTGGTACAACATTTAAACAATGTCTATTCAGTAATAAGTCCAACTTTATTATGCATGTTTTAAGGGTTTTCCTCTTAGAATGATATTTTGATTACATCCAACATCAAAATGTTCCTAGGAGTCTTAATACATTAACATATGCATTATTCAATTATGTATTGGACAGACATTTGCAACACATCTAAATACACAATCCATAATCATACATTATACAAGAGAGTAGAATAAAAGTGGGAGACATCCATAGATAGAAAATTGTATATAATGTTTGGCTTTACAAAAATTGTGTCCACGACACAGATGGCCACACGACCTATGATATCAAAATACATGTAGATAAAATATTTTTGAAAATCCTATTGGGTGACTAATATCTATGATGTCGTAGATATCATACCATCACCCAAGCAACTTTGCAGAGCAAATGAATGATACGCTCTAGCAACCCTATGGTGTATCGTTGCAGAAGGATGGGGAACTCATTAATCGATGTGGCAAATATATTATGGGTCAAAACATCAATATGATGCTTGAACTTGGTGAGTATCCCCATAGCTTCGAGATCACCAATCTCTTCCTCCACCCTTGAAACATTAGCCTATACAAGATGTGGTTGTTCTCGTCAATGAATGGGCAACAGGCCTACTAGTTGCACAGGTGTAATATCTACGCTTAAAAAACCAATTGTTAGTCTTTGATACATAAAACATAAAAAAATTATAAAATCCAAAACACCAAAAAATCCAAAATAATTTTATTTTACTTGCATCACTCCATTACTCACCTTTAGGTAAAACAAGCTTCGGGTCTCCGCGAAAATCAACTCCAGCATATCGGTACTCCTCTATCATCATTAGCTTCTTTCAAAACCATTTGAAGAAATTAGGGGAAAAACTCATTGTAGGTGTTCTCCCATGATGAAACATCAGATCTACCCATTTCCTAACGCAAGGTACTCTAGGTCCCAGAAACTCACAAGATATCCACTGAGGACGAATAAATGGTATCCCTTATAAGGAAAAGGATATTATCATAGAACCATTTCCAAATTTCTTCAGTCATCATGTATTTTCCCGATTTAGATGCTCCTTTAGGTTGGCTAGAACCCCTTCACACGAGTTAAATATTGTAGGCTCCAAGCACTCTAAGGTGTATTGTATCTGGGTCTTGATGGCTAAATGCAAAGTAGCATAGCCAATTAGTTGGGTAATGGTAAAAAGGATTGTCCTAAGAGGAAGTCATACCACATTCTTTATCTCAAGCTTCCCATCCTTCTTTATTCTAGCGTGAGGTCAACAATGAACATAAATGTAATCCTTCACTATCTCCCCACCTCTCCTCAATCCAGATAGTTAAATGGGAGCTCCTCTCCATGATAGTTTGGTAAGGAAATAGATGTCCTCAACATCTATCATGATAGTTTGTACCCAAAACTTGAATCATTGTCCCTACGTGTCCAAACATTCGACTAAATACTCTAGTAACTCTAACTGGGCGTTCATGTCTGAAATCATGAAAAGAATGAGAAGCCCACAGTTTCTCAAAGCTTGAATTGTTGTTGGGTCATTGGATGCAATCATATCTTAAGCCTCATTCTCTCTTTACCTACAAATCAAAGTCATTTCTCTTTGGTAAATGTCTCAAAATAACATGGAATAACATATAGAATCAACCATTTGAAAACTTTTGGGATAAAAAGAAACTCAAAATCAAATTTTTGAAAACCCTTTGCACCCATCACAATGTCTCTTTCTTGGACATAGTGACCCATCACACTCACCCCCACTAGTGAGTGCATTGGGTTTCCTTTCCCAGCATTATTTTTACTTACCCATTGCACCTCACGATATAGGGAGGGTGCGATAGGCTGAGGGTGACTTTCTAAACCTAAAATCTTAAAAATTATCGTAAAAAATGAATGAAATGAGAAATGTAAACTGTAAGAATGAAAAGAAAAAATAGATCTCTTACTTGGAACTGATGGCACTCGAAATGGTCCACTGTATTGGCCATAATCAACTGCTGAAGATCGAAGGAAAAAATCCACTAAGAATTCACTCAACTTAGTAAAAATGGAAATGGTAAAAAATGATTACTTTTTCACTATTTGTGGCCAAAATTATTCATTATTTTAATATATTTTAGCTTTTCTTAATATTTTTACCTAATTCTTATCATATATCATGTATTTTTAATCTTTTGTGGTGTTCTAAGCAGTTTAAAAAGTAATTGGAGGATTTAATGAAGACGATAAGTTGAATACAAGTCATTTTGATGAACGAGTATACTTTTATCACAATTTCAGCCTCGTTAAACCTACAGAAAAAGAACCCGCTAGGGTCCTCTTTTATCTCTTTTCAGACTCCCAAAGCATGAAAAGATTGTCGAGCACTTGTATTTTCGAACTCATTAAAGTAAATGAAAATACGTCACTCAATATAAGTTTAACCCTTTTCCAAATTAGGATAGACTATTTATGAGAAAGGAATACTTTAGTCGAACATGACTAAAATGTTCTCTTGGGTATTGTTTTATGCCTTTTCGGGCCCATAAGACTAAATTTACAAAAATCAACCTCTTGGGTTTATCTTTTTCACCTCTTTTACAAACTCTCTAAACACGAAAAAGGAATCAAGTTATGCCTTCACTTGACTCATAAAACTATTAAATAGCGATGGACTCATTAAGATGATGAGACCAAACCACTCCTCCTTAGGGTTTGTTAAAATACTTAGAAGGATTCATCCGAAGGATGAACTTATAGATTAAGCATATGTTATCCTCCTCAAACTTGTCAAAAATAAAGAGGTATTAGCCAAAAATGGTTGGGAAACTGGGGAGAAAGGGCATTTACATATTAATGTCAATGAGTTTCTTTTGAACATTGCACTCTTTCACTTCATCTTCGTGACTTCTTTGGGTAGGGGAATATGTTTGCCTCAATGTTGATTACATCTCCATTATAGGTCTTGGAGTCAATGCTACCAACTCTATTCAATGTCGCTAACATGTTCAAGAGAAATTCCACCCTCAGTTGACATCAGTTATAATATCGTAAGCCTCACTTCATTTCTACCACTCTTGAATGAGCTTTGCATCATTACATTTTGTCTCAAATCCTGACACTTGTTTCATGTCGTTAATGGGGGATACATCAAGGCCCTCTTTCACCAAGTTGCTTCCTGTCGACATCAACACATTATCCTTGAATTTTACCTAGAAACTCCCTCTAGTGCCTTGGAACTTGCATACCTTAATAGAAAGTTTCCTTGCTTTTGGCGACAAATTCTCATCATTGGCCTTCGACTGGAAGGTTTTGTGTGATGTTCGACTTAAAATAATTCATTCACATCACATAGATTTTATTGTAGTACCTTGCTAGCCATTATCATTATTGGTGGTTCCTCTCGCATCTGTTAATGACCTACATCATTGGCCAATAATCAAATGGTGCCTACCATGTTTGACTCCAACTCATTTATTCACATGGTTAGACTCGTACTATCAAGTGACAAGGTAGAAGACCCAAGATCTAGTTTCATCCATTCGGGTTGCCCTTTCAGGATTCATATTAGATCACGAAGTATGATAGCTATGATATTTCAAAAAGTCATCCAAGCATGGGTCCACCATTTGTTATTAGTGGACATGAATTTGATTACTGTACATGTAATATTGGCTTATGTGCTAAGTATGGGTATGCCTACCTCAACAATAATATCATGATGATAATGTATTGTAATGGATGATGATATCAACCTTTTCTTGATCCATACTTGTCACAAAGTAAAGCACTTCAATCCTCAACCACTACTTTTGACTTTGTACTTTAGGGGGCAATTTGTTACAGGTCATTTTGTCACATATGTTCAAATGGCCTAGAAACTGGGTCAATCAATATCCTTAACACATTGAAATCATCCCTTTGCAAATCGTTAAGAATTATCTCTCTAAAAGGTCCAAGAATTATAGGCTTATCAGCCCAAAAACTCATTTTTGGACACATCATACCTTCTCTTCTATGCAAACTACATTGTTGCATGTTGCATAATTGAGCAACTATGATACCCTTCACATGTTTCCTTTGTTGCAGGTGCGGTGGTTCTATAATTATGAAACTTCTCTTTCTAGAAGCTTCTAAGGTGGTTTTAACCATTTAGTATTGATTGTGATCTCGAACTCCTATCCTATAGGTCTTATCTCTTATCCCTGGAGCTTATCCTCCTTTAATGTGGATCTAAGTCCTTGACTAGTAAAAGTAAAACTACTACATTTACCATATAAATTCACTGCCTCCCATAGAGTCTAGGTTGGCTTTTGGAGACTCTTAGTTATTCCTTGACATTGTTGTTTTTAGCTAAGGATCCATTACCATCCTTGAGTTGTGATTGAAGGCTTGATTTGTGGCTAAGGAAGGACAAGTTTGGTGGGAGACATATACATCGTCAAGAACTCCAAAAGGGTCGAAATATTCTCCCACATTTCAATAATAATAAAAAAAATTTGTTTTCCTATACTTATGTCTATTTGATGCATATATATTTCAATTCTCTCTTGACTCATTGATTAGATATATTAGTCTGTACTATGTATATATTGTACTTCTTTTTCTTGTTATAGTTGTTATGTAGGTTCCATTTATAGAAATTGGAGTTGGAGCTAAATTTCACAAGCCAAGAGAAGAGGAGGACTTGTATTGGATTCTAGGTAGGCCTTTCCTCCATTTTCTAATTTCTTTTAGGTAAACATTTAGCCTTTTTTATTCTATTGTTTCTAGATCAAGCCATTAGATATAGGGAGCTCACTTTTGTCTGCATGAATGAATTTTTCATCAAACAATAGTGATTTCCCTTAAATGTCTTCTAGTTTGTTCTAGAAAAAATAATCTAGGGATGTGCTTAATTATATTTTTTATTGTTGGCCTCATATCCTAAATTTGCTCAATAAGGATATTCAAATAAAAACCAACCAATTCTTGCTCTATCTCTCTATGGTCTTCGAGATTCTACCCCTGCAAATTTTTTAGACTAGAGATTCTATTGTGCTACCTATTTTGTATCATTGAGCAATGAAAAAAATTGGAAACTTTTCCCCGTCCTTAATCCATTGAATTTTAGATTTCCTCTTCCATAAACTCTATTCCCACTTAAGTCTTTCCTTTAACTAAAGTTTAGTTATGGGTTCCTTGTGATCTATTTCCCATGATCTTCCCTCTTCCATGATTGTCTACTATAAGGATTCCATTTCTTGCTTTAGTCTTTTCTCATCCATATGTATGTTACCAAATTGACACTACCAACATTCTTGACCTTCTAAGTCAACAAAGCTATGGTGATCATGGAAAGCTTTTTGGAGCATAGAAATAAAATACTAGAGAATTCCAAGTAATATCCTATCTTCTTAAATTGAGATAAACCACATTGATCTTACTAGACATTAATCATCATCATCACCGTTATGATTATAAATATTTATTTATTTATTAATGTAAAATATTATGCAAGCAACTTTTTTTAAATTTTTAATACTATTTTTTAAAGTTCATTTTATATGATTATATTGGTGGAGATAACTAAAATATTATAACAAAATAGTGGCTATTGAATTGGAAATAGGAAAAAACCATCATCACCATTGTGATTATAAATATTTATTTATTTGTTAATTTAAAATATTATGCAAGTAATTTTTTAATACTATTTTTTAAATTTCATTTTATATGATTATATTGGTGGAGATAACTAAAATACTAGCACAACCATATTTACCAATATGGCTGATATATGCTGATAGGCATATATCAAGCATATATACAACCAAATTTTCCAATGTGGTTGATATATGATGATAGGCTTATATCAACCACATTAATAATTATTATGGGTATTTAGGATTATTAATAGTTATATAAATATTAATAACCAGATTATTTATATATATCACTGTATAAATATTATATAAATATTATAATAATTATATAAATTCCTATATATATTAATTAATAATAAGAATAGCTCATAATAATATTAGATTATCATTATATTATTTAAATAATCTAATAATATAAAATTATAAAAAAATAATAACAATTATATTGTATTTATAATAATAAAATATAATAATAATAATAATATTTGATTATAATATTATAATAATATTATATTATTATTGTATTATTATAATAATATACAAATATAATTACATATTATCATAATAATATAATCAATATTATTAGGAGCTTATATTATTATTATAATATTTATAAATAATATATAGAAATAATCTTGTTGTTAATTTTTATATAGTTATTAATAATATTTGATTATCATATTATAATAATATTATATTATTATAATAATATACAAATATAATTATAATAATAATAATAATATAATCAATATTATTATAATAAAAACAATAAAGACCAATTATTTATTATTTATGATAATTAATAACTATACAAATAATAGCAACTATATTCTTATATAATTATATATTTATGATTATTATGTTAATATTATTATAATAATATAAACTCATAATATTATTATTATTATTAGGCTTTAGTATTTTTAATATTTATCTTAGGGTTTGTATAGATAGGGTTAATTATTATTCGTATTTAAGAGTATTAATAACTATATAAATATTAACAACGAGATTATTTACATATATTACAGTATAAATATTAAATTAATTTTATAATAATTATATAAACTCCTAGTATATGTTAATTAATAATAATAGCGCATAATTATATTAGATTATCATTATATTATTTAAAAAATCTAATATAAAATTATTAAAAAAAAATAACAATTATATTGTATTATTATAAAAAATAAAATATAATAATAATAATAACTTTAATATTAATATTAATATTTGATTATAATATTATATTGTTATTATATTATTATAATAATAAAAATATAATAATTATTATAATAATAATATAATCAATATTATTATTTATGATAATTAATAACTATACCAATAATAGCAAATATATTTTTGTATATTTATATATTTATGATTATTATATGAATTTTATTATAATAATATAAACTAATAATAATAATAATAATAATAATAATAATAATAATATTATTATTATTATTATTATTATTATTATTATTATTAGGCTTAGGCTTTAGTATTTTTAATATTTATATTAGGGTTTGTATACATTGGGTTTATAATATTAGTTCCTTTTGTTTATTATTACCTAAGGGTTTAATACTAAAATCTCAAGGGATTATGAACCAACGGGAATAATACTAAACAAAAAGGACTAATATTATAAACCCAAGGAACTAATAAACCCAACTCTTTAATATTATAAACCTAAGGAATTAGTGAACCCAACGGATAAATATTAAAAACCTAAGGGATCAAGAAGCACAAGGAATTGATATTACAAACACAAGAGAAACATAAAGATGACGATGATTGATATTATAAACCCAAGTTAATAATAAACCCAACAGATTAATCCTAAAACCCCAAGGGATTATGAACTGAAGGAAATAATGTTAAACCCAAGGGACTAATATTATAAACCCAACATTGTAAACCCTAATATAAATATTAGAAAGACTAAAATAAACATGGTTTATTTTCATGGTGAGAGAATCCTTGTCACAATGTGACATTCAACCATGGTTGGCCATGGTTGTCTATGATTGACAATGGTTGACCATGATCGATATTATAAACCTAAGGGAATAATAAACCCAAGGGATTGATATTATAAATCCAAATGAACAAAAAACCAAGGGATTAATACTAAAACCCCAAGGGACTAACATTATAAACCCAATCATTGGTAAACCCTAATACAAATATTAGAAAGACTAAAATAAACATGGTTTATTTTCATGGTCAGAGAATCCTTGTCACAATGTGACATTCAACCATGGTTGCCCATGGTTGTCTATGATTGACAATGGCTGACCATGATCGATATTATAAACCTAAGGGAATAATAAACCCAAGGAATAATAAAACTAAGTGATTAATACAAAAACCCCAAGGGATTATCAACCCAAGGGAATAATATTAAACCCCTGGGACTAATATTATAAACCCAAATGAATAATAAACCGAATGGAGTAATACTAAAACCCCAAGCAAATACGAACCCAAGGGAATAATATTAAGCCCAAGGGACTAATATTATAAACCCAATATTCGTAAACCCAAATATAAATATTACAAACACTAAAATAAACATGTTTTATTTTCATGGTGAGACAATATTTGTTAAAATGTGACATTCAAGCATGGGACTAATAGTATAAACCCAACATTGGTAAACCCAAATATAAATACTACAAACACTAAAATAAACATGGTTTATTTTGATGGTGAGACAATTCTTGTCACAATGCAACATTCAACCATGATTGACCATGTTTGGCTACGATTGACAATGGTTTACAATGATTGATATTATTAACCAAGGGAATAATAAACCCAAGGGATTGATATTATAAACCCAAATGAACAATAAACCCAAGGGATTAATACTAAAACCCCGATGAACAATAAACCCAAGGGATTAATACTAAAACCCGAAGGGATTATGAACCCAATGGAATAATATTAAACCCAAGGGATTAATACTAAAACTCCAATGAACAATAAACCCAAGGGATTAATAGTAAAACCCCAAGGGGTTATGAACCTAATGGAATAATATTAAACCCAAGGGCCTAATACTATAGACCCAACAATCATAAACCCAAATCTAAATAGTACAAAGACAAAAATAAACATGACTTACTTTCATGGTGAGACAATATTTGTCAAAATGGGACATTTAACCACGGGACTAATATGGTAAACCCAAATATAAATATTACAAACACTAAAATAAACATGGTTTATTTTCATGGTCAGACAATCTTTGTCAAAATGAGACATTCAATCATCGGACTAATATTATAAACCCAAATTTGGTAAACCCAAATATAAATACTACAAACACTAAAATAAACATAATTTATTTTGACGGTGAGACAATCCTTGTCACAATGCGAGAATCAACCATGGTTGACCATGATTGGTATTATAAACCTAAGGGAATAATAAACCCAACGGATTGATATTATAAACCCAAAGGAATAATAAACCTAAGGGATTAATACTAAAACCCCAAGGGATTATGAACTGAAGGGAATAATATTAAACCCATGGGACTAATATTATAAACCCAATATTGATAAACCCAAATATAAATACTATGAACACTAAAATAAACATGGTTTATTTTGATGGTGAGACAATCCTTGTCACAATGCAACATTCAAACATGGTTGACCATGGTTGGCTATGATTGACAATGGTTGACCATGATTGATATTATAAACCTAAGGGAATAGTAAACCCAACTTATTTACATTATAAACCCAAATGAATAATAAACCCAAGGGATTAATACTAAAACCAAAGGGATTATGAACCCAAGGGAATAATATTAAGCCCAAGGGATTAATACTAAAACCCCAAGGGATTATGAACCCAAGGGAATAATATTAAGCCCAAGGGACTAATATTATAAACCCAACATTTGTAAACCCAAATATAAATATTAGAAAGACTAAAATAAACATGATTTATTCATGGTGAGACAATCCTTGTGACAATGTGACATTCAACCATGGTTGACCATGATTGATATTATAAACATGAGGTAATAATAAACCCAAGGGATTGATATTATAAACCCAAATGAATAATAAACCCAAGGGATTAATACTAAAACCCCAAGGGATTATGAACCCAAGGGAATAATATTAAACCCAAGGGACTAATATTATAAACCCAACATTCGTAAAACCAAATATAAATATTACAAACACTAAAATAAACATCATTTATTTTCATGGTTAGAAAATCCTTATGACAATGTGACATTCAAGCATGGTTGACCATGGTTGGCTAGGATTGACAATGGTTTACCATGATCGATATTATAAACCTAAGGGAATAATGATGTCGGATTACCCCTGATTTACGCATAGTATGCATGTACAATGCATAATCACATTCATCCCAGGAATTGTTAGCTCTCTGGTGAGTTAAATCCTCAAGACATTATATGGTTAAGGCCCCCATTAGTTAAAACTCATGTGGGAACATTCATCTATTAGCACATAGTCTAACCCTTCATATTCTTTCACTATTGGGAATTAAATCAACTCCCAAGCCTTCATTAACCCTTTTATTAAAGCCTTTCCCTAAATCCTTCCTATCGTTACTATCGGGACACATAAACCCTTCTAAAACCTTTATAAAACCCTTTAACCACATATATAAACAAAACCCCCTTTTAAACTTTGGGTTATAACTGGACTAAACCATAAAACCCTTCTATCGGCGCTTTAATCCTTCGTAAACCATTTACAAAGGAAATAACCCCAAACACGCAAATACTTACCTTTTCTGCCTTTCATAAGCCTTGCACAGTTATCGATAATTACCTTTATCACAATCAGCCATCACAGTTGCCCACAGTCTTATCCCATATATGCTCTGTCGCACCTCTGATTCCAATATGTGACTATCAGAACAATTAAACCACCTTTTAATATGAAAAGAAGGAAATACACTAAAATTCTGCTCCGAACCATATAGCGGAACTCAGAATTTATACGTCTGCACTTATATTTATTTTTGGGTCCACCCCTCCATATAAACCTTCCGCTGCGCTACTCCTCCTCCGATCTTCGATCGTCGATCCGCCCGATCTTCGACCAACGCTTATCACTATCGGCTATCAGCTATCGCTTGATCCCTACACTTTAAAACTTCTGATCCGACATGTGTTTACGGACCCAATGGGTTCTAAGTCGCATTCGATAAGGTTTCGAGTCCGGCCATACATCGCATGTCGCAATCGCTTCCTCCCTTTGAAAGATTGCGATGCGATCTCGAAACCAATGTAAAGCGTTGGATCTGCGAGAGGAGATCAATGGCAGAGGATAATGTGAAGGCCGATGAGTGGACCCGATGATATTTATAAATGTGGATGTATAAATTTTGAGATCCACTTATATGGTTCGGAGTGGAAATTTAATGTATTTCCTTTGTATTTCTATAAAGTGTTGTGCTGAGGGCTTTTATGCAACGGTGTTATTCAAACGCTCCAATATTCTCATATCAGAGTCGGAGGGGGATAAAGGTATGTATGTGGTATGACCATTGTAAGTGGCGATGAGCGACTGTGACAAAGGTGATTCTCGGGAATTATGCAAAGACCGAGGATTGGCGGAAAGAGGGATGATGTATGTGGTTTTATGTGCTATCAATTATAAAGGGTTTATAATGGATTGAAGCACGATAGAAGGGTTTTAAGGTTACGCATAATTATAACCCAAAGTTAAAAGAGGGTTTTGTATATGGTGTAGAATAAGGATTTAATAATGGCTTAGAGGGGTTGTATGAATCTCGATATTAAAGGGAATGAAGGTTAAGGGGTGATTAAAGTCCCGATAATGAGGATTTAGACTTTGGGTTAGTCTATTAATATGTTTCCACATGAGAGATAATGGAAAGGGCCTTAACCATTACTATTAATGAATTTTTGACCTAGTAAGTCATATCTATTCCTGGGAAAATGGTTTATGCATAGGTCTACATGCATACTGTGGGTAAAGCAGGGGTAACCCTGTGTGAGATGTTGGACCATGGTAGATCATTAATAAAACTGCATACACAACCATTGTTAAATGTGGTTTAAAATGGTTGACCATGGTTGATTTTCATATTGAGATAATATTTCTCAAATCTTGTGATGTTGGACCATGGATATGAATTGCCATGGTTGATGATGGTTGAAAATTGTTTATTTTCATATTGATAAAAAATATTTCAAAATGCGACATTGGACAAAGAGACCTATCTGATTAATAAACCCGAGCGATTAATATGAAAAAGCCAAGGGAATAACATTAAACCTTATGATTAATATGTTTGAACATGGTTGGCTATGATTGATAATGGTTGACCATCATTGATATTATAAACCTAAGGGAATAGTAAACCCAAGGGATTAATACTAAAAACACAAGGGATTTTCACTAAAACCCCAAGGGATTATGAACCCAAGGGAATAATATTAAACCCAAGGGACTAATATTATAAACCCAACGTATATAAACCTTAAGACAAATATTATAAACATTGAAATAAACATGATCGACCATCATTGATGTTCATATTGAGACAATCCTTATCACAATTCCATGTTGGACCATGGTCGACATCATAATAAACCATGTTTGACTCAGGAATAATAAACCCAAGCGATTGATATTATAAACCCAAGGGATTAATACTAAAACCCCAAGGGATTATGAACCAAAGGGAATACTATTAAACAAAAGGGACTAATAATATAAACCCAAGGGAATAATAAACCCAAGTGATTGATATAATAAACCCAAAGGAATAATAAACCCAAGGGATTAATACTAAAACCCCAAGGGATTATGAACCAAAGGGAATACTATTAAACAAAAGGGACTAATAATATAAACCCAAGGGATTGATATAATAAACCCAAAGGAACAATAAACCCAAGGGATTATTATTTATTTTCATGGTGAGACAATCCTTGTCACAATGTGACATTCAAGCATGGTTGGCTATGATTGACAATGGTTTACCATGATCGATATTATAAACCTAAGGGAATAATAAACCCAAGGGATTAATATGAGAAACCCAAAGGAATAATAAAATGAAGGGATTAATACTAAGACCCTAAGGGATTATGAACCCAAGGGAATAATATTAAATCCAAGGGACTAATATTATAAACCCAACGTATATAAACCCTAAGAAAAATATTATAAACATTAAAATAAACATGATCGACCATCATTGATTTACATATTGAGACAATTCCTATCACAATTCCATGTTGGACCATGGTCAACATTATAATAAACCATGTTTGACTCGGGAATAATAAACCCATGCAATTGATATTATAAACCCAAGGGATTAATACTAAAACCCCAAGGGATTATGAACCTAAGGCAATATTATTAAACAAAAGGGACTGATAATATAAACCCAAGGGAATGATGAACCCAAGGGATTGATATAATAAACATGAGGTAATAATAAACCCAAGGGATTGATATTATAAACCCAAGGGATTAATACTAAAACCCCAAGGGATTATGAACCCAAGGGAATAATATTAAACCCAAGGGACTAATATTATAAACCCAACATTCGTAAACCCAAATATAAATATTACAAACAGTAAAATAAACATCATTTATTTTCATGGTTAGAAAACCCTTGTGACAATGTGACATTCAAGCATGGTTGACCATGGTTGGCTATGATTGACAATGGTTTACCATGATCGATATTATAAACCTAAGGAAATAATAAACCCAAGGGATTAATATGAGAAATCGAAAGGAATAATAAAACGAAGGGATTAGTACTAAAACCCCAAGGGGTTATGAACCCAAGGGAATAATACTAAATCCAAGGGACTAATATTATAAACCCAACGTATATAAACCCCAAGAAAATATTATAAACATTAAAATAAACATGATTGACCATCATTGATTTCCATATTATAAACCTAAGGTAATAGTAAACCCAACTTATTTACATTAATACTAAAACCCCAAGGGATTAATACTAAAACCCTTAGGGATTATGAACCAAAGCGAATAATATTAAGCCCAAGGGATTAATACTAAAACCCCAAGGGATTATGAACCCAAGGGAATAATATTAAGCCCAAGGGACTAATATTATAAACCCAATATTGATAAACCCAAATATAAATACTACAAACAAAAAAATAAACATGGTTTATTTTAATCATGAGACAATCCTTGTCACAATGCAACATTCAAACATGGTTGAGCATGGTTGGCTATGATTGACAATGGTTGACCATGATTGATATTATAAACCTAAGCGAATAGTAAACCCAAGGGATTAATACTAAAATCCCAAGGGATTATGAACCCAAGGGAATAATATTAAACCCAAGGGACTAATATTATAAACCCAACGTATATAAACCCTAAGACAAATATTATAAACATTGAAATAAAAATGATCGACCATCATTGATGTTTATATTGAGACAATCCTTATCACAATTCCATGTTGGACCATGGTCGACATTATAATAAACCATGTTTGACTCAGGAATAATAAACCCAAGTGATTGATATTATAAACCCAAGGGATTAATACTAAAACCCCAAGGGATTATGAACCAAAGGGAATACTATTAAACAAAAGGGACTAATAATATAAACCCAAGGGATTGATATAATAAACCCAAAGGAACAATAAACCCAAGGAATTATTATTTATTTTCATGGTGAGACAATCCTTGTCACAATGTGACATTCAAGCATGGTTGGCTATGATTGACAATGGTTTACCATGATCGATATTATAAACCTAAGGGAATAATAAACCCAAGGGATTAATATGAGAAACCCAAATGAATAATAAAACGAAGGGATTAATACTAAGACCCCAAGGGATTATGAACCCAAGGGAATAATATTAAATCCAAGGGACTAATATTATAAACCCAACGTATATAAACCCTAAGAAAAATATTATAAATATTAAAATAAACATGATCGACCATCATTGATTTACATATTGAGAAAATTCCTATCACAATTCCATGTTGGACAATGGTAGACATTATAATAAACCATGTTTGACTCGGGAATAATAAACCCAAGCAATTGATATTATAAACCCAAGGGATTAATACTAAAACCGCAAGGGATTATGAACCTAAGGCAATATTATTAAACAAAAGGGACTAATAATATAAACCCAAGGGAATAATGAACCCAAGGGATTGATATAATAAATCCAAAGGAATAATAAACCCAAGGGATTAACACTAAAACCTCAAGGGATTATGAACCCAAGGAATTATTAATATTAAAAAGTTGAAGAATGAAGAAAACCAATAATTTGATATTATAAACCATTGGGAATTAATAAACCCAAGGGAAAAATATTAGAAACCAAAGGGATAAAAAATGGCAAGGGATTAATAGGAATTAATTTTTTAAACCCAACGGATTGATCAACCCACGTGACTATGAATATTATAAACCTAATGGATCAATAAACCCTAGGGATTGTTAATATTATGATTTTCATATTGACACAATCTTTGTCAATGCGATGTTGGACCATGATTGAACATGATTGATTTTCATATTGAGAAAATATTTGTCACAATGTGATGTTGGACCATGGATGGTTTTCATATTGAGACAATCTTTGTCCCAATGTGACGTTGTACCATGTTTGACCATGGATGACCATGGTTTTCATAATGTGACATTGGACCAAGAGACCATCTTCGTCACAATGTGACCATGATTATTGACCATGGTTGACCATGATTAAGAATGGTTGATTTTCACATTGAGACATCTTTGTGACAATGGGATGTTGGACCATGGTTGATTTTCATATTGACCATGGTTGACCATGATTGACCATGATTGATTTTCATTTGAGACAATATTTGTCACAATGCGGCATTTGACCATGGTAGACCATGATTGAAGATGGTTGACATGGCTGATTTTCATATTGAGACAATAATTCTTATAATGTGATGTTGGACCATGTTTGACCATGAATGGCCATGGTTGACGATGATTGACCATGGTTGATTATCATATTGAGACAATCTTTATCACAATGTGACATTGGACAAAGAGACAATCTTCGTCACAATGTGAACATGATTATTGACCATGGTTGACCATAGTTGACAATGATTGACCATGGTTGATTTTCACATTGAGACAATCTTCATCAAAATGCGACGTTGAAACATGGTTGACCATGGTTGATTTTCATGTTGAGACAGTTCTTTCACAATGTGATGTTGGACCATGGCTGACCATGATTGACGATGGTTGATTTTCATATTGACCATGGTTGACCATGATTGACCATGGTTGAGCGTAATTTTAATATTGTTAATTAAATGTTATGAATATTAATAATTAGTAATTATAAATATTAATAACTAATATTAAAATTAACATTTATAAATATTAATAATATTAAAAGTAATATTAATGTTGGTATTCATATTAATCAATATTAATATTAATATATAAGTGTGTTGTTAAGCATCGATGGCAAATTATGAGTGAGTAGTGTATTTTGCATATCATAGATGCAGGCGGAGTGCGCAATAATTAGCCGAAGGACCAGAACCTGAAGAAACCCCAAAACCACAGATATGCTGAAGAAATAGTGTAAAACATAAGTAAACAGAGTAGCGGAGGAGTAAAGTATCGTTGAACAGCAACCGTTAGATCTCACAGATCAACAGCCAGAATCAAATTGCAGAAAGTGGAACATCGGGATCGCATCGCAATCTTTGAAAAAGGAGGAAGCGATTGCGACATGCAATATGTAGCGGAACCAAAAACTTATCAAATGAACCCTAGAACCCCATCGGGTCCATAATACATGTTGGAGTGGTTTTTAAATAGTGTAAGCGGATTATCAGGCGGAGGAAGAATGGTAAGTGGTATCGGAGGGCAAGCACCCGATTCCACTTAGTGTTTGACACATAGCAGCGAGCGGAGTGGGGAAACCACTTTATCGGGCGGTTAAACCCCGTGCGTGTTGGCAACCCGAAACCAATGTAAAGCATTGGATCTGCAGGAGGAGATCAATGGCAGAGGATAATGTGAAGGCCGATGAGTGGACCCGACGATATTTATAAATGCGGATGTATAAATTTTGAGATCCACTTATATGGTTCAGAGTGGAAATTTAATGTATTTCCTTTGTATTTCTATAAAGTGTTGTGCCGAGGGCTTTTATGCAAAAGTGTTATTCAAATGTTCCAATAGTCACATATCGGAGTCGGAGGGGGATAAAGGTATGTATGTGGTATGACCACGGTAACTGGCGATGAGTGACTGCGATAAAGGTGATTCTCGGGAATTGTGCAAAGACTGAGGATTGGCGGAAAAAGTTATCATGTATGTGGTTTTATGTGTTATCAGTTATAAAGGGTTTATAATGGATTGAAGCGCGATAGAAGGGTTTTAAGGTTAAGCACAATTATAACCCAAAGTTAAAAGAGGGTTTTGTATATGGTGCGGAATAAGGATTTAATAATGGCTTAGAGGGGTTGTATGAGTCCTGATATTAAAGGGAATGAAGGTTAAGGGGTGATTAAAGTCCCGATAATGAGGGTTTAGACTTTGGGTTAGTCTATTAATATGTTTCCACATGAGAGATAATGGAAAGGGCCTTAACCATTACTATTAATGAAGTTTTGACCTGGTAGGTCATATCTATTCCTGGGAAAATGGTTTATGCATAGGTCTACATGCATACTGTGGGTAAAGCAGGGGTAACCCTGCGTCAGATGTTGGACCATGGTAGACCATTAATAAAACCGCATATACAACCATTGTTAAATGTGGTTTAAAATGGTTGACCATGGTTGATTTTCATATTGAGACAACATTTCTCAAATCTTGTGATGTTGGACCACGGATATGAATTGCCATGGTTGATGATGGTTGAAAATTGTTTATTTTCATATTGATACAATCTTTGTCACAATGCGACGTTGGACAAAGAGACCTATCTGATTAATAAACCCGAGCGATTAATATGAAAAACCCAAGGGAATAACATTAAACCTTATGATTAATATTAAATCCTAGGAACATAAACCCTAATATTAATAAACCTAAGGGATTAATATTATAAACGAAGGGGATTATAAACTAAAGAGATTAATTTTAAACCATAAGATTAATGTTATAAACCATAGGTTTAATATTAAACCCTAGGAATACAAACCCTATGATTAATATTAAAACCCTAGGATCAATATTATAAACCAAAGCGATTACTAAAAGCATTGGACTAATATCAAAAACCTGAGGGATTATAAACTGAAAAGAATAACATTAGACCCAACGATTAATATTAAACCCTAGGAATATAAACCCTAAGATTAATATTATAAACCTTAGGATTAATACTATAAAAACCAATGATTAGAAACCAAAGGTCATACATAAATGGATTAATACATGTATATATTGGTTATTTGTGTTCTTCACAATCTTGGAAATGATTCTACAAATCAAACCATTTTTTTTAATGTGGAAACGAATATTTTTATCACTATAAAATTATAGTGTTTTCTTGGCATTCGTTTTTTATTAGCAAATTTTATTAATTTAGCTTCTACATAAAGTTTAGCTCTTGTTGTATAGAGTATTAGAATCAATCTATATTTTTTAATGTGGAGACGAATATTTTTATCACTACAAAATTATAGTGTTTTCTTGGCATTCATGTTTGATTAGCAACTTTTATTAATTTAGCTTCTACATAAAGTTTAGGTCTTGTTGTATAGAGTATTTACAAGACTATGAATGCATGGTGGTGAGATATGCTATACCATAGACTTTCGATGACAAAAATCTCTAGCTTGCAAGTGATTTTACTATATTTTTTTTTTCTTAACACATATTTGTGGGCACTTATTTCATGAATTTCATATTTATGAGATTAGATATTACTTTTTTAGGCTTTTAATTCTATTTTATGTCATGTTTATTTGAGTTGTGGGGTTTTTATATGCTTAATGAAATTCTATTTAAAGATTTTATGAAAGTATGTGAGCATTTTATATTTATAAGATTATATGTTGGATTTTTGGGCTTTTTGTTCTACTTATGTCATAAATATATGTTGGATTTTTGGGCCTTTTATTCTATTTATGTCATATTTATTTGAGTTGGGGGGATTTTATATGCTTAATGAAACTCTATTTAAGGATTTTATGAAAGTATGTGAGATTGTTGCATTGAAATAAGTTGTTAGTGAGCAACTTAATGATTCTTATGATTGTTACCAGCAATTAGTTGAATACCTCCAGTGAGATTTGGAATTGAATGAATATCCTGCACGCATGAATATAGCAGCTACAATTATATAGTTACACGTATGATCACAGATCAGCGAAGACATGGTATGCTCTAGAGTCAATAACCATGAACCGGAACGCTGCCACAATTGCTATCATGGATAACAAGGCGAAAAAACATATGTTCGCCCAATGCCACATCTTCCCTAATGAACTCAAATCCTTTCCCTTCACTTTAATATACATATGGTTTTCCAACACAAATGTTAATGGTATCACGCTCACTGCGCCAGTAATATTCATAAAATCACCCACAAATGGAAGCAGAGCCCCAACAAGTGTGGTCACTGTCAGATATGTCCCTCAAGCCAACACCCTCACTATCCAATTGCAAACAGAATACACACTTTCGTTGCTCCTTCCGAACTTTGTATCCAGAAACTCGTACATGGGGCTTCCACATATCTACAACCATTCCATTAGGGTTTATAACCTAGAGTGGTATTTCAGGCGGCAAAGCAGTGGTAAGTGGTATCGAGAGTTTTGGCTCCGATTCCAAAAATCGTAGGACACATAGCAGCAGAGCAGTGTGGGGAAACTATTTTATCGGGCGGTTAACCCCCGTGTGTCTTGTCAACCCGAAATATACCGTGAATTGTTGGATCTTTCAGGAGAAGATCAACGGCAGAGAAGTAATAAATTTTGGGAGAGCGTTTAAAAAAAATACTAGAACCTTCATTTTTCTACCCAACAATTCATTGCCGGAAAGAGCTGCATAAAAACATAAACCCAGATTTCGCCAAAATCAAGTGGCTACTATTGTCAACTGCTGAAACTCTTTCATAGGAGGGGCACATTGTAACGGTTGATGCAGGCCTGAGAGGTGGCGAAATTTTTAAAGCTTTCAGTTTTTCCAGTGCTATGCGAAGTTTTCTATTCTGTAAATGCCTCATTATATCTCTTCAGAAGCTCGCAGTCCATTTCCATTTTCTTAAGCTTCATCCTGAAACAAATTCATAACATTTAATTAACCTATAACAGAAATGAGTCAATAAAACTGTCAACACATAGGATCTCCATCGGATCAAGAGTTTTCAGAACTATGAATTTGCACAACAATTGATTTCCAAGTCATTCTTCATAGTTACAGGCAAAATTATGCAGTTGATGAAACACAAACAATAGAGCAGTAACCTGTAAGTGAATACTGTGTATAGAAACTTACAGGTTCGAGCACCCTGTTCTTTCTGAATCTTTCTTCCAAAACAGCACATTGTTCTCTGGACAGTCTAAGCTTCTTCCTGGAACAACCCTCCTCTTCTACATCGCTGAGCACCCTCGACCAAACTCGGTCATTCTCCAACTCCTCACCATCATCCTGTCTTCGCTTGATCTCCGCATAGTCGTTCCCGAGGTTAATCGCCTTGGAATCCACGGTGTTGTTGGGCAACGACACATCAATGCCGCCTGCATCTTCGTTGGATAAACAAGACGCTAGGCATTTGTTGGCATCGGTTCGCCATGACACAGCTACCTGATGGTGCTGGGATGAATGGGAACTTTTACTCTCACACAGGAAGTGCATCTGCATTGAGGAGGCCAATTGAAATGGTAAGTGATGGCTATATGAAATTGAAACTATTAGTGATTGCCACGCTAAATCAATGTATTACATCCCCTTGGCCACGTTTCACATAGGAAAATTGAAATGGTGAGTGATGTGTAGGCAGAATTGAAACTGTTGGTGTTCCGAAGGTAATTGAAACAGATGGTGATGGCAATTCGTACGTTTCACAACCATTTTTAATCTTTCCACTTCGTCTTAATCATAATAGGTGGCAATTAACAAATGGTATGGTAAATTTTTAATCATGGTATGGTAAAAAAATAATTTAAGTATGCTTTAAACATGTGATTTAGACATGCAAGTAAGTTAGTGGTGTGAATTCTATCCATTGATATAGTGACGACTACGAGAATATACTGGCATCTTTCAATTTAGGCCATCCGATAAAAAAGATTAATTAAAAAAATGATTAAAGTTGCCAACTCCAATAGGAGGGATGCCTATCGGCGTAATTATAACAAGATAGTGGCTATTGAATTGGAAATAGGAAAAAGAAAAAACACAACCGAAAAAATATAAAAGGAAAAAAATCCTATAAGAGAAGGAAAATGTTTTTGAATCATTTGTTTGTTTTCTCCTTAAAAATAGTGGTTTTGTGAAGATTTAATTAAAAAATTATATAGGTTCAGTCTAAGATAAAAGAAATGGTTTTTTTGTGGGAAATCTAATTTGGAGCAAGATTGTGATTTTTTTATTGTTTAAAGTGCACTTTTGAATGCATAAATGGATTTCAGCACCATAAAAAATCCAAGAGGCACTCTATGCCAGATTTTAAGTAAATTTGACTTGAAAAAGTACACACCAAATGGTCATTTTGTCTATTAGTTAGACTAGCTAACTAAGACTATAACTAAGACTATAACTGTAGTCATTGAATTTGCATTAATTATTTTTTCATTATAAATATTTATCTATTTGTTTATATATATATATATATATATGACCTACTCTAATTCGTAGATGGAGTAGCCTTTTTCACGGGAATATGAAAATACAATTTCAAACAAGATTGTGATTTTTTTTGTTTAAAATATATTTAGATTCAACACCCCAAGGCAATAGAATTCGACAAATTAAACAACTTTGAGTTTCTAAAAATTTCGAATTTTAATTAAAATTAACCAAAAAAAAATGCTCTGAAAAAGGTTATTTCATTTGTAAGTTAGACTCTGCATTTCAGTTGTAAGTTAGGCTGCGCCTATTAAAATTTCATTTGTAAGTCAGACTACACCTATAAAAAATCTATTTTTATATTATTTTATTTTATTGGTGAAAAACATTGAAGCATTATTTTAAGAAATAAGAAAAAACAAAAAGATTTAAAAAAAAAATCGAAAATACTAATAAATAAATAAACAAAATAAAAAAAACAGTGATACTTAATAGGAAAAAAATGCTTCATTTATATATATATATATATATATAACTTTTTACTTATCATTTGTACACTATCAATAATTAATATACCGAAAATAGTGTGAATATATTTTAATTATTAATATTTAATTTATAATTGATAATCAATCATATAAACTTGTTTTAAAAACATTTTTTTAAGAGGAACTATTCAATCTCCTTACAAGTTTTATGAGTAAATAAAGTTTTTTTTTTCCAAATAATATTTGACAAAAAAATATTGAGTTGTGAACTTAGTCCTATGAAATTTGACAATCCACTATCTATTTTCTAATTTCTAAAAGACTAAAACAAATATATAGAACGATATAAATATATTCAATTACTATAACGATATATCCCACTTTATTTTATATGTTTTAGGAGTAAATAATATTTTGACTATTTTGATCAAATTATTTTAATTATCTTCATAATAATTAATTAAAAAAAAACTTTTTTAATATTTTTATAATAATTAAAATAATGTTCATTATTTATACACTTAATCAAATTAAAATAAATTTGTGGTTGTTATTTTTTGTAAACCATAATTTTTTTCATGAGCAAAATGAACAAAATCACATTTTGTAGATAGTTAAAAGCATTGGATGAGATCAATATTTGGGAGCCGATGTACATTAACAAAAAATAATAATAATAATTACTTGAAATTTCCGAGACTAAGTATGATAAAAATTAATCAATTTCCTTTTTTTTTCCCTCTAACCGAACTCCTTGATTGGCGAATACTATTTCCAATTAGTTATCTTCCAAACTCTCATATTTATGGCTTAGCCTTATCCCCCTGCTTCCTTTTGAAAAGGTATAATGAAAAATCATCAATCTTATACCCAATATATTTAATTTCAAAATATTTGATGAGACAAATAGACCGAGTAGTAATAGTACAAAATCTCCTTTGCGGGGAACACAAGGCTTACAACTTGCCGAAAAGCATTTGCAGATGCAACGCGTGAAGGAAAAGGAAGAGACCGTGTAAGGCCTCTGGGCGATTGTGTGACGGGCGCCGGGTGAAGTCGCCGTGCACGAGGGCGCGAGCAGGCACACGGGCGCACCGGCGTGCGACGATGCTGCAGAGAAAATACGACGTTTGCACGAGTTCAATGCGACGATACCATGAGCAGATTACGACACTTGGAAAAGTGCGTGGAGCAATGGACCTTTATACGCCAAGTTGAAGGAGGCTTGCACTAAGGCATGGCCGACGGTAGAAGGAGCGTTTTAAGGGTGCGTTGGAGGTGTTTTGGGGGTCGGCCAAGGGGCTACCACCCACATATGAAACTAAGTTAAGAAGCATATAAATATGGCATGCGTTGAGATCATTTGGACACTCAACTTCGCACTTGGAGATACGCACAAGGTAGAGAGGAAAAGAGTGTGTAGATTTAAGGGGTAATGCGCATACCTCATGCGCAGGTCTTAAAGGAGCACTTGAAAGGTCTCTTGGAACGGGTTGTGGGTTGGGTAAGGTGTGCCCAGGTTAGTGCAGATGTGTAGGTTTTAGTGTAGGACTTGGCATGGGATTTTAGGTGGCTCGGGTGAGCACCGTCCTTTGTGCAAGAGGTGCACAAGACTATTATAAAAGGCAAGGTTGCCTCTCTTTGTAAATTTGGTTAAGTGTGAGACTTGGTTTGGCCAAGACACACTTGTGTATTGTAATCTGATATTCTTAATATATTGTCGGGCAGACTCACATTACGGAGAGTTGCCCCTCCCCTTTATACTTGTTGCAATTGTTGATGTTCTTGTTATAATTGCATGATGATAATGAATGAGTATGGGCTTCATTAAGTATAAATGATAATTGTATGTTTACTTGGTTGCGAAACACAATCTAAGTAATGTTAATATGAAAGTAGGCGTAGTCCACAAATGTTAGTATTGGTGAAAAGAAAGCGTTCGGTGGTGCGCACCTTGCTACAAGCGGTTGGAAGACTACCGCAGGTGTAGGGGCATGACAGATCAGGTCAGGGAGCATTGAATTCACGTAGCTCTGTTTTCCATTACCACAACTTGGTCGCCCGTTATAGTCTATTACGCTCTATTTCAAACTAAATATCACTCCAACCTTTGCATTACGTTCAATGGCGTTCAGTGACATTCCTTCTATTTCCCTACCCAATTCGACGTGTGCTCCGTAATGGGAAAGATATAAGTGACAAGTAATTGAATCAGAGAGGAACGATTTTCCATTCTCCGATGTGATGTCAATAAGGGAATGGAAGCCCTCCTCATAGATGGTGGGAAGCTTTATTTCCCAGGGGCCATTGAAAGAGGTCGTATTAACCCTTTTCTGTCCGGACGATGTGCGCTGCATTTCATATCAAACAGGCCTTGCCATCAAACCAACACCCACTCTTTTCCATTACAATGTCTCTGAATTCTAACCGTCCCCTTTAAATTGTCTAGAGGGTCTTATTTCATGATCAGTTTGCCGTCGATCTAGATGATAATTAATCTTAGTTACTTCTTGTTCCATCATTCTCACAGTCAAAATGATTTCGCGTAGCGGTGTCCGCTACATTCCATGGCAGCTCTGTCTTCCAAGGCCAACGAAGCCATATCAGTGGCGAGCAGAGGATGACTCAACCTGGCTAGAGGAAGCAGAAAATAGAGATGCCCCAAACATACTCATGGTGACGAATGGAATCGGCATGGCAAGCGAAGAAGTCATGCCTCTCTCTTAATATTTTCGCTACCTTCACATGCTCCCCGAACTCTCTAATCAACCTATGCGCTTCTGCCTCAATGACCACTAATTTGGTAGTCGAAAGATGAGCTGATCTACAAGATAAACAACTCCCCATCAAATTCTCTGAAGGATTGATGGATCCAGAGATTGGGTGAGTAACGAAAATGGGTGTGAGTTGTAAAGAGATTTTATAGAGAGGAATGGTACTATAATATTACAGTTCTTGCCTGAGGGAATTCTTCAAGTAATGGACACTGAAACCCTCGGTACTTCTTTCCTAAGAAAGAAATACGAATGGAAGGGAGTCGATTCACTGATTCGTTTTCACAAAGAAACGAGTATACACACTCAAAATTATTTTTTATATTCTATTCATTCACAAATATGATACAAATATATAATTGGATTGTGATCTAACAAAAGCTAAATATAGATAAAGAGGTTAAGATATTCTCTCAACAAAAATCCAAACAATCTCTATATTCACCATGTAAGCATTATTTGTATGTCCCCTTTTAATGTTTACATTACATCATTACAAAGATTACTACAAAAATAAAATAAAAATTACAATTCACATATTGCATCTGTCTCACTGGTCTTCCTGGGCACTTATCCCCACTCTAAAGTCTCCCAACAACGCTCTTTTCACCACCACAATTTTTGAGTTTCTCATTCAACTCATTTAAGACATAATCTCTTTTGACCATCTTTGATGAACTTTGTATAATTAACAATTCTTAATATCCCTAAAGATAATCTCGATACTGCATTGTATCCACCTTTCTACACATGGATATCTTAAGAAAACCTGTAACTAATGCTCTTAAAGCACTGAAAAACAACAACATACATTAGCATATAACATACTCAATATGACCAAGTCAATGATGTGTTCTATGCACATAATTAACTTAAATATATTTCTATGCCTTTTTTAATTGGTCTTTACAATATCACAAACAATCAATACTATATTCATATCATCATTAATAGTTATAAAATAAAGCAATCACTCAAGCCCATAATTTTGCAGTTACAAAATGCCCAACAAATTGATGACTCTCCATCAGTGGATGCACTAGCAGGATTTCAGTAAAACTGTTAGTAATAGGTTGCTTGCCGAAATGATAAAGCTGCCACTTTCTTTGAAAAACTGGTCAAACTGCAGCATGAAAAGAAAACGTTTTACTACAACAAAACTTAATGAATTTTTTTTATTTCTTTTAAGACGCTTTCTTGCTTATTCTGTGGAATGGGGTCATTATTCGAGCATTCATGTTTATGGATTTGCATACAATGAACACCGAATACCAATCATGAGCCTCTGAAAGCCTTATGGAGATGATACCATTTGATAGACATGTGGAAGCTTGATGAGGCGAAAAGATCTGTAGTAGATCCATTAACATTATGGAGCGGTGTCCCTATTATCGCTGACAACCATATGGTCAAACCTCTGGCTACAGATATGCTTTATAGCTTCACTCTTTTCTTTCCACAAGCTCACGAGCTTCGATATTTCCCAGCAGCAATCTTTTCCATGCAGTGTTAAGCTTCATACAAGTATTGCCGCAGTTTATTGCAACTGGATGATGTTGAAATATTCCTCTGGCGTAAATGAGATCTTATGTACAGGAACCAACTTAACATAGGAACAAAGGTTAATACGACTCTAAAGCCTTACGCTCTTAGAGGTTTGGCATCTGATCTGATTACATTGAGCACCTCTGTCAAACCAGTAGTAGAATAATAAAGAACCAGGCATAGTCTGCAGAAAATGCAAATCGCAGTCCTCCACTTTTTAAGAGTTAAATGTCATGAGTCAAGTAATGCATCACAACAAATCATGCAATCGACATTATGATGCTACAATCACAACCCCTTCTGATCCCAATTATAGTTTCTAAAATCTCAAGCGGACTATGGTTCACGGGCCACGAGCGCTGACATATTTTGTTTTGACCTTCGTTCTCCATGGCTAAAAACTCGCCAGATAACACTGTCAATGACACACACTGTAATTGGTTTTTCTCTGGAGGCGTCATCTATACGCTTGTAGGGTGAGAAAGATACAAATAATAATAAAAAAAAGTCTTAGTCTTATTACCGTTTCTAGAATTTTAATATTTAGAATCAATTTACAAATAATCTCATCAGTATTTTATTACAATTCGATTCGGTACGGAAAGAATTCGACCCCATAAAATTCAATACGGAAAAAATTCGACATTATATATCTTACATATATCTAAATTTTTTTATTTTTTAATTTAAATAAACAATCATTATATGAAAATTCATTTAATCTTTTTCTACCAAATATATTTATGTTCATTTATTTCCAACGTTAATTTCTCCTATTTAAAATGTTATAGACCCCTTCTCTCTAGAACGACTTAGAAATAGTGAAGATCAAAATGCATCAAATTAATTATTACTCCATACTAAAAAAACATGTAAAAGTAAAATCTAATAATATGAGTCACAACACACAAAACTAGAGTTCAATGTAAAAATTAAGATATTGGATATTAAAATTATGATTTAAGTGATCTCTAAATACCATGAAATTTATCTCTAAATCACTAAATAAATCTATTTGAAAATGTACATGTCATCTACAAACATTGATACAATTCTTAAAGGGTCTTTTTTTGTAGATAGAAGTTATCCTTTTTTTTTGGCAATTTGCCATTATATAGAAATTACTAACTAGTTATCCATTTAACACTGAAATTTCTCCATTTATAATTTTTTCAAATATAGAAATTAGTTTTTTTGCTTTTTATAAAAGAGGTACCAATTTGCAACCAATTTATTATTTTATAATTTTTGTTAAGATAGAAGTTATATTTTTTTTCAATTGCAATTATATAGAAATTACTAACTCACCTCTCATTTAAAACAATTGAGTCACATGATGCCTCTATGTATAGGAGCTATTTATATTATTTAATGTCAACGAAAATATTGATTCATTTTTAATAAAATTAATTATTCAATAAAAAATTTACATTTTAATATCAGCAATTTGTTATGGATTATACCATATTATGTCCTAAAACAATTTGTAAATAATATATAATGAAATACCAAAACCAACCTAAGATTAAAATAATCAATTTTCTAACTAAATTGTTAACCATATTTAGCATTTTATAGAAAAACTTAATAGAAATTGTTTTTTTTTATAATATAAGAATTATTGTTTGAGAAACTTAATAGAAATTTTTTTTTTTATAATATAAAAATTATTGTTCTTTATTTTGTTTTTTTATAAAAATTATTGTTTATTTTTTTTCCAGTTTTCTGGTTAATCCTCTCATATAAAAAAGTATCCATATAAAAATATTATAAAAACTAAAAAAATACTATTAAAGATCGCTGTATTATTTTTATGAAATTTCAGTTCTCAAATTTCCATGGGTAATTGAAAATCTCAATTTACTTTATAGTTTTATTCAACAGGGATTTGTCAACGTTCCTATCATGGTTACACAGAGCCGAGCTTCATCGTTGTACACAGCAGGAGCAGCACAGTCGAGCCGAGCTTCATCGTTGTACACAGCAGGAGCAGCACAGTCGACGTTGGACATAACTGATAGAAAGATTTGATCTGAACCATTCACCGCTGACCCGTACCGAATTGGAAACTGACGAATTATTCGCCGTACCGAACCGAATCAGCGAATTTCCAAAAAAAATTTGCCGGTACGACCGAACTTGGTAACTATGGAAATTACTAACTAGTTATCCATTTAACACTGAAATTTCTCCATTTATAATTTTTTCAAATATATAAATTAGTTTTTTTGCTTTTTATAAAAGAGGTACCAATTTGCAACCAATTTATTATTTTATAATTTTTGTTAAGATAGAAGTTATATTTTTTTCAATTGCAATTATATAGAAATTACTAACTCACCTCTCATTTAAAACAATTAAGTCACACGATGCCTCTATGTATAGGAGCTATTTATATTATTTAATGTCAACGGAAATATTGATTCATTTTTAATAAAATTAATTATTCAATAAAAATTTTACATTTTAATATCAGCAATTTGTTTTGGATTATACCATATTATGTCCTAAAACAATTTGTAAATAATATATAATGAAATACCAAAACCAACCTAAGATTAAAATAATCAATTTTCTAACTAAATTGTTAACAATATTTAGCATTTTATAGAAAAACTTAATAGAAATTGTTTTTTTTTATATAATATAAGAATTATTGTTTGAGAGACTTAATAGAAACTATTATTTTTTTTATAATATAAAAATTATTGTTCTTTATTTTATTTTTTTTATAAAAATTATTGTTTATTTTTTTTCCATTTTTCTGGTTAATCCTCTCATATAAAAAAGTATCCATATAAAAATATTATAAAAACTAAAAAAATAGGATTAAAGATCGCTGCATTATTTTTATGAAATTTCAGTTCTCAAATTTCCACGGGTAATTGAAAATCTCAATTTACTTTATAGTTTTATTCAACATGGATTTGTCAACGTTCCTATCATGGTTACATAGAGCCGAGCTTCATCGTTGTACACAGCAGGAGTAGCACAGTCGAGCCGAGCTTCATCGTTGTACACAGCAGGAGCAACGCAGTCGACGTTGGACATAACTGATAGAAAGATTTGACCTGAACCATTCACCGCTGACCCATACCGAATTGGAAACTGACGAATTATTCGCCGTACCGAACCGAATCAGCAAATTTCCAAAAAAAAATTGTCGGTACAGCCGAACTTGGTAACTATGCTTTCTATTACTTAAATATAATTAATAACCTGTCATATGAAAATCCTCGAGTCCTCTAAGTATGAGACTGAATCTAACTATGAGACTGAATCCTGCGGTGGCTGTTGCATAGGTCTGACGCAAGCTCTACAATGCTATGTTATATGGTTGTGACTCTACACACAAATCCACGATATCCAGACACAGAAAACATAGTAATTTACTCCGGCTATGTCCCTAGGCCCTCCTTAAAGGGAAATACCCTAGACTCTGATACCAACCAAAAAAACCATTATACATGTTGGACACCTAATCCTCAAGTGGGTTAGTGTGGAAGTCGAATGGACAAAAGGAGTCCAAGAGACCTTGGGATGTGGAACCCAATGGTCAGATATTGTACTATAAATGTAAATCATTTGTTAATAAAAAATGTACTGCATGTTTTATCATTCAGATTATTCTTGCTCCCATGCGTGTTTAACATGGTATCAGAGCAGGCGATTGCTGGTCCTGCTCCAATTTGAGCCACTTGTTTTGTGGTCTCTATATATATGTCAGCTCTACATTTGAGGAATGTTTTATCAGCAGTATTTTAGCTGCATTCTCTGCGCACAATTCCCCAAATAGAAAATTCTGACATACCTGATGCTCTGACGCTTCCACTGGCCTGAACGCTGCTCCTGTAGCTGCTCCACCTGCATACAATACGCTGCTCTCTGCATACGAAACACTCCTTCACTCAGTGCTATTTGTGCCATTATTTACCTGCGCCCTCTGTCTTTTACAGTCCTGACCCTTGAAATTAGACCTGCGGTCTCTGCCTGACATTCATCTGACATATGAACGTTTGCGCTGTCCTGACCTGGTTTGAAATGTTTGCGCTGGCATGCTGGTCATCCTGACCTGGTTTGAACGATGGACACTTCTTGTTTCAGTTTCATTTGTTTGAAAGCTGGACGCTCTGTTGCTTGATTTCTTGCTGGACGCTTTATATGTAGCTGGGGCCAAGTCTGTTCTATCATTGCTCGACACACCATGATGGGCACCGTAAAGGGTTCAACCTTGAAATGCAGCTGCTCTTTCCAAGATTTCGTATGACTGACATGGTATGCATACGCGGTTTTTGGATTGTTTATATTCTAATTTAACTACAATTATGAACCTGCATTTGAATGTGGTGGCTGCAATGGTTGAGAACACCTGCAACTTGATTGCGATATAGTTTTTACAACTGATAAACCAAAGTGGAGATGTGACGCTGATCCGTGAATATCTGAGACAGCTGATTATGTTATTGTCCTGATATGCGTGGTTTTGATACCTCTACGTGGAGATGTGCCGCTGATTAAAGTTCTTGTGGCATTTCAAATGTATTTATTCTAACAGTTTTTGCACGAGCAGTTTTGCACGAGCAGTTCTTGTGGTTCAATTGATTGCATGATAGGCACTTCGAGAGGGATTAATAGTTGCAGACCGCAGATTTGGAGATGTGCCGCTGATTAAAGTTCCACGTCCTTCTGGCGCTGACAGCAGGGTCCGAACCGGTGCGGGCGAACTGAATTATCATTTCCAAACTATGCAATTTGCATTGTCTTGACATTGCATACGTTGTATATGGAGACCTAGACATGGTTTTAGGTATGTTGACTTTTCTTGAAGGCCAAAATACGTTGGAACAAGTTCTTATCGGAGACTAAAAACAATGAATTGTGTATGCGTTGAATGCCTTGGTGCGGTGAGCGTAAATCCTGCATTCATTAATCATAATCCAGTCATATAAAAAAAAACCTGTGTATCTGTACTTTGTAGCACACCGGTCTATATATAACTATTGCGTTAACCACATATACTTCTCCATGTACCTCGACTTCTTGATTCGTTGGTTGAATGGTATGCAATACCGCCATACAACTTCCGACCTACAACATTGAATACCGCTATTTCCATACCGCCATACTTCTGTCATAATAACGCTTTGTTAAGGTATTATGTTGTTACCATTGCAATACTCGATTACGTTGAATCTAACTCTGTTTATGGTGTGGGACCCGACTCTTGAACGCTGGTTATATACCTCCTTTGTCTATAATTACTGTCCATACATTCTAGTTACACTAGTCATACGTTGACCGCTCATATAACTGAAGCAGAAAAATGATTGTGATGCTGTGAATGGTACTGCTGTGAGAGGTCAAGATGTCTATCCGCCACTTGTGATTATTGTGAGAAGCAAATTTGTAGGAGCCGCCATTTCCAATGTCGTGTTTATTATAGTTATCACCAGTTCGTAAGTAACGTAGGTGTTTGGACCGAAGTGCCAGTGGCTTACAGGCTGTTTGTGGATATACCAATGCCTCATATTGTTGGTTGTGTGTATCAGTTTGTAAGGCACCAGAAATCCTCATACACCAAGAATACCTCTCTGACTAATTGTTACGCTATCCGCTGAGGCCAAGTATCCCATTTATTTGCTAAACAGGTTCACATAATAGATTAAGCTATCTGTCTTTAAAAGGGAAAGCCGAGCACTAGTTTGGGTCATCATAGTTCAAAGGAGTGGGCATTCGCTGATTCCATATCTGACATATTCTCTGTGGCAGACTATTTCGAGATCCGAGTTCAATTATAGTATGTGGTAGTCTCAAGGCCGAGTTAATTTGACTCAAAGGTTGAATTGTTGTCACAACAGTGGTTTTCAAGACTGAATTATTGCATAATATTAGAGGGCGGAATATTTGTATCCGATTTATAAAATCAGTCTCACAATTATTATCTTCCTGGGCACAAACTGTCATTTTGTTGACTATATTCCTTATTGTTGGAGCAGCATTCTGGGTCTGAAAGTCCTTGCTGGAATTTACTCTCATTGGTTCTCTTCATTGCTAAAAAGTGGAAAGATCAAAGAATATTAATTTGTACCCCTGTCAAAGCATATGAGTATTCAAGTCCTGTCCATGACAGTGTTATAATTATTGAAGTTTTGTTAGCCATCATTTCTGATTCAAAAGCGAAGGAGTATTTGAAGGATCCAAGCAAGTTTGAAGTTGCTGCTACCCCAGTTGTTGAACTGTATTTAAAACTCATTATAGTTTCTGTTCCTTGATTCATTTGCTGCACATTTACAAAGGATTTTTCTGTGTCTTTGTACTGTGAGTGGGTGTTACTTTTACTCATCGGGTCATAGTTGTAATCAGTCTTTTAAAGGGGTGTAATTTTGACAATGAAGAATATGCCTCGAATTACTGAAGTATTAGAGTTCATGAAAACTCTTATACAATCCACTGTTGATGACACATTACAAATCAGCAAAGGCTCTCTCTCAAAAATTCAGACATGTCTACAATATGCACAAGAAAAGATTGATTTTTTGTAGCTTGAATCTCAGCTACAACAAGAAGAATTACAGCAGTGGAGTCATCATTCTGAATCTGTTTCTGTTCAGAACTTTGAGACAACCACCCATCAGTAGCAAGTCAATAATGTTACAGTTCATTCAAATAAAGCAACAATTGTACATGCAGATGCAGAAACTCAGTCTGCTCTTCCCAAGCCCATCATCAGACCTTGGGAACAGCTTGTCCACAACAAGCACAGAACTGGTCTTGGATATGACAAGGACTTGTCCTTTCATATTCCAGACTACTCAAAGCCCATTCAGTTTCAGAGTGCTCGATTCATTCATGACAGTTCACCTGCTCCTCATGACAGTTCAGCTTCAGTTGTTCCAGACTCTGCCCCTCTTCCACAACAACAACAACAACAACAACAGATTGTGAAATGCCAACACTGTGATCGAGTTGGCCATTTGAAAGATCACTGTTTTGATCTTCATCCATGTAAGCACTGTCATAAAACCACTCATTCTTCAAACAGATGCTTCAGAAACAAACGTCCTGCAAGAACAAAGATTCATCTTGGATGGATCACTTCTTGGCAATGGGCATCAACAACCAAGAAGATATTCCAAACACATGTCAGAACTTGTTCTAGAGTATTGAACAGTCTTGCAATTGAGTTTTCTCCATCTTCTCACCTTGTATCTGACAGGGGGGAAATGATGGTCATCTACAAGCTTCAAAGCCACATCAAGCGAGCCTAAGCCACAACCTGCCACACCAGTTTCAAAGTTGTAGCCAGAAACAAAGATGCCCATGAACATGCCTTCAGTTGGCAATCTGGGACACTTCCTCTAGCAGAAGACTTTAGCTTCTTGCCAGTTTTGGAAGAATTCCAGGAACACAATTGAGAACACTTCCTCTAGCAGAAGACTCCAGCTTCTTGCCAGTTTTGGAAGAGTTCCAGGAATTGCATTAAGCATTCCAGAGTTGTTGGTCATCCTTAAACCATCACAGGTTGAGACTTCCCTTTTTAGGTTGAAGTTTTCCCTTTTATGCGAGGTGAGGCCTCCCTTTCATGGTTGAAGGTTTCCCTCTTTAAAACAATAGGATCACTTCCTCTAGCAGAAGACTTCAGCTTCTTGCCAGTTTTGGAAGAGTTCCGGGAACTGCACTAAGCGTTCCAGTGTTGGTGGTCATCCTTAAACCACCGCCCTTTATACCAACATTTCATAGAGCACATTCAACCTAGTGCTGCCATGCATATTTGCACATTTTGTATTACAGCTCTCTTCTTAGACTCATACATAACCGTTCAGATTAAGGGGGGGAATGTTGGACACCTAATCCTCAAGTGGGTTAGTGTGGAAGTCGAATGGACAAAAGGAGTCCAAGAGACCTTGGGATGTGGAACCCAATGGTCAGATATTGTACTATAAATGTAAATCATTTGTTAATAAAAAATGTACTACATGTTTTATCATTCAGATTATTCTTGCTCCCATGTGTGTTTAACAATACACACTAAAAAATAAATTTTTATATTTTATTTATATATCAATATTATACAGATGGAAATCCAACAAAAACCGTTATGCAGGGGTCCCCCAACATATAACCATATTTAGCAAGATGATGCAAGGGTTACCCAGCATATACCCACAGTATGCATATTAACAATGCATCCACACCTTTGTCCCAGGTATTTAACTCTACATGGAGTCAAATCTTCAGACCATAAATGGTCAAGGCCCTTTATAAGTTCCTTTTATCGCAACTTCAATCACCCTGCCTGAAACCTCCTATCGACGCTCTTCCACTTTATAACCCATTACAAAGGGAAATACTCCCAAAACACATTTTCTGCCCTTGGTACGGCCTCTGCACATTTCCCGAGGATACTTTCATCACAGTCGGCTATCGCTCCTGTCGGGGTTTATACATACATATATGTATCCCCTCTTCTCTGACTCCGATATTCACCTATCGGAACGTTTAATTCACTCGAAAACCTTTGGCACAACACTTAATACAAATGCAAAGGAATACATTAAACTTCGCTCCGAACACATATACCCAGACTTCAAATTCTATATATTCGCATTCATAATTTCATCGCGTCCGCTCCTCCGTATCAATTCTTCCACTACTCTGATTTCCAACCTTCGATTCAATCTCCACCATCCATCTCGTTGCCGATCCAACGGATATCGGCGCATTGTCGATCGACTTATTGACGTTCTATCGTGCTGACCCTTGACTACTTCAAAGCGCCGATATGCGATTAGCGATTAGATCTGGGCCGTCGATCTAGACTTTCGATCCGACGATCTAGGATCCATTGCATTATCGCAATCGCTCAACTCAAAGGTTCGTTATGATGACTTAAAAAGGGATTCTGCCGCTGTGATTTGTTTTCAGCCGTTGATCTATGAGATCTAACGGCTACTGTGCATCACTTTACACTTCTTCGCAATTCCTTTTACTTAGAAATTTTTTGTTGTTTCAGTGGTTTTTTCCTGTGGTTTCTTTGTTTTATTCAGGGCTTCGGCTTCCACCTTTCCGCTGCTCAAACACTCTGAGCTTAACTCCTCATTTAATCTTCACTCCACTCCTTTTCTCTAGAGCTTCACCTTGCTTCCTCAATTGGATTCAAAGACCCACTTTATGATTCCTCTAAATCATTTTACGCCTCTGTGTATCTCTTCAGAACTCTGCCTGCAACCACAATTTCAAAACCTACGGTTTCACACCAAAATCAATCATAAAACACGTGTTTCATATGCTCTAACACAATCAAGAAAACTCTGCATATATTAATGTAAAAGCAAATATTACATTTGAGGCACTTTGGTCTTACACAGGCCTGATTCTCAACATTTGTGGCCTCTCCCTTCTGCCTGTAGGCTTACATTTATTTATATGGAAACTTTGGATTGGATTACTATGAAGGACCTGATCCCATCCTTTCCTTCAATCACTCAACTAAAGCCCTAAAGCTCGCTATAGGATACATATGGCAGATTACATTTAATTAAGTCTTCTAGAGACTTATCCATTCCATCTTTTTTGTTGTTTTAAAACAGAAAAGTCCCTTTATTCAGCTCGATGGTCCATGTCCTCTCTTATCTAATTAAATTTCTAAAAGGCCTAAATTACATTAACTTGAGACTTAGGAAAACTATTTCCTAAAAATACATGACCCCCTATGTCTACTATTTACAATGATTTTCCCTTGGGTGAATGCTCCTGCATCAGACTCCCAAAGTAGAAAGTATTCATGATCTCCTGATCATGTGCCTTCTGATCTTGGTTTTCCTGGATCCCACACTTTGTTATGTAATTGCCCAAATGCCTTGCACTTTTGTTGCTGTTGTATGTCTGTTGTCTTCTGGTTCATTCTTCTTTCTTTTCTTTTCTTCTCAATCAGCTTCACATTCTGATTGATCACTCTTTCTATCATCAGCTTCCTCCACCTGAGCTGCTTTATCATCATCTACCATAACTCTTCAATCTCTATGTCCAGCACATCTTTGGACTGGTACATATCTTTCTTTTCTCTAATCTTCATATTATTGTTGCTTTCCTCTATCTTCTGCACCTTTATGTTCTTCTTCAAATCTTTTTCATCATCTGCAACATAACTTGCATTCACAAACCAATTGTTAAAGTATAAAACATGAGGCCTTGGTGCCCCTTCTTTCTTTGGCAACATTTCAGCTTGTTGCTCTATTTCCTCCTCCTCTGTCAGCACATCAGTATGCTGATTCGAATTCTCAGCAGAATTCGTGAGACTGTCAGTTAGTCTCTCTTCCACACCATCTGTTCTAATGATGTCTTCCTACTTGGGTTCACAATAGTGAACTTCTCCTCTCTTAACCTGTTGCTGGTTATCTTCACTTTGAAATTGTTTGATTCCTACTGCCTCCCTTTCATCCTTACCCTCTTGTTCTTTAAGAACCTCCATACCATCTTCAAACAATCTCTGCTCAATCTCTTTGATCACATAATCATACTCATTCATGTTGTTTAATGAACCTGCAAACAAATTATTACACCTTCCTATCTTCATGGCTACTTGAGACACATCTCCATCTTCAAAAACTGTAACTGCAAATTTTGTTCTACTGTCAGGCTCTCTCATTAGTTTCTCCAACAGTTTAATCTCTTCTTCACACTTAGCAAGCATTTCATCACAATGCTCTCTTCTTCCAACTTCATCCTTCACATGTTGTGTTACAGTGTTAAAACATTGTCTTCCTCTGACCCTTGTAATCTCAAGGTCTTTCTGCTGCAACCAATCACTACTTCCCTCATTCAAGAGGTCTTCTCCATCATACTCTGTTCTCCTAGAGTACTCCTCATTTTCTAATACACATTCTTTCTCATTTTCCTCTTCAGAGTATTCATCTTCTGCAAGATACTCCTCCAGACTTTTGACATCTTCAAAAGATTGTCCATCCTCTGTAAAACACTCCTTTATTAGTGTTCTTTCTCCCTCTGCTAAGTCTTTTGCATAGACTTCTTCCTTCCTAACATCTTTCAATAGATGTCCTTCTTTTTCCTTGATTGTCTCAATAGCTTCCATGGCTACATCCACTGTGCCTATCATCATAGTGAATTGATGATCCTTTACTATGTTTTCAGTTAACATAGTCTCTTCTTCAAGTTTGCCTTCTCCAAGAGCTATCCTTGTCTCACCATCTGCATTAATATTCTCCTGCATTTGTTCTGCATCCACAGACAAACTATCAGTCTTAGAAACAAAAGACCCTGTGGTTCCACTTGATGTTTCAACCATCATATCTTCTTGTTGTTCCAAATCCTTCATATGATTTAGAAATTCTTCGATGGTCTCTTCTTCAATCTCTTCAAGATTTTCACTTTGTTGCTTGATATCTTTCCCCAACTGTATATGAGATCTATTTATCTCATCTTCTTTCAAGACAGAAATTAGATTCTGCTTATCTTCTTCCTCCTTTATGACAATATCAGCAAATTGTCCTTCACATGTTTCACCTACAAACATACACAAATTGTCAGATTTAAAATCATCAGACCTTTTGGTCTCACTTGAAGTTTCAGTCTTCAAGTTTTCACCTTCACTTTCTCCCAGAAATTCTCCTTGTTCTGGTTCACAAATGGATTCTTCGATTTCTAACTCAACTTCCTTGAGTTTTTCCTTCAACCACTTTACTTGCATTTGATATAGCCTTCTCTGTATTTCTTGCCATTTTACTGGCTTCTTCCTCAAAACCCAACCTAGTCTCTCGCTTTCCTCAAGAATTATCTTTAATGCATTGAGTTGTTCTTTCAATTCAACGACCTCTTTGTCAATTTCTTTTTGACTCATTCTCATGCCATTTACCTTGGCATCCTTCTTCTCATATCTGTTGTTTTGGCTTCTCTTTGAACCTCTGCTATGACTATCAGTAGTCATCTTCTTCTCCTCTATCTTCATGAGCTCCTTTGCAACAATCCTCTACAACAGCGAGTCCTCCTCCCTGTAATCTTACCTCATTAATCTCTCCTCACTCAGTCTTTTGGTAAGCATAGGTCCTCTGTCTGGAACCTTCTCTTGAGCAGTACCTTTGCTCCTTCTAGGCTTCTGCAATCTCTCACTTCCTCTTGAAAACACTTCAACTGTCCTCTCTGTCCAATCTCTTGTTGGATTCTTCAAGTTCACTGCCACTTCTCTTTTACAGTATTCTCCTTACTCTGTTTTCAAGAACACATCTAGTTCTTCTCTCACAGTTTTTCTTGATGTCACCTGTGCATTAGTATAAAAGCACACATTCTCAATTTAAAACAGAACACATTACCCCCCCTTCAAGATCTCAGCATGATCTTGTTTCACCCATTCTTCTGCACTTTTGAATGGATTGTCTTCTGTTTTATCTCCAAGTCCTCTTTCCTTCAGAACTTGCATTAAGCAATCTTGCTTTTTCTTTTCTTCAAGGAATCCTATGTTTCGTATATTCCAAGCCTCTGCTAGAACTACTACAGTCTTCTAAGAACTTCAAAAGTTCCCCTTACAGTGTTCTGTTGTAGTCTAAGCACATTACCTTCTTCAATGTGTAAACTCCCTTTCGCTAAAATCTTTTACTCGCTCTGATTTCAACCTGCTATGATTACAAATCTGCTCTAATACCACAAATGATGCAGGGGTCCCCCAGCATATAACCATACTTAACAAGATGATGCCAGGGTTACCCAGCATATACCTACAGTACGCATATTAACAATGCATCCACACCTTTCTCCTAGGTATTTAACTCTGCATGGAGTCAAATTTTCAAACCATAAATGGTCAAGGCCTTTTATAAGTTCCTTTTATTGGACTTCAATCACCCCGCCCGAAATCTCCTATCAGCGCTCTTCCACTTTATTTATAACCCATTACAAAAGGAAAATCCATTTACAAAGGGAAATACTCCCAAAACACATTTTCCGCCCTTGCTATGACCTCTGCACATTTCCCGATGATACTTTCATTGCAATCGGCTATCGCTCCTGTCGGGGTTTATACATACATATATGCACCCCCTCTACTGCTCAAACAGTCTGAGCTTAACTCCTCATTTAATCTTCACTCCGCTCATTTTCTCCAGAGCTTCACCTTGCTTCCTCAATTGGATTCAAAGACCCACTTTATGATTCCTCTGAATCATTTTACGCCTCTGCATATCTCTTCAAAACTCAATTTCAAAACCTACGGTTTCACACCAAAATCAATCATAAAACACGCGTTTCATACGCTCTAACACAGTAAAAAAAACTCTGCATATATTAATATAAAAGCAAATATTACATTCGAGACACTTCGGTCTTACACAGGCCTGATTCTCAATATTTGTGGCCTCTCCCTTCTGCCCATAGGCTTACATATATTTATATGGAAACTTTGGATTGAATTACTATGAAGGACCTGATCCCATCCTTTCCTTCAATCACTCAACTAAAGCCCTAAAGTTCACTATAGGATACATATGGAAGATTACATTTAATTAAGTCTTCTAGAGACTTATCCATTCCATCTTTTTCCCTGTTTTAAAACAGAAAAGCCCATTTATTCAGCTCGATGGTCCACGTCCTCTCTTATCTAATTAAATCACTAAAAGGCCTAAATTACATTAACTTGAGACTTAAAAAAAACTATTTTCTAAAAATACATGACCCCTATGTCTACTATTTACAATAATTTTCCCTTGGATGAATGTCCCTCCATCAACCCAGATTGAAATATTCTCTCAACAAAAACAATCATCATTTTGTTCGAAACAACCAGCGTTAAACGGTTGACTCTAGAATCGTAATACAAAAACCTAGTCTCTCGTATAAATTCATGACAAATTTAAGTTTATAGAAAGCAAGACAACTCGCTAGGTAAGCGAGACCGTTGATGCTTCTTCCCAATTAAGAGAACCTTTGCGGGTGTTGTTTGTGTTTTGGTCGATTCATTTGTTCAAATCTTTAATGTTCTAGGTCAATGGGCGTAAAACTCTTACCTGGAGATTCATAATAAATTCATCGTAAATCGAACTCGTCCCTTTTTAAAGAAAAGTGGAATTTTTCTACTTTCCGAAAGAGATACTTATAAATTGCAGATCCCGGAATCCGGCACATTGGAAGGTTCAAATGTTATAAATAGAGTGAATTGGAATCAAACTCCATCCATCCGTGTTTCTGAACATTATACACGTTTTGAAGTATTTGGGTGGAATCCAGTAAATGATATTTTTTCAAATTTTAATTTTTGTGCATTAAAATTAGTTTTCCAATATATTTGGATTCAAGATCTTGAAAATTTACCGAGGCGTTCGAATTGTACAGAATTTACAAGTTCATAAATTCTAGATACACCGGAACCTCTAAAACATATAACCAATAAATTACAGCTTCATGGATCTACACGTTCAATGCAATTCTGTCGATGGTTCAGTTTCGTGAAACTTATTGTGAATTTCTCCTGCTTTGATGCGACGATGAGATTCTCCCGTTTCAATCGAATTTAATTTTAAAGTGGTAATTGGTGTTTTGACCACGGTTCAATTTCGCTAAATTTCTTGTGAATTTCTCCCGCTCGAGTGGGGCTATCAGATTCTAGCGTTTCAATTGAATTTAATTTTAAGTTGGTAATTGGTGGCTTTTCATGTTCTCGTGATTTTCAGTGAAATTTGGTAATATATATTTGGGTGATTATTATTTTTGTTATTTCAAATGTACATTTAGCATATAAATATGTATTGTATTTTTATATTATTTTATTTATAGGTTATATTGTAATTATGTTATAGTCAAAATAGTTTTACTTTCAATTAGTTTTAAAAAACTAAAAAGATTTTATAAAATTTATTATTAAATTGAATTTTTTAAAAATTAAAAAATAATATTTGAAATTTGAAATTTTATTTTCTTTATTGTTTTATATAAATGAAAATAAAGTTTATTTTAAAAATAAAATATCAAAAATTATGTGACAGAAAATATCATAATAGTATAGGCATCAAATTTTGATATTTATGAAAAAGAAATTTTCAATATTTATGAAAAATTGAAGTGTGTTTAACTCATTTTAATAATCACGTTTTTATTTTACAATTTTTTTGTGGTTTAATATATATATATATATATATATATATATATTTCACATTATTATATATAGATTTATCTTTATATATAATATTGACATAAATAATCTTCTTAATATTAGAAAAAAAAATAAATTATTATGTCACTACTTAAATAAAATATTCCTAAATTATAATGAGGAATTTTTAACAAAATCTCTTTTAATCTTTACCACTAGGACTCTAATACTAATGCAACAACTACAAAAAAAAATCTAAGAGACACATTACTTTATGTTTTGAAAATGCAATTTTTGCCCTCTAAACCCTTGCTACATTTGAGTGTTTTCCTATATTACCAACATTCGTTTTGAAATATATATATATCTATATATATATATATATATATATATATATATATATATATATATATATATATATATATGATAATTGGAATTGCATTTTACCTTCATATATTGGTCTCTAATTAGAACTAATATTATAGTCTCAATTTTACATTTATTGCTTATCTAATTTATTAATAACTTAAAGTCTCCCAATACTTATAAATATTTTTCTATTGTTTTTTTCAAAAAAATGCGAAATGCTTAAAACTTAACTATTCATTTACTAATAACATAATATAATGTATGGATAAGAAAACATAGTGTCCCCTCCATTATAAATCTTCATAGCTCTTTGGTATGCCCTTAAATCAACATGCATTTTTATAATTAATTATGTGTTCCTTTAATATTATATAATGTTTTTCTTCCAAACATTTTTACCTATAATAGCTAGCTAGATTTTAGGATATTAAATGCTTTTCTTTTAAACATTTTTACCTATAATAGCTAGCTAGATTTTATGATATTAAATGTTTTTCTTTTAAACATTTTTAGCTACCTTTAATAAAAAGCTTGATTTTATGGGCAAGTTGTGTAGGTGTCATATAAAATCAAGTACCTACCTTTAATAACCCGCTTGATTTTATGGGCAACTTGTGTAGGAGTCATATAAGGGCATGAAATATCAAGTTGTCAAATAATGCAACATAAATACTTATAAGTATTTGTAGATGCATTAGTTATTTAAGAATATAGAGAGCAAACAAAAGCCAATTGATGTCATTTATTGTGGAAAATTTTGTTATAAATAATTTTAATACAAAAAAAAATCATTATTTTAACTAAACACATTTGAAACTTAACTTTGTAAATTTAACTATAATTAGCACAACCACATTTACCAATGTGGTTGATATACCGCGATAAGTTTATATCAACCACATTAATAATTATTATTAGGTGTATCTTGTTAATTAAAAACTATATATATATATATATATATATATATATATATATATATATATATATATATTCTTGTAGTTATATTTGATACCATAATATAATTAGCATAATAATAGCAATTATTTATTATTAATAGTACTTATTTATATCTCATCATTATATTATGGCCAATAATATATATATGGGGATAATATTAAGAATATATAAACCATATACATATATATATATATATATATATATATATAGACACACCAAAGGGATTAAGACAATAAACCCAAGAGATTTATATTATGAACCCTTCGCACTAATATTATAAATCTAAGGGATTATTAATATTATAAAATCAAGTATCAATAAACACAAGGATTATTATAAACGTCGAGAATTAATATTATAAACACAAAGAATTAATACTATAAAATCTTGGGATTAATATTATAAACGCAAGGGATTATTAATATTATAAAACCAAGCCATCAATATCATAAACCCAAGCAATTAATCAACCTAAGGGATTAATAAACCTAAGAGATTAATAAACCCAAGGTATTAGTATTATAAACCTAGGGGATTAATAAACCCAAGGCATTAATATAGATAGTAGGATTAATATTACAAACCATAAGATTAATAATAAACCCAATAATAAAAACCCTAAAATTATAATCCCAATATTAAACTCTAAAATTATAAATCTAGTATTAAACACAATATTAGAAACCTAATATTAGAAAAGCTAATATTAAACCCCAATTTTCTAATATCAGATTACAACATTGAATAAATTTCAATGAAATATAACATTGCAACGGTCATTATGAGATTGATTATCATATTGAGACAATGTTTGTCACAATGAAATGTTTGACAAATTTTCAGACAAATGTGACATTCGACCATGGTTGACAACGACTCATAATGGTTTACCATTATTGACAACAGTTGACCATGGTTCATTTTCATATTAAGAGAATATTTTTATAGGAATATGAACTCTTAGATTAATAAACCCAAGGGATTGATATTATATACCGAAGGGGTTAATACTAAAACCCCAGAGGATTATAAACCCAAGGGAATAATATTAACCCCAAGGTATTAATATTATAACCTAGAGTATATAAACACTAAGATAAATATTATAAACCCTAAAATAAACATGGTTAACTGTGGTTTACCATGGTTGATTTTCATATTGAGCTAATATTTGTCACAATGCAACATTGGACCATCATCAACCATGGTTGATAATGGTTGATTTTCATATTGAGACAATCTTTGTCATAATGTGACTTTATACCATGGTTGATCATAGTAGACCATGGTTGATTTTCATATTCAGCCAATCTTTCTCACAATGAGAAAGACTGTCTCAATATCATAAACCCAAGCGATCAATATCATAAACCCAAGCAATTAATCAACCTAAGTGATTAATAAACCTAAGAGATTAATAAACCCAAGGTATTAGTATTATAAACCAAGGGGATTAATAAACCCAAGAGATGAATATAAATATTAGGATTAATATTACAAACCCTACGATTAATATTAAACCCAATAAAAAAAATCCTAATATTAAAATCTCAATATTAAACTCTAAAATTATAAATCTAATATTAAACACAATATTATAAACCTAATATTTGAAACCCTAATATTAAACCCCAATTTTCTAATGCCACATTACAACATTGGATAAATTTCAATGAAATATAACATTGGTTTATCATTATTAGATTGACTATCACATTGAGACAATGTTTGCGACAATGCAATATTTGACAAATTTTCAGACAAATGTAACATTCGACCATTGTTGACCATGATTGACTATGGTTGACGATGACTGACAATGGTTTACCATTGTTGACAATAGTTGACCATGGTTCATTTTCATATTAAGACAATCTTTGTCTAGGAATATGAACCCTTAGATTAATAAACCCAAGGGATTGATATTATAAACAAGGGGTTAATATTAAAACCCCAATGGATTATAAACCCATGGGAATAATATTAAACCCAAGGGATTAATATTATAAAATCAAGGTATATAAACACTAAGATAAATACTATAAAATGTAAAATAAACATGGTTAAATGTGGTTTACCATGACTGATTTTCATATTGAGCTAATCTTTGCCACAATGCGAAGTTCGACCATCATTGATCATGATTGATCATGGTTGATTTTCATATTGAGACAATCTTTTTCATAATGTGATGTTGGACCATGGTTGACCATGGTAGACCATGGTTGATTTTCATATTCAGACAATCTTTCTCACAATGAGAAAGATTGTCTCAATATCATAAACCCAAGCGATCAATATCATAAACCCAAGTAATTAATCAACCTAAGGGATTAATAAAACTAAGAGATTAATAAACCCAAGGTATTAGTATTATAAACCTAGGGGATTAATATACCCAAGGGATTAGTATAAATAATAGGATTAATATTACATACCCTAGGATTAATATTAAACCCAATAATAAAAACTCTAATATTATAATCCCAATATTAAACTCTAAAATTATAAATCTAATATTAAACACAATATTAGAAACATAATATTTGAAAACCTAATATTAAACCCCAATTTTCTAATGTCACATTACAACATTGAATAAATTTCAATGAAATATAACATCGCAACAAACATTATTAGATTGATTATCGCATTGAGACAATATTTGTGACAATGCAATGCTTGACAAATTTTCAAACAAATGTGACATTCGACCATTGTTGACCATGATTGACTATGGTTGACGATGACTAACAATGGTTTACCATTGTTGACAACAATTGACCATGGTTCATTTTCATATTAAGAGAATCTTTTTCTAGGAATATGAACTCTTAGATTAATAAACCCAAGGGATTATAAACCTAAGGGAATAATATTAAACCCAAGGGATTAATATTATAAACCCAAGGTATATAAACACTAAGATAAATATTATAAACTGTAAAATAAACATGGTTAGTCGTGGTTTACCATGGTTGAATTTCATATTGAGCTAATATTTGCCACAATGCAATGTTGGACCATCATTGACCATGGTTGATCCTGGTTGATTTTCATATTGAGACAATATTTGTCATAATGTGACATTGGACCATGGTAGATCATGGTTGATTTTCATATTCAAAGAAATATTTCTCACAATGAGAAAGATTGTCTCAATATCATAAAACCAAGCGATCAATATCATAAACCCAAGTAATTAATCAACCTAATGGATTAATAAAACTAAGAGATTAATAAACCCAAGGGATTAATATAAATAGTAGGATTAATATTACATACCCTAAGATTAATATTAAACCCAATAATAAAAACCCTAACATTATAATCCCAATATTAAACTCTAAAATTATAAATCTAATATTAAACACAATATTAGAAACCTAATATTTGAAACCCTAATATTAAACCTCAATTTTCTAATGTCACATTACAACATTGAATAAATTTCAATGAAATATAACATTGCAACAAACATTATTAGATTGATTATCGCATTGAGACAATGTTTTTCAAAATGCAATGCTTGACAAATTTTTAGACGAATGTGACATTCGACCATGGTTGACCATGATTGACCATGGTTGATGATGACTGACAATGGTTTATCTTTGTTGACAACAATTGACCATGGTTCATTTTCATATTAAGACAATCTTTGTCTAGGTATATGAACCCTTAGATTAATAAACCCAAGAAATTGATATTATAAACCCCAGAAGTTAATACTAAAACCCCAAGGGATTATTAATATTATAAAATCAAAATAATAAACACAAAAATTAACATTATAAATGGAATTAATACTAAAAACACAAAAGACTAATATTATAAACTCGTAAGATAAATATTATAAACCCAAAAAATTATTAATATTATAAAACCAAGCCATCAATATCATAAACCCAAGCAATTAATCAACCTCAAAAATTAATAAATTGAAACTTAACTTTACAAATTTAACTACAAAAATCTTAATTTTAACCATAACCATTCTTATTTTTTTAATATTTTGAAAATTCCATAAAATTTAATTTATATAAATTCAATAATTTAAAATTTATTATTTTAATAAAACTTTTATTAAAATTTATTCAGAAAATTTATTAAAAGTATGTTTGGGAAAAAAAATTTAATAGACTATGGTCTTTAAATTTAGCCTATGAAAAATATTGGTAGAGCCGTTGATGAAACGACAAAAAAAGCATTCACCTTTCTGAAAAAAACCATTAAAAGACATATGACGAGCATGATTCTATTAAGAGTGTTTAAATGTTTAAATTGCTATTTATTTATTATATTTTTTAATTAATTTAATTAAAATATAATTTTAAACGCAATTAAAATATTTTAAAAATGTAGTATATTCATTTATATATTTCAAAATATAATTTAAATAATAAAAAATTATAATTACTCATACTGTTAAACAATATATGTTAAACAATATATGTGTAGGCATTGGATGTGAGATGTTAGATATTTTTTAAATTCAAATTTTTTTATATTGTAATTTTGTGTTTTATTAATAAAATTACAAACATTTTTTAGATAAAAGAAAATACAATATACGTATCACATTAAAATATATAACATATAAATAATATTTATAAATTTACATCCATTTTACCATATAAATTAAGATAATTATTCCATAACCATCTATAAATTTAATTAATAGGCGAATAAAAACTAGGAGAAAAATAAAGAGAGAGGGAGAGAAGAGAAGAAAATCATAATACCATGGGCTAATATCATGGTTTATCAGTACCATGGGCCATCTAGGGTTTGGATTATTATGTTATGGATCTAGGCTTTTAATTAATTTGTTAGAATATAATAGGCCAATACCACAACTTATCAATACCACATGCCCAAAAACCATAACTTATTTCAAAATCAAAATATTTTACAAATGCTTTAATTTAATTTAATTTTATAACATATTTTAATTAAATCTAAGAGCAAAAAGGTTATAATTACTTTTGAGGTATATCTAAATTCTCCATCCTCATAACTAATAACAATATTCCCATAGATATTAAATCAAAGTTTTAATAAATTAAAAATTAGTATACTTTTATATATACATATGTGAAATTTTATATAATATAAATAATATTATAAAAAACCACTATAGATGGATCTTAACCAAGGATCCAAGCAAATAGAGAAAATAAAGTGACTAACAATTATAGAGAATAGATAGTGCATGATTCTTTTAAGTTCTTTTATTATTGTATTTTCTTTGACATGATTGATCCAAAATATAGGTTTTTTTTTTTTTGATACTTTCTTAAATACAATACAATGAGATCATATTTAAGAAATATGATGTTGAGATGGAGGGGGCAAAGAGTGGGGTAGAGAGACATAGAGGTGGGAGAGACACTGAGAGAGAGGAGGGGAAGAGAGGAGGAGAGAGATATGGATTTGGAGGGGAAAGAGAGAGAGGGAAGAACAAATACATTGAGAGATAGAGGTGGAGAAAGAGAGGAAATGAAAAGGGAGAAATGAATATGGAATGAAGGAGATAGGAGAAGAGGGAAGAGAGAAAAATTGAGAGGATAAATATAAGGAAAGAAGGGGAAAAGAGTGATAGGGAGACATAAATATGGAGGGGGAAGAGAGGGGAGAGGGAGGGAGATAGTGACAAAGTTGGATGGTGGAGAGAGAGTGTGTGCGTTATGGGGGGAGAGACAGAGGGAGGCAGGAGAGAAAGGGAGAGAGAGGAAGGAAAAAGAGAGATGACTTGAGAGAGAGAGAGGAAGGAAAAAGAGAGATGACTTGAGAGAGAGAGAGAGAGATGGATTTGGAAAGGAAAGACATACATAGAGAGAGAAATGTGGAGAGAGAGAGGGAGTAGCAAGGGAGAGATGGAGAGACAGTGAAGGAAAGAGGAGAGCAAGAGGGGAGAGAGAGAGAGAGAGAGAGGGTGAAGAGAGAGCAGGAGATGAAAAGGGAGGAAGAGAGAGATAGATAGATATGGAGAGAGAGTGTGTATGTTTTGGGGGTGAGAGGGAGATACAAAGGAAGATAGAGATATAGATATGGGGGAGAGAGACAAAGAGAGAGGAAAAGAGAGGGAGGGAGGAAGAGAGATAGATGGGAGATAAGGATATAAATGGATGGGGTAGAGAGAGAGAGAGAGAGAGAGAGAGAGAGAGAGAGAGATGTGTTTAGGGGGGTGAGATAGATAGACAAATAAAGAGAGATGGAGGGAGGTATAGATATAGATGGCAGGGGGAGAGAGGGAAGAAGAGAAAGATAGGGAAAGGGAGGGAGAGGCAGAGAGAGAGAGAGATGGGGGAGAGAGAAGGAGAGGGGGAGGAAGATAGATACATAATGGAAGGTGGAGAGAGAGGGAAGAAGAAAGAGACACACAAATACAAATAAAGACATAGAAATTAGATCTAGAAAGTCATGAATATTTAGTTTTTCACTAAACTAGATGTTACATTGATTTCAATGGAGTTACTGATTTTTAATCATATTTGATTACTTGCACTATACGCATTGATTTTAGTGTAGATGTCGATTTATAATCCTATTTAATACCTTACACTAGATGCATTGATTTTCAGTGTAGATGTTGATTTCTACTCCTATTTGATTGCTTGGACATGATGCATTGGTTTCAGTGTAGATATTGATTTCTAATCCTATTTGGTCACTTGCACTAGATGCATTGATTTTAGTGTAGATGTTGATTTCTAATCCTATTTGGTCACTTGCACTAGATGCATTGATTTTAGTGTAGATGTTGATTTCTAATCCTAATTAATACCTTACACTAGATGCATTGATTTCAGCGTATATGTTGATTTCTACTCATATTTTATTGGTTGCACTAGATGCATTGGTTTCAGTGTAGATATTGATTTCTAATCCTATTTGATTGCTTGCACTAGTTGAATTGATTTCAATGTAGATGTTGATTTCTAATCCTATTTGTTTGTTTGCATTAGATGCATTGATTTTAGTGCAGATGTTGATTTTTGATTTGATGCAACTAGATGTATGATGTACATTAATTTCAAAGTAATTAGATTAATAGTGTGCATTGATTTCAATGTAAGCACATTTTTTCCCCTTCCATCTATATCTCTATCTCCCATTGTCTCTCCTTTTTTATCTCTATTTATCACCCCCTAAAGATACACACTCTCTTTCCATATCTATCTATCTATCTCTCTGTCCCTTTCCCCTCCCTTTCTCTCTCTAACATTTCCCTCTCCATATCTATACCTCTTCATCCTTCCGTATCTTTGCCTCTCTCTTCTTCCCTCTCTCCCCCATCCATTTAAATCTATATCTCTATCTCCCCTTGTCTCTCCTTCTAACCCCAAAAATCTACAGGCACTCTCTCTATCTCCCCATGTCTCAACTTCTAACCCCTAAAACCTACAGGCACTCTCTCAGTGTAAGCACATAAACAGTATTCATGACGTGCATTGACTTATGTGTTACAATAATTCAACCATAAATACAATACTTGAATTTTCATCCTAGGAAAAAAAATTGCTTACCCGACATATTTTCTTCTTGAAACTGTAAACTATTTATAATTGGCTACACTCTTATTATTCTCATTTTCCATGATTCAATATTGTTAATCACTTTGCATTCAAATGCGGTAAAAGAAAATAACTAGCAATGAAAATTATTTGGAGTTCAACACTCCATAAGTAACAATGATTAACTTTGGAAAAAACTACTATTAATATTGGAGAGAAACATAAGCAAGATATGATGTTTACTACAGTAGCCCAAGTTAAATATTTGAATATTTTATGATTCCAACTTCCATTTTCATATGATCGAGGTGAGAAAATGGCAAAACTAATAGGTGTGACAATAGGAACAATAAAAGAAAATAGTTTAAGATTGATCACAATGAAGATTGTTTGTAATTGACTATATTCTTATTATTCACATTTCTATCAATTAACATTGTTACATTGTAACTTTGCACTTAAAATTTTTATTTCATCATTTTTCATCATTCAAGTTAGTAAGAGTCTCTCCCATCTCAACAAACTAAGGTAACTAAGCAAATTTGAAAATAAATTGACCAAATTAATATTAGACATATTTAGCATATTTAAAATGATCAAAATAGTTAAATGTTCAACAAATTGTGTATGACCGCACATGACTAGCCTAGATCCATCTTATCCCCGGATCTATCAAGCACCAAGAGGGATCAAATCTCTCGAGGTGCAAACATTTCCTCAAGTTTTTCACTAAAAAAAGAGGTTTGAACGGATCAAACCTCTCGAGGTGCAAACATTTCCTCAAGTTTTGCACTCAAAAAAGAGGTTCGAACCTCAAGAGATTTGATCCCTCTTACGCTGAATAGATTCGGTGCTAAGATGAATCTAAATTGGTTTTATGAGAAAATCATATCACAAATCTTCTTCACGATTAATTTCATGTTTTTTTGAATACCTAGCTTTTTAATATCCTATCTTTGTTAACTGAGATATTGTCAAATAATATTAAATTTAAAATAATAATAACATATTTAGTTTAAAATTTAAAAATATATAATGCATAATTTTGTGTTTGAATTGATTGAAAATAAATAAATATTATTAATTTTTCCATACATTAATAATATTGATCATAAACATTTATTTTTTATTAATTTAAACGTGACCAATGAATATATATATATATATATATATATATATATATATATATATATATATATATAAGTGGTTTTAATGTAAATTTAAATTTATAGATTTGAAAAATAATTGACAATAAACTAATTTAGATCCATCTTAATTTTGGATCTACCAAAGGTTAAGAGTGATCACATCTATTGAGGTGTAAATCGTTTTTAAAGTGAAAATAGATTTGATCTTGGTAGATCATTAACATGAATTTAGACGGATTTAACAATTAATAATTATAATTTTTTTTGTTTGTTTTTTATATTTTATTTATTTTTTGTTTGTATTTTAATTATTATGTAAAGAAAACATTTACATAACACCAAATAACATAACCTGGACTCAACATAATAAATATTATTACTTTTAATATAATTTAGTATATTGGTTACATAAATTAGCTCAATTAATTGAATCCTTTTTGTTAAAACAGCTTTACTATTGAAGAGTAACGGGTTCAATTATTCAAATACCCTTAACGTCTGGTTTCAAATCAAAGTTGAATCATTAACGCACCAATTATTAATGAAATTAGAAATTTTTTTTATTATTAATTGAAAGTAAAACAAAAATAAATTACTCTTTATTTATTTTTACTTAATTGCAACAAACTATTTTTCATAGCCTAGTATCAAGGAGATTTGTCCGTAACCTTTATGTAACCACAAAAGACTAAATAATTAAGTATGTATATATTTGTGTGAGTATATATATATATAAACATTTTATAAAACAAATCTTCGTAATTATGTATCAATTTTTTTGAAATGCAATTTGTTAATTACAGCAACATGTAAGTGTATAGATTTCAGCAACAACAGGTGGAATTGGGCTTGCACACTTTTTATTTTTTTCAAACGAATGGCTAAGGTTTAACCATGAGTGAATATTCTTCGTTTTATCTTTGAACGGAGGGATGAGATTTCACCCCGCTGGGCATCGTACACATTACAATATTTAATTAATTTGTCATTTGGTGTCTCGTGCGAATCGAGCGGCAATCGATGAATAATTGAACTAAAATATTGTGATCGATCAATTTTCATCAGAGTCGTTTCAATTGTTTGACTGCTCAAGGACGGGGCAGTGGCGGTTTGTTTAGAGCATGCAAGGTTAATTTGTATAACCAGCCATGCCGCAAGCCCTAATTGCTGGCCTTTTACATCTCCTTCAGCTTGGCATTAGCTACATCAACATATACATTCGCCATGCTCTTCTATATTGGCTTTTGCATCACAGTGTTGTTAGCGATTAGGGTTGGTTATTAATTCATCGATTTATCACTCATATTGTAAGGCTGATCATGATCACTACCTATTGAGTTGTGTTAATTGAACAAAATTATACATAAGAATGTGTGGAGACACTTATTAGCGAGCTTAAGGTCATGTTTCGTGCTGCGATTGCCGGTGGAGAATCAATGATTACTCCGTCTGCTTATGACACAACATGGTTAACCAGCGTGCCCTCCATTGAATTTTTAATTTTGCAACAAAATTGAACATACTACTTGCCCTCCTTCTCATGTTAAATTTTGAAATATTGATTTATTACCTACCACCCTCCAGTCCCATCCCTGTTTCTTGTGGATCTGTTGGAACGACTATTGATCGTGCATAGTTTTGAACGCCTTCGAATCGACAGACACTTTGGAAAACAAATCAGAGAAGCTCTAGATTATATTTATAGGTATCAATAGAAAATTACATTTTGTTAGCCTTTGACTCCATATTTCCTCCGGAAAGTCCTTGATTGTAAAATTTATGAGCTCTATTGCATACCTGCATTGCAATGATCAAGGAATTGGGCAGGGAAAGCCTGAACCGCATAGCAGATGTTGATATGGCTGCTTTGTTATTTTGGTTACATGTACACTTGTCATTGATATTTATTTATATATTAACCATATTTATTAATATAGCACACAAAAAAAAATTACAAAATATAAAACGAGCCAAAATAGACAAAATTTTAAAAATAAAAATAATAATTGAAAATGTTTAATATTTATTTCCTCATTAGAGTAGTGAATAGTGAATTTGTAAAGATTTTATAAATTATATGCGGAGAGATTGAATTTCAATTAAATAAACTATATAATTATATATATAATTTTATATATATAATAAACCCAAGAGATTGATATTATAAACCCAAGAAGTTAATACTAAAACCCCAAGGGATTATAAACCCAAGGAATTATTAATATTATAAAATCAAAACATTAATAAACACAAAAATTAACATTATAAACGGAATTTATACTAAAAACACAAAAGACTAATATTATAAACTCTTAAGATTAATATTATAAACCCAAAAATTATTAATATTATAAAACCAAGCCATCAATATCATAAACCCAAGCAATTAATCAACCTAAAAAATTAATAAATTGAAACCTAACTTTACAAATTTAACTACAAAAATCTTAATTTTAACCATAACCATTGTTTTAATATTTTGAAAATTCCATAAAATTTAATTTATATAAATTCAATAATTTAAAATTTATTATTTTAATAAAACTTTTATTAAAATTTATTCAGAAAATTTATTAAAAGTATGTTTGGAAAAAAAATTTGAATAGACTACGGTCTTTAAATTTAGCTTATGAAAAATATTGGTAGAGCCGTTGATGAAACGACAAAGAAAGCATTCAACTTTCTGAAAAAAACTATTAAAAGACACATGACGAGCATGATTCTATTAAGAGCGTTTAAATGTTTAAATTGCTATTTATTTATTTTATATTTTTAATTAATTTAATTAAAATATAATTTTTAAACGCAATTAAAATATTTTAAAAATGTAGTATATTCATTTATATATTTCAAAATATAATTTAAAGAATAAAAAATTATAATTATTCATACTTTTAAACAATATATGTGTAGGCATTGGATGTGAGATGTTAGATATTTTTTAAATTCAATTTTTTTTATACTGTAATTTTGTTTTTTATTAATAAAATTATAAACATTTTTTTAGATAAAAGAAAATACAATATATGTATCACATTAAAATATATAACATATAAATAATATTTATAAATTTACATCCATTTTACCTTATAAATTAAGATAATTATTCCATAACCATCTATAAATTTAATTAATAGGCGAATAAAAACTTAGGAGAAAAATAGAGAGAGAGGGAGAGGAGAGAAGAAAATCATAATACCATGGGCTAATATCATGGTTTATCAATACCATGGGCCATCTAGGGTTTTGATTATTATGTTATGGATCTAGGCTTTTAATTATTTTGTTAGAATATAATAGGCCAATACCACAACTTATCAATACCACATGCCCAAAAACCATAACTTATTTCAAAATCAAAATATTTTACGAATGCTTTAATTTAATTTAATTTTATAACATATTTTAATTAAATCTAAGAGCAAAAAGGTTATAATTACTTTTGAGGTATATCTAAATTCTCCATCCTCACAACTACTAACAATATTCCCATAGATATTAAATCAAAGTTTTAATAAATTAAAAATTAGTATACTTTTATATATACATATGTAAAATTTTATATAATATAAATAATATTATAAAGAACCACTATAGATGGATCTTAACCAAGGATCCAAGCGAATAGAGAAAATAAAGTGAACAACAATCATAGAGGAAAGATAGTGCATGATTCTTTTAAGTTCTTTTATTATTGTATTTTCTTTGACATGATTGATCCAAAATATAGTTTTTTTTTTTTTTTTTGATAGTTTCTTAAATACAATACAATGAGATCATATTTAAGAAAGATGATGTTGAGATGGAGGGGGGAAAGAGTGGGGCAGAGAGACATAGAGGTGGGAGAGACACTGAGAGAGAGGAGGGGAAGAGAGGAGGAGAGAGATATGGATTTGGAGGGGAAAGAGAGAGCGAAGAACAAATACATTGAGAGATAGAGATGGAGAGAGAGAGGAAATGAAAAGGGAGAAATGAAGATGGAATGAGGGAGATAGGAGAAGAGGGAAGAGAGAAAAATGAGAGGATAAAGATAAGGAAAGAAAGGGAAAAGAGTGATAGGGAGACATAAATATGGAGGGGGAAGAGAGGGGGAGAGGGAGGGAGATAGTGACAAAGTTGGATGGTGGAGAGAGAGTGTGTGTGTGATGGTGGGAGAGACAGAGGGAGGCGGGAGAGAAAGGGAGAGAGAGGAAGGAAAAAGAGAGATGACTTGAGAGAGAGAGAGAGAGAGAGAGAGAGAGATTTGGAAGGGAAAGACATACATAGAGAGAGAAATGTGGAGAGAGAGAGGGAGTAGCAAGGGAGAGATGGAGAGACAGTAAAGGAAAGAGGAGAGCAAGAGGGAAGAGAAAGAGAGACAAGGAGAAAGAGAGAGAGAAACAAGGGGAAGAGAGAGAGAGAGAGATTTGGAAGGGAAAGACATACATAGAGAGAGAAATGTGGAGAGGGAGAGGGAGTAGCAAGGGAGAGATGGAGAGACAGTGAAGGAAAGAGGAGAGCAAGAGGGAAGAGAGAGAGAGACAAGGAGAAAGAGAGAGAGAAAGAAGGGGAAGAGAGAGAGAGAGAGAGAGAGAAGAGAGAGAGAGCGGGAGAGTAAAAGGGAGGAAGAGAGAGATAGATAGATATGGAGGGAGACTGTGTATGTTTTGGGGGTGAGAGGGAGATACAAAGGAAGATAGAGATATAGATAGGGGGAAGAGAGACAAAGAGAGAGGAAAAGAGAGGGAGGGAGGAAGAGAGATAGACGGGAGATAAGGATATAAATGGATGGGGTAGAGAGAGAGAGAGAGAGAGAGAGAGAGATGTGTTTAGGGGAATGAGATAGATAGACAAATAAAGAGAGATGGAGGGAGGTATAGATATAGATGGCAGGGGGAGAGGGAAGAAGAGAAAGATAGGGAAAGGGAGGGAGAGGCAGAGAGAGAGAGAGATGGGGGAGAGAGAAGGAGAGGGGGGGGAAGATAGATACATAATGGAAGGTGGAGAGAGAGGGAAGAAGAAAGAGACACACAAAGACAAATAAAGACATAGAAGTTAGATCTAGAAAGTCATGAATATTTAGTTTTTTCACTAAACTAGATGTTACATTGATTTCAATGGAGTTACTGATTTTTAATCATATTTGATTACTTGCACTATATGCACTGATTTTAGTGTAGATGTCGATTTATAATCCTATTTAATACCTTACACTAGATGCATTGATTTCAGTGTATATGTTGATTTCTACTGCTATTTGATTGCTTGGACATGATGCATTGGTTTCAGTGTAGATATTGATTTCTAATCCTATTTGGTCACTTGCACTAGATGCATTGATTTTAGTGTAGATGTTGATTTCTAATCCTAATTAATACCTTACACTAGATGCATTGATTTCAGCGTATAGGTTGATTTCTACTCATATTTTATTGCTTGCACTAGATGCATTGGTTTCAGTATAGATATTGATTTCTAATCCTATTTGATTGCTTGCACTAGTTGAATTGATTTCAGTGTAGATGTTGATTTCTAATCCTATTTGTTTGTTTGCATTAGATGCATTGATTTTAGTGCAGATGTTGATTTTTGATTTGATGCAACTAGATGTATGATATACATTAATTTCAAAATACTTAGATTAATAGTGTGCATTGATTTCAATGTAAGCACATTTTTTCCCCTTCCATCTATATCTCTATCTCCCATTGTCTCTCCTTTTTTATCTCTCTTTCTCACCCCCTAAACATACACACTCTCTTTCCATATCTATCTATCTATCTCTCTCTCTCTGTCCCTTTCCCCTCCCTTTCTCTCTCTAACAACTCCCTCTCCATATCTATACCTCTTCATCCCTCCATATCTTTGCCTCTCTCTTCTTTCCTCTCTCCCCCATCCATTTAAATCTATATCTCTATCCCCCCTTGTCTCTCCTTCTAACTCCAAAAATCTACAGGCACACTCTCTATCTCCCTGTGTCTCAACTTCTGACCCCTAAAACCTACAGGCACTCTCTCAGTGTAAGCACATAAAAAGTATTCATGAAGTGCAATGACTTATGTGTTACAATAATTCAACCATAAATACAATACTTGAATTTTCATCCTAGAAAAAAAAAATTCTTACCCGAAATATTTTCTTCTTGAAACTGTAAACTATTTATAATTGGCTACACTCTTATTATTCTCATTTTCCATGATTCAATATTGTTAATCACTTTGCATTCAAATGCGGTAAAAGAAAATAACTAGCATTGAAATTTTTTTGGAGTTCAATACTCATAAGTCACAATGATTAACTTTGGAAAAAAATAATATTAATATTGGAGAGAAACATAGGCAAGATATGATGTTTACTACAGTAGCCCAAGCAAAATATTTGAATATTTTATGATTCCAACTTCCATTTTCAGCAAAACTAATAGGTGTGACAATAGGAACAATAAAAGAAAATAGAGTTTCAGATTGATCACAATGAAGATTGTTTGTAATTGACTATATTCTTATTATTCACATTTCTATCAATCAACATTGTTACATTGTAACTTTGCACTTAAAATTTTTATTTCATCATTTTTCATCATTACAGTCTCTCTCATCTCAACAAACTAAGGTAACTAAGCAAATTTAAAAATAAATTGACCAAATTAATATTAGACATATTTAGCATATTTAAAATGATCAAAATAGTTAAATGTTCAACAAATTGTGTATGACCGCACATGACTAGCCTAGATCCATCTTATCCCCGGATCTATCAAGCACCAAGAGGGATCAAATCTCTCGAGGTGCAAACATTTCCTCAAGTTTTGCACTCAAAAAAGAGGTTTGAACCTCAAGAGATTTGATCCCTCTCGACGCTGAATAGATTCAGCGTTAAGATGAATCTAAATTGGTTTTATGAGAAAATCATATCACAAATCTTCTTCATGATTATTGAATACCTAGCTTTTTAATATCCTATCTTTGTTAACTGAGATATTGTCAAATAATATTAAATTTAAAATAATAATAACATATTTAGTTTAAAATTAAAAAATATATAATGCATAATTTTGTGTTTGAATTGATTGAAAATAAATAAATATTATTAATTTTTCCATACATTAATAATATTGATCATAAATATTTATTTTTTATTAATTTAAACGTGACCAATGAATATATATATATATATATATATATATATATATATATATATATATATATATATATATATAAGTAATAAAATATAAGTGGGTTTAATATAAATCTAAATTTATAGATTTGAAAAATAATTGACAATAAACTAATTTAGATCCATCTTAATTTTGGATCTACCAAGGGTTAAGAGTGATCAAATCTCTTGAGATGTAAACCTTTTTTAAAGTGAAAATAGATTTGATCTTGGTAGATCATTAACATGAATCTAGACTGATTTAACAATTGATAATTATAATTATTTTTTCTTTTGTTTTTATTTTTATATTTTATTTATTTTTTAATTGTATTCTAATTGTTATATAATTTTATATAATGAAAACATTTACATAACACCAAATAACATAACCGGGACTCGACATAATAAATATTATTACTTCTAATATAATTTAATATATTGGTTACATAAATTAGCTCAATTAATTGAATCCTTTTTGTTAAAACAGCTTTACTATTGAAGAGTAATGGGTTCAATTATTCAAATACCATTAAGGTCTGGTTTCAATTCAAAAAATTACTCTTTATTTATTTTTACTTAATTGCAACAAACTATTTTTCAGAGCCTAGTATGAAGGAGATTTGTCAATAACCTTATGTAACCACAAAAGACTAAATAATCAAGTATGTATATATTTGTGTGACAAAAAATATATATATATATATATATATATATTAACATTTTAAAAAACAAATCTTAGTAATTATGTATCAATTTTTTTGAAATGCAATTTGTTAATTACAGCAACATGTAAGTGTATAGATTTCAGCAGCAACAGGTGGAACTGGGCTTGCACACTTTTTATTTTTTTCAAACGAATGGCTAAGGTTTAACCATGAGTGAATTTTACTGAAAAAAAAGGTTTAAACATGAGTGAATTTTACTGAAAAAAAAGGTTTAACCATGAGTGAATATTCTTCGTTTTATCTTTGAACGGAGGGATGAGATTTCACCCCGCTGGGCATCGTACACATTACAATATTTAATTAATTTGTCATTTGGTGTCCCGTGCGAATCGAGCGGCAATCGATGAATAATTGAACTAAAATATCGTGATCGATCAATTTTCATCAGAGTCGTTTCAATTGTTTGACTGCTCAAGGATGGGGCAGTGGCGGTTTGTTTAGAGCATGCAAGGTTAATTTGTATAACCAGCCATGCCGCAAGCCCTAATTGCTGGCCTTTTACATCTCCTTCAGCTTGGCATTAGCTACATCAACATATACATTCGCCATGCTCTTCTATATTGGCTTTTGCATCACAGTGTTGTTAGCGATTAGGGTGGGTTATTAATTCATCGATTTATCACTCATATTGTAACGCTGATCATGATCACTACCTATTGAGTTGTGTTAATTGAATAAAATTATATATAAGAATGTGTGGAGACACTTATTAGCGAGCTTAAGGTCATGTTTCGTGCTGCGATTGCCGGTGGAGAATCAATGATTACTCCGTCTGCTTATGACACAACATGGTTAACCAGCGTGCCCTCCATTGAATTGTTAATTTTGCAACAAAATTGAACATACTACTTGCCCTCCTTCTCCTGTTAAATTTTGAAATATTGATTTATTACCTACCACCCTCCAGTCCCATCCCTGTTTCTTGTGGATCTGTTGGAACGACTATTGATCGTGCATAGTTTTGAACGCCTTCGAATCGACAGACACTTTGAAAAACAAATCAGAGAAGCTCTAGATTATATTTATAGGTATCAATAGAAAATTACATTTTGTTAGCCTTTGACTCCATATTTCCTCCGGAAAGTCCTTGATTGTAAAATTTATGAGCTCTATTGCATACCTGCATTGCAATGATCAAGGAATTGGGCAGGGAAGCCTGAACCGCATAGCAGATGTTGACATGGCTGCTTTGTTATTTTGGTTACATGTACACTTGTCATTGATATTTATTTATATATTAACCATATTTATTAATATGGCACACAAAAAAAATTACAAAATATAAAAAGAGCCAAAATAGACAAAATTTTAAAAATAAAAATAATAATTGAAAATGTTTAATATTTATTTCCTCATTAGAGTAGTGAATAGTGAATTTGTAAAGATTTTATATTATATGCGGAGAGATTGAATTTCAATTAAATAAACTATATATATATATATATATATATATATATATATATATTTTTGTATTATTTTATTTTATTGGTGAAAAGAGTTGAAATGTTATCACAAAATTATCATTATTAAATTGAAAATAGGAAAAGAAAAAAGCAATATTAAAAAGTAAAAATTAAATTGTAATAAAACTATTAAATTTTCATTGTATCTTTCTCCTTAAAAATCTTAATCTTGTAAATTCTCTCCATATATGACTTCATACTTGAAATCAATAGTTGGAATATATTTTCATGGTTAAGAATGATGTCAATATCTAATATATAATTAATAATTACTCATATAAAATTGTTTTTATGAATATATATATATATATTATTTCCTTTTATGACAAGTTATTCAATCTTTTACAAGTTTTATGAGTAAATAATCACTATATTTTTTAAAAATATACTTTGAAAAATAATTGTATGCAAATATATAAAATAATATAATTAATTATATTCAATGACTATAATAATATTAATATCTAATTTATAATTGATAATTATTTATATTCAACTTTAACTTTTATAAATACATAATATTTTTAAAATTTTAGTTATCTCAGCAAAAAAAACTTATTATCTATATACCTAACCAAATTAAATTAATTTTTTTAAAAGATAAACTAAACTATGATCAGTTTTATATTCAATTTTAAATTTTATAAATAAATAATGTTTAAAAAAAAAAAAAATTATCTTAAAGAAAAATTATTATCTATATATCTAACCAAATTAAATTTATTTTTTTAAACATAAACTAAAGTATCATCATTTTTATATTAAATTTCACTTTTTATGAATAAATAATATTTTTTTTTATTTTAATTATATTAAAAAAAATATCTATATACCTAACCAAATTAATTTTTTTTAAGATAAACTAAATTATTATCACTTTTATATTCAACTTTAACTTTTATAAATAAATAATATATTTTTAAATTTTAATTATTTAAAAAAAATATTATCTATATATCTAACCAAATTAAATTTTATATGTTTAAACCTAAACTAAACTATTATCATTTTTTCCATTGAAAAATTTAGACATTTTATTCCACTGAAATGAAAGTATACAAAACACAGTTGAAACTACCTACACTTATTAATACAATCTTTCTAAATGAGCTAACCTTATACTACATATATTTAATCTCAAAACATATGATCAGGAAATTAGGCGCAGTAATAATAATACAAAATGGGCTTGCAGGACATCAGAAATTCGGCCGAGAAATAATAATAATATTGATGATAATAATAATACAAAATGGCCTTTGCAGGGATACAATGTTTACAACTCGCCGAAAAACATGTGCGTGGAGGAAGAGAAAAAAAAAAAAGATCAGGTCAGCACGTACTGTATTCGCAAAGCTCTGTTTCGACTCCCGTAGCTTGGTCGCCCATGATACTCTATTACGCTCTATTCCAAACAAAATATCGTTACATTCCATTCAGATTTGTTCGCCACCGAGGTTGAATGGCGTTCTGGGACAACCCTTCTATTCTCCGTACTCAATTCCATGTCTGCTCCATAATTGAAAAGATATCAGGGCAGGCAAGTAAAATAGAGAGAAACGATTTTGCATCCTCCTATGTGATGGCAATAAGGGAATGGAAGCCCTCCTCATAGATCGTTGGAAGCTTCATTTTCCAAGGGCCGTTGAAGGAGGCCGTATTAGCCCTTTGCCGCCCGGACGCTGTGAGCTGCATTTTAGATCGAGCAGGCCCTCCCCTCAAACCAAAACCTACTCTTTTCCATTCCAATGTCTCTGAATTATAACCCTCGCCCTTTGACTGTCTAGAAGATGTTATTAGATGACCAGTCCGGCGTCGATCCAGATGATTGATCGCAGTTACTTCTTGTCCCATCACTGTCACACTCGGAGTGATTTTACGCCTACTTCGTCGCCCTAATTTCACCTCGCGGTGGCGGCTACACCCCTTGGCAGCTCTGGCTTCCACGGCCAACGCGGCCCTGTCAGTGGCGGTCAGAGGACGACGCAGTCTGGTTACAGGCAGCAGAAAATAGAGATGCTCCACTTGCAGTTCCTGCTCTGCAGAAAGAGGAGAAACGTACTCATGGTAATCAATGGAATCGGCATGACAGACGACGAAGCCGGGTCTGTCTCTTAATATTTCTGCTACTTTCACGTGTTCCGGAAACTCTCTAATCAACCCATCCGCCTCTTCCTCAATGACCACTAACTTGGCAGTGGGGAGATGAGGTGATCTACAGGATAAACAAATCCCCATCAATTTCTTTGAAGGATAGATGGATACAGAGACTGGGGGTGAGTAACGAAAACCTGTGTGTGGGTTGTAAGGAGATTTTATAGAGAGTGAATGGTGCTATAATATTCGAGTGCTTGCGTCAGGGCATTCGTCAGGTAATGGAAACCGAGACCTTTGGTACTTGTTGCCTAAGAAAGCAATACAAACGGAAGGGAGTCGAATCACTGATCCACTTGTAACTGTAGAATCGTAATATAAACAGCTCTACCGAACGTAAATCTCTGATATAAATTCCTGACAAATTTAAGTTTCTAAAAATAAGGGAACTCGCCAGGTAAGCGAGACCGAGACTGTTGGTACTGGCAGGCCAACTAAGAAATTTTGTCGCTAGTGTCTGTTTTGGGCGATTCATTTGTTTGAAGATTTAACATTCCGGGTCAATGGGAATGGAGATTCATAATATAAATACCTAATACTACTGAATATAAATCTAAGTGGTCTACTTCCCAAACTGAATAATCATGATAAATTGCACGTCTCGATGTCCGGCACACTAGAAGGTTCACACGTCATAAACGCGGTGAGTTGGAATTATCTATCTACGTGTTGACTTCAGTTTTGTCCAGTTTCGCGATACTTCTGGTTAGTTTCTACCGCTTTAATTAAACGCCGAGATTCTGGCCATTCAACGAACTTAATTTTAAATTGGTTATTGTTTTTTTTCCCAAATTTAGTGATAAAAATCGGGATGAAATTATTATTTTTAATTATTTGAAATGCATTTTGAATATGTAAATATAGCTTTGATGCCATGTAAATTTGTGGATATTGATTTATGTAATTTAACAATTTAAATGTGTTAGTTTAAAAATATACTTGAAAGTTTCGAAAAGCAAAAACCTATAATGTTTATACTAGCAATTGTCCTAAAAGGTACAAAGAGAGGCCGATCGGATTATTAAATTAGAGTTGTTGAATTTCTCTAAAATAGATATTGATTGAAGCCTACAAGGAGCAACGAGATTTGATGTTTGGAGTTCTATGTTATATGGACATCATATTTCTTTAAATACAATGTAATTTTTTATAAAAGTTCAAGCCCAATGCAGTTCTGCCATGCAGGCATACACTTAAATCGCTACTGGACTTATGATATTGACAAAGTTAAAGTAAAGTGGTATACAAGAGAATGTATCAAGCTAAACCACAAGTTACACATCTTTAGACCTGAAAAAGTACATAACAATGGTCTGGCAAATCAATAGTGATATCATACTTGCTTTTCCTTCCACATACATACAATTGCTCCAAAGGCACCAGTGGGTCACTAAAACGAGTGACCACAAGAAGAGACACAATTGTATTAATCGAAAGAAAATACAAAGTTGCTAATTAGAAATCTATGGTCAAACACTATTGTTCTCATAAGTAGTGTTTGTTATCACATGCATTTACAGTGGCCATTCAAGTTTCAATTTTATTAGATCAATTGGAACTTGTTTGGTTCACAATCAATATTTTCTATTCAACTATATGTGTTTTATGTTTCGCAGATAACATAAAGAACAAAACAGTAAATCTCATCCTCTCATCAATAATCACTATTAAGTTGTTTACATATTTTACTCTTTAGTGAGCCAATGAAGTGTAATTAAGATGGCCATCATTCCAATGTCAGCCAATGGAGTGTAATTATAAACTCATCCAATATAGATCAACCACAAGAATAATGTCAAGTTGTATCATCCAACAATAAGTTTTTCTTTTCAATTAACAAGCTACCAGTTCTTTGGCTGTCGCATAAAATATAAATTGAGGAGTTAAAAGACACTAGGGCCATTATAGCTAAACATGCATCAAGGTTTACTGCTTTACCCGATCAGGATGCAAAAAGAAATGCTACAATGCAGTAGCAATGGATTCATCAGCGAAAATTGGCCAGACTTTAATTAATTCACAAAAACGTTGAATGATATCAATTGTTCAAAAGTTTTAAACAAGTAAAGAAACACAAGAGAAAAGACAATAAATGCTCACCAAAACAAAAGAGATGTGCAAATGATTAAATTAGTTACTGAGGTGTGCTGAAATGCCTTAAAAAGTGCTTATAGACTTTAACTATATTTATTAAGGACCCCAACTGGAATTTGCAAAGCAAAAGGTTTTTCCCCGAGGTTTGTTATTATCATGTTCTTGTTCTCTAAAAGTTTGCTCCAAGTAGATCAAGTGGGCAAGGGACTTTACATGGACTCCACTCAACTTCAAACACAGCTTCAGCCATTATGCAGAGTGATTGAAATTGAACACAGCTAAGTAAAGAAGACCAAAAATTGAGCTATAATCAGTATCAGGGACTCCTCGAGCACCAACTGGACACAAAACAGATGAAGACTCCCTAGCCTTTGCCGCTGCTCGCATAGCTTCATCTGGATTCAATTTGGCTAGCCTCCAAGCACTGATTCTAACAGGACGCTTCTGCATCCTGTTTTCCATCCTATTTACAACCTCGATATCATCAGGATCAACAGTGGACGGGTGTGGAATAACTTCATCCTGCCATTTAACACACAATACATGTCAGCCTGTACTACTATAGTCTGACCAAATTACAGACCTAAACCAAGATTTGAAATTGTGGATAACAAATTTATATACCTGATGCTCAACAAATATTCTAAGTGGTGTACACCATGCACCTTTATACTGCAAACCAAGAGAACTTCCTCCACTTAAACCAGTGGCAGTTGAACCTCTTGGAGAGGAAGGTATACTTCGTGCATCACCCTCAACAGAAAATCCTGGCGGCTCACTTTGTGACCTCATTGCCACTACATATTCATATGTCGTAATTCCCTGCTATTCAGTACTCTTGTTAAAGGATGTTAAGTTTAGTGAATATAAATCAACAAAAGATTGTTGAGAACCATATGGATTTTTAAATAAAACTAAGCTTTTTAATCAGTGTAATATGAAAAAAGAAAAGCTCTGCTAATGGCACTGAAGCAAGGCCACCAATGTACATACTACCTGCACGAAGACAACATCAGAACTCAGTTTCAGAGACAAAAGCTTACTAAAGTTTTATGTCGGTTATCAAACTTAGAGTACCTTAATATTGGCTGAATGTTGTTAGGTTTATCAGATTTTATAGAACCTCTTCAATGAATTACTGTCCTTCCTATAATTTAGGAATCATTCAACATTTTCATACAATTTTTTCTCTTGTGATTCTATACAGGCATTCTGTGGTCCAGACTCCAACATAACATTCTAAGAAGTTTTCCTCAAACAACATAAACTTTAGATCCTTCTAGAAAATCTCTGAAAGAATACAATTTCAGTTCACTGAAACTGGGTAACAGCATGCCAATCACAGACGAGTGGACAAACATACAACCACATAGATCATCCAAAAGCATATTTCATTTCAAATACATGACAAAAATATGTTGTTCAATGTAAAGCAATTTATCTTCCTAGCAATGAAGCAAGTTTTGAACACATACATAACCAATAATCTCCCTAATCTATCAGAAATCTTGTGTTCCTCATAATATCAACTTAGCGATTTTTAGAAGCTTTCTTACCAGGAAAACTCCTTCTAAGACTCTCACTCACAGCTTGCACAGCTGAGACAGGTCATACAGAGTAAAATATGTCTATAAAAAATTTAAACCTCGGTGAGGAATATTATCCCCTCCGCTTAACCATAAATCCAAAACCCGGTTAAGGATCCCCGAGTATACTTACTAACATGTCAAATATTAAAATTTTCTCAACCCTAAAAGAAAAAATCACATACCTTTCCGAGGGCTGCTAGCTTCTCCGGCAAAATTGTGCTAAAACCCTCCCCAGCCATGTCTCCATTGTGATCAGAAACATCATTGTTCCGTCCTGATCTCTCGTTAGGTCCGAGGCATGGTCTTGCATGAATTGCAGAATTATTTTCCTGCAATACCAAATATAAAACGTTACGCCCACTTCAATAATTACTAAAAACCCGGTGCGAGTTCTAAACCTCAAAAAAAAACTGTTATGCCAACGCCTCTCTCCATAATGATGGTGGGCTCGAATCTTCACCCACTGCATGAAGCCGGCAAAAATATCCGCAAATTTGTTACAAATTCCTGTAATTCCTGAACAAATCGTTACAAACTACTGAGAAAGCAGTTTAAAGTTAGCAGTGATTCTCCATGTGCCTTCAATGGTGTCCACTGTGACAGAGAAGGGCACGTATTCCTGTAATCCCTGAAAAAACCGTTACAAATTACTGAGAAAGCAGTTTAAAGTTAGCAGTTTAAATATTTTTATTTTTTTCTTTATAAACTTTTTATAAAACCGACGGATTTGTGGTCTATGCAGACATCCCCAATGCTCGGTCTCGGAGTTTATAGGTGGATTTTTTTGGGGAGATTTTGCGTTTACATGTAGGAAACTTGTATTAATGTTAATTTTGGTTCCTTAGAAATCACGAAAAGCGAACTCTAGATTCGATTTCGTACTGGCCATGGCTACAAGCATCCGATAAATAAATACCATAAAAAAATATGGATTACAACTACCAAAATCAATTCAATTGGACATGAGGAATATCAAGCAATGCTGATACAGATAACAGAACAGAATACAATATTATAGATACAAAGAACAGAACAGAGTCGTCATTGTTATAGTGATATAGTTCCCATTGCATCAGCAGTTTAGTTTCCATGCTGTAAAGTGTGTTTGATAGATGGTTAAAATCAAACGTTGGTGTCTATTGGAAGGTGGGATGCCCCGGGAAGGATTAGAACAAAGCAGAGTTAGGTAGCTACTTTCCAATAAAGAAGAAGATGACTCCCCCGAGGCCAGATTTTCCCAGATAGAAGCAAGTATTTAAGCCTTACAGTGGGTGGTTTCTTATTTGGTGTCCACCCTACTAGAACAGAGGACTCGTGAAAATGAGAAGAAAGCAGACCTGAAAGAGTCAGGCATAGGTCTGGAATGTTTATTCAAAAAAAGTAAGGCTGGCATGTTGCCAATTTTTTTCTAGGGTAGAAGTGAAGCTCGATATTCAGCTATTTAATGGGCTTGTGAGCATAGAGAAATTTAATAAATGTCTAAGGACGTTTGAGGTGTATTTCAACTATCAGGGATATAACAAGATGAAGAAAATTACCTTTGCACTCTTAAAACTATTGGAGCACGTCCTCCTGTGGTGAGAAAGTTATTGCCAGTGTTAGCAACAGTAATGGAAAGTGCTTGTTAATTATTGGGATGACTCTATAAGGCTGTTGCAGAGGAAATTTTGCCCAGTTGGGTATGAAAGGGAGCAGCAAATTCGATGGCCGTACTCAGAGATATGAAGGGGAGCAGCAAATTCGATGGCACTACTCAGAGAGTTGTTATGTGGCTATTTTCAAATGATTTGAAATACTTTAATTCTCAAAGAATCCACAAACATCTACACTGTCAAAGAATACAAAGAAAAGAAAATAAACCGCTAAAGATAAATTCATTTGAACCGGGGAGAGACGTACCAGTTCCATTGAATGAGAGAAGTAGTTGCTCCTCATCATGATCAACAATGAAATCCAAATACACTGTAACAACAAAAAATGAAAAAAGAATGAACCCTATATCTCTGTTTCTGTAGAAGACAAGTTACCCACAGTCATAAATATAACAATATACCTGGTATCCAGAATCCATAAACATCTACACTGTCAAAGAATTCAAAGAAATAAAAATAAACTGCCAAAGATAAATTCATTTTAACCGGGGAGAGACGTACCAGTTCCATTGAATGAGAGAAGTAGTTGCTCCCCATCATGATCAACAATGAAATCCAAATACACCGTAACAAGAAAAAATGAAAAAAGAATGAACCCTATATCTCTGTTTCTGTAGAAGACAAGTTAGCCACTGTGATAAATATAACATTATATATACCTGGGTATCCAGAATCCATAAACATCTACACTGTCAAAGAATACAAAGAAACAAAAATAAACTGCCAAAGATAAATTCATTTGAATCGGGGAGAGTCGTACCAGTTTGATTAAATGAGAGAAGTAGTTGCTCCCCATCACGATCAACAATGAAATCAAAATGCATTGTAACAACAAAAGCTTACTAAAGTTTTATGCCGGTTATCAAACTTAGAGTACCTTAATATTGGCTGAATGTTGTTAGGTTTATCAGATTTTATAGAACCTCTTCAATGAATTACTGTCCTTCCTATAATTCAGGAATCATTCAACATTTTCATACAATTTTTTCTCTTGTGATTCTATACAAGCATTCTGTGGTCCAGACTCCAACATAACATTCTAAGAATTTTTCCTCAAACAACATAAACTTTAGAACTCGCTTTTGCAACCCTGTGAAGTTGACATTACTTAAAGGATTTCAAGAATTGGAATGTATCAATTGGAAGCTATTTTGAATCCGGCTTTCTATGAGGACCTTGAGAATTGTAGCTTCAAGAGGAAGGGTTTTGAATGCTTCTCGATCCTTTTGAGACTTGTTTTGTGAACTTTTCATTCTTCACTTCACTCAGATATAGGGTGAGATAAAGTTCCTAGCAAAGGAACCAATTTCTTCAGTGTTAGCTTCAATAGATTTTGTGACCAAAAGATAAGCCCAATCATGTGCATGTTGAATTAGACCAATATATGACCATAGTTTTGCAAGATTGACTCAGTGGAGTACAAAAATTTGCAATCGAATGTTAATCCAACAGGGAGGATATGGACAGCAAAAATGGGGTCATTATATGCAACCAGTTTGTTCTGTTGCACACTTTGCAGTATGTATGTCTATGATTGAGGAGATTGTGACAGTAATTTTGTTGAAGATATCAGTTCCTCCAAATTTTTATGCTAACTCTTATTCCTTCGAACTAATATTGACTTTGGTAATTAGCTGGAAATAAGCAGAGGATTATTCTCTTGTTATATTTCGTTTTTAACTTTAAAGGGACTGTTTTGGCATGCACAATCGAGAGCACATTAAAATGGATAAAGACTGTCAGCAACAAATGGCAGGCTCAGGTGGCAGTACATCTAAAAAGAGATTATTTGAGCATTTCCAGGCATAAAATCAGACTTAAATTGTTTCTATATTTTGAGGAACATAAAATAAGAACTTGCTGCAGATTCTAGGCCACAAAATGAGCATTCAAATCCATCGAAGACAAAGCGTTCCAGGAGAAATTAGCAGGTCAAAATTTACTCCAAATTTTGTGGACTGATGATTGATTGGCACCAAATCAACAATTCCAGATTTGCAGGACATAGTTGGCAGTCAAAACACAAGTGGCAATAAAAGTTCCAAATCTTCAGGCATAGGATAAATCCATCAGCAGCTACAGCAATTCGAATCCATTGCAACAACTTTTATTTTTAGCTTATTTGTTATGATTTTAATTGATTTTATTTCCAGTAAACCAGTAACATATGGTTATTATTTTGTTTATTGAAGGGATGATTTGTAATAGTCAGGGGTTGGGTCCTGAGGAATTTCATGGGCCAATTTTTGTAACAGTGTTTCTGAACTTTAATCAAATTCTCTGGATCAGAAGTACCAGAACTTTGGCCATAGAGATTCATGTGAAAAGTGCTTTCTAGTATGTGTTCTTTCATGTGATTGTTTTCCATTCATATTATCTTTCTTCAGTATCTAATTAAGGGAAAATATTTCAGATTTCGTCCAAGTTAGATACAAACAAACTATATCTCATTTCAACCACCACACCAGAAATACCATATAGATGCAGGACTTCGAAAAATCAACCACACCACATAAGAAATACCATATAGATGCAGAACCCATATAGATTCAGAACTATGAGAAATCGAGAAATACCATATAGAAATACGAACTTTGAGATATCAAGAAATACAATATAGAAATACGAATTATGAGAAATCAAAAAATGCCATATAGAAACACCATATTGATACAGTACTGCGAGAATTTCCAAATTAGCATCTAGGAAGATGTCATTTCAGAAAATCAATTTCAAATCCAAAATTAAAAACCTAAGATTTGCAATACAACAGTCTTGTACAAACACTGCACACGGTTTGAATGAACACTACACATGGTCAGAATCGTTCAGACATGCACTATTTCTACTCGAAATTTTGTAATCCAAAATTTGCAGTACAGCACAGACCTTTAACAAAGTCCTTTACGGAAGCATTCAGACATTTAAAAGGTCAAGACCAGACCAGACCAGACCAAAATGTTTGACGAATATAGTTCAGATCCCATTCAGTCAACCAAAAATCTATAAAACATATCATTATAATTTTCTAAGACGTAAAAGATGTGAATATTGGGATATGGAATTGCCGGTTGCCAAATTCAAGTGACTTATCAGCAAAGCCTTCAATTCGGCCGGAGCAATGCCTTCAATTCGGCGTCAGACGTTTCAGCAATTTTCGTCACTTCTCTGGTAACCTCAGCCAGCATATCCATGATTTCCTTCGTTATTGGTTCGTAGACGAGCCTGTCTTCCGGGTTGTTATAAGGTATTCGCCTCGACGAAACTGGGTGCTTAAAAGCGATTGGATTCGAAACCGGGGCCTTCTCGGTACTGTGGACCTTCGGCTCTTTATCAATGTCGGTGCCTCCATCGCTCTCAACTTCTTCCTCCTCTTTTTCATCTTCCTCCCTACGGTGTCCAGCATAAGTCTTGTCTTCCCCAACTGCCTCGGTCTGATGTACCTCTATTTCATCTTCCTCTTGCTGCTCGCCCCATGCCTGCTTCCACAGCTTAAACAGTTCTTTTTCATGCAAGCTCTTGTAAGCAAAAGCATCTTCTTTAATTTGCCCCTGAACCATCTTATTCTGGATGGATTCATATCTTCTCTTCATGCTCCTCATCTTTTCATACAGCTGGGTCTCACTTGCCTTGTGGGCCAAAGCATCATTCATCTTTTCAAAGAACTGTTCTTTGTTCTTGGAATAATCCAAGCCCTCCTTAACACAAACCAGGTAGCAATGCATGCTGACGTTCTCATCGTTTTCGGTCCACACACGGGCCTTCTTCTTCTGCTGGGAATCCTTTGCAGGAGTCACCTTGGGGACGGGGGACGGATATTCTAGTTGCCGCTTCCGTGGTTTCTTTTTCCAAGGGGTTGAAGCCGGCACATCTTCTTTAGCGGCTTTCTTTGGCTTGGACGCCGTTTTCTTGTTCTGCTCTGTATCCCCTTCATCATCTTCAGCGGGCTTCTTTTCCGTGGGAGCCAACTGCTTCTTCGGCGCGGGCTGCTCTTCGGCAAAAGCATCATCTTTGGCCCTTTTCTCGGCTGCGTTCTTGGGCTTCGAAGCAGAGCGGGTATTAGGGTTCGGCTCAGACGGGATGCTCTGGTTTCGAACGGGTGCCTGCCTTGCAGAGGCCTGACGCCGTGCAAGACCGGGACAGGGGACCCAGGTTCGAGCCTTTCGACGTACACGAATTGGCCGAGCTGAAGCTTGTTACTCAACACCAGGTCGACATCTTCGTCTTTGAGAGAAACATAGGTAGCATGCGAGGCATCCCCGCGCCCAAAAACCACCGCCTCCCCATTCTTGAGAGCCAGAGTAGGTGGTAACCCGCCCAAGCGCCTACAGCTGCGATTTGATCTGCAAAATACCTTCGAATGTGAGACATACAGAGTCGGCTAATAAGCACTCCACCAGAATTGATAAGAAGAACTGCAATTGTGCAACCTTGAGAGGGTTTCCGTTGAGGTTTCGCGAGACTCGAGCAATACAACTCGCGCCAGCTGCAGAGGTTTTGTGAGACCTGGGCAATACCAGCTGCAGAGGTTTTGCGAGACCTGGGCAATACAACTCACGGTTGAGGCGATAGTAATTGAAGGGACCATGATGAATAACGAATATCGTATGTCAGTGGAAAGCAGAAGGGTCGCGCCAGGTGTCAACCTGACAATGAAAAGGATGACGAAAGTCTTTTTCAATAGGAAGGCTTATCGGCCTAATTAAGCTTTTTTAAATTTAGCTTACAAAGGATCTTCTTAGAGACGTCCATGAAATAATAAAGAAGTATTATATTTTCCAAAAAACAATTATTAAAAAATATATAGGGAATATAATTTTATTAGGAGTAATTTAAATTTAGATTTGGAATATGTCTTAAAAGTGTTTTTGTTTGCTTAAGAGCTTTTCTTCCTATAGACCTGATATGTGGCACTAGTGAAAGCCTATCCCTTACGAACCACCAGTAAGTTATTCTAGGTTATTCTGGATAGAGTAACTTACATGTTTTAACTTCTCTTTATTTATTTTATATTTTCTAATTAATTGGATTTAAAATTGATTTAAAATATATTAGAATCATAGATTAGAATTATTGAATTTATATAATTAAATGTTTAAAAAAATTCAAAATTCAAATCTCTATATTTATTTAAATATTTGGAAATATAATGTAAAGAAGGGAAATTATATATATATATATATATATATATATATATATATATATATATATATATATATATATATATATATATATATATATATATATATATATATAACACATTTTTATCATAAATTTTCATGTTTTATCATAAATCCAATTTCTTAGTGTCCATGTTCTTGTTATTTTATTGTGATTGTATTGAGAGGTGCTTTAGAGTCCAAAATAAGAGATATATTGTCAAATAATGTCAAATTAAAAAAAATAGAGCAACCATATAAATTAATTGGTTCATAAATACATATAAACATCAATCCATAATCACGCTGAAAAAATAAAAATAAAATTCATCGGAATTAACTAAATTATTTCTTTATTATTATTATTGATAAAAATAGTTAATATAGAAGTCAAATAAAAATGCATTAAAAAATATGGAACAACATTGATGGGTCCAGCCCCCTCTTTACCCTTAACAACTATATAAAATGGGATGATGATTAATATAATTATTTTGGTAATGATTAATTGTGTGATTAACACTTAATCAATTGGTGATTACAATAATCACGTAGATATTTTGGTTCTGGCTTTTATTACTTGTACCTGTGGCGATGTATGATGGACATGTGTCCCTGCCTCGTAAAACACCCTCCCGCCTTGGTTAACGCTCTCAAACCCTAATCATCTGGTCATTTGTTTGTTGATTTTGTGGTGGCTCGAGGGTTTCCTCTGTTGTTCTCCGGTGCTGGTTTCTCTATATGATTTTGTTGCTACTGATGTTATTGCTCGGCCTAGCGTGGTCGCGTTCTCTGCTACGCCAGTTGGTAAGTCTGCCTGCCGTTCTGTGCTTGTTTAATTCTCTGTATCCATGTTGGGTGAGGTTTGTCAGTCTGTGGAAAATGTTCTTATTGTGGAGGCTTTCAACTCCTTTGTGTGCATTCTCTGCAAGTCATTTTTCTAATTGTTAATGAGTGCCTTCTTCTCTATTTCCTCTTCTCAGCTGCTCTTGAGATTTATCAGTTTATGTTATTCGGTTTTGTTTGCAGATTTTGGTCTTGGAGGTTCGTGGCTTCAGCTCTTTCCACCAATGGCAAGGTAAGTTCTTGCTCTAATCTATCATCAACCCTCACTTTTTCCTCCATTACTGACACAGCTTCTCCTTGTGAGCAGAGAACCCTCTGGTGGCTACGACCTCGAAACACCATCTCCTCTTTGGTAAGTTCTTCGAACCCTGTAACTCTCTCTGTTATTTCGTTTCTTCAACTTATTTTGTTGTGGTTCTCACGCCCTGTTTCGATGGATGCTTGTAGGTGGAATCAGCTCCGGAGAATTAGTTTTCCACTCTTATGGGTGCTGGCAAGACCTGGTAGGGTCGCTCCTCGACAACTCTGTCTATTTCGTTTATTTTGTTGTCGTTGGCTTATTTGATGGCCTGGCTAGGTTTTAGGCTCAGAGAACTTTGCCTTTACTTCTGCATGATATTGCCATAGGCCTCCGATCTTGCTCCGTCATAGCTTATTTTTGCGGCTGTAGGGTTTATATGTTAGGGTTTCTCAACCCATTTTCCCATTGTGAACTTTGTTGAACTTGGACAGTGTTTAAATTCTATATGGGCTGTAATTTATATTGACAGAGACTATATCGTTCCTCTTTGTAAATAAAAGAAAAGGATTTTGTTGCTCAAGAATTACCTGTGTTGTTTTGTTCTATTTTACTGTCTGGAACTGTGTGTTGTTAAGGCTTCCTTTCGCTCTATTTGCTTGATTTATCTGGAGCTCCAATGTTTGTCCGGACTTCTGTAGGTTCTCCTGCTTTGACACTTGAAAAGTTTGGCTGTCTATAAGACTGATAAATTCATGTAGATAGAGAAATGCATATGCTCTATAGAATAAAATATTTTCTTTCACTATATTGGATAACACAGATTAAAGGACTGTGAATGGACTACTATGGGAATTCAAATGTAAACTTCTGTGTTTGCAAAAATTTCTATTACTTTTTCCCTCTTTTTTGCAAATCGAACCCGTTACAATACATTCTTCTGTCTTTTGAATGATTTTGAAAAACAGGTTTCTCTTAACTGTTGTTAGTTACACTTGATGGTTTTCTCAGTTTCTATAACTGTTTGTTTTTCTACACTATAATTTGTAAAAGTTAACATGTGGAAATTAAAAAAAATAAAAAACAATTAACTACAACAGTTATTTTTAAATCGACCTTTACCTTCCTAAATGCTACATCACTAAGAAATTAAAATAAAAGAAATGAAAACTAAGATGTTCACTTGAATTTTTTCCTCCTCAGTCCTCACAGATACCAAATGACCCTCTGTCATGATGATCCCCTTCAGCTAGATGCTCTTGCATCAGGCTCCCAAGGTAATAAAAATTCATGGCTTCGTTCCATGAGCTCCTCCATAGAATAACCTGCTTGTTGTATTTGTACGACGTCAAGCCATGAACTGTCCTCAATGGGACAATTCTTCCACTTGATAAGGTACCGCAGGTACTCCTTTCTGTGAGTTCGCTTGGCCACTTGTGTGTTGATAATTTTCTCCATCTCAAAGGGTTGAGCCGAAGGCATTTGCCTCATCCAAGAACCGCTTTCAACCTGGGTGTCTCGTCCTGGCCGTAACACACTGTCATCTTCAGGATTGGCAGTATATGGGAACAGATCTACCACGTTGAAAATAGGAAATACGCCTACACCCAGTGGTAGCTGTAATTCGTAAGCATTGGCTGAGAATTTACGCAGAATTTTACAAGGGCCAATCTTCTTATATTTCAGCTTATTATATGTTCCCTTAGGAAACCGTTCCTTGCGTAAGTGTGCAAGGACTTCATCCCCCACATCAAACTGTACTTCCCGCCGCTTTAAATCTGCCTGCTGTTTATATCTCTGACTGTTGTCCTGCAACTTTGATTTTACCTGCTCGTGTAAGTCATTCATTGCTTTGGCGAAATCTTCCCCATCAGCACTTCTTTTTTCCAACTTTCCCAGATCCTACAACTCATGCACTCCGCGAGGGTGCATGCCATACAAGATCTGAAATGGACTGTACCTTGTGCTGTAGTTCGGTGAATCATTATAAGCGAATTCCACCTGAGCAAGCACACAATCCCACAACCGTGAATTTTCTCCAGTCAGGCTCCGTAGCAGGTTTCCCAAACTCTTGTTCACCACTTCCGTTTGCCCGTCAGTCTGTGGGTGATATGCGGAGCTGAAATTTAACTGTGTGTCCAATTTCTTCCACAGGGTGCGCCAAAAGTGTCCTGTAAATTTCACGTCCCTGTCAGAAACAATAGATCTGGGTAGGCCGTGCAATCTGACAATCTCAGTGAAAAACAAGTGAGCTACGTGAGTGGCATCACTGGTTTTCCTACAAGGGATGAAATGTGTCATTTTAGAAAACCGGTCTACCACCACCATCATCGAGTTGAAACCTTGTTGTGTCCTTGGTAGACCCAAGACAAAGTCCAAGCTGACTGAGTCCCATGGTCTACTTGGAACAGGCAGTGGGGTGTAGAGTCCTGTATTTTGATTGTGTCCTTTTGCCAATTGGCAGACTTTACACCTGCTCACATATCGCTGCACATCCCTTCGCATTCTTGGCTAGTAATAAAAGTGTTTTAAATGATCTAAAGTTTTGTCTATGCCGAAATGCCCGGCTAGACCTCCATTGTGCTTCTCTCGAATGATATTCTCTCTCATCGAGCAATCGGGAATGCATAACTGTCCCCCTTTAAACAATAGCTTCTCTTGTAAATTATAGTCCAACCATGGACTATTGTTTCTCAACAAAGGATTCTAACAGGCTTCATAAGCCTCTTTGAAATCTGTGTCAGTTTGATACAAGTCTTTCAAATGCTCAAAGCCTAGCACTTGTATCGTACTCTCCTTCAAAAGCAAAGTTCTTCTGCTCAACACATCTGCCACCTTGTTGGCCTACCCGCTAATGTGTTTCAACACAAAGGTGAAACTCTGTAAATATTCGACCCACTTAGCATGCTTGTGATTCAGCTTATGCTGTTGCATTACATATTGTAGCGCAGAATTATCAGAAAATAAAACAAACACACTCCCCAGTGGATAGTGTCTCCAATGCTTCAGTGCTCGGATGACAGCATAGAATTCTTTGTCATAAGATGAATACTTCTGCCTACTCTCATTCAACTTCTCGCTAAAAAATGCAACGAGTTTGTATTCTTCACTAAGTACAGCTCCAATGGCTGTACCACTTGCATCATAGTGAACCTGGAAAAGCTTATTAAAATCTGGCAATCTCAGAACCAGTCTTTCTGTAATCTTCTTCTTCAGTAGCTGAAAGCTTTTCTCTGCTGCCTCGGTCCAACGAAAAGGCTGACTTGCATTTTTTATAGTGTCCAACATAGGTGCGCAGATCTCACTAAAATTCCTTATAAATTTGTGATAAAAACTTGCCAGCCCATGAAAGCTACATACCTCAAACAGACTTTTTGGGGATGGCCAGTTAATGATCACTGTAATCTTCTCTGGGTCCATCTTCAACTCGTTCTCTGCAATCACAAAACCCAGATAAACTAGTTCTCTTTGAAGAAAAGTACATTTTTTTAGATTTATCAGCAGCTTATTCTGCTGCAATTTTTCCAACACACTTCGAACATGTCGAAAGTGTTTCTCCTTAGTCTTGCTAAAAATTAATATATCATCAAGATACACTATCAAAAACTTTCCAATGAACTCTTTCAGCATTTCATTCATCAGCGGCATAAAGGTACCAGGGGCATTACTTAATCCGAATGGCATTACTAGCCACTCGTACAACCCTTCATTGGTCTTGAAGGTTGTCTTCCACTCATCCCCTTCCCTAATTCGAATCTGATGATAGCCACTCTTTAGATCAATCTTCGAGAAGTATGCTACCCCGCTCAAGCAGTCCATCATATCATCCATCCGTGGTAGTGGAAATTTGTACCTGATGGTAATCTTATTGATGGCCCTCAAATCCGTGCACATTCGCCATTCTCCTCCTTTCTTAGGAGCGAGAACTGTCGGTAGTGTGCAGGGGCTCAAAATCTCCCTTATCGACCCTTTATCTAGCAATTCCTGCACCTGTTTTATGATTTCCTCGTTGTCTTTGGGGCTCATCCAGTATGCTGCCTTGTTCGGTAGACTTGCTCCAGGTATAAAGTCAATATGATGACTGATACTTCTCTTAGGAGGCAACTTATCTGGTAAATCGTCCACTACAATATCGCTAAATTCCTGCAGCATTTTCTGAATTTCTGCAGGTAAATCAGACATTTCTGTGTGCAACAGCACTATCTTTTCCCTCCTCACAATAGCATAGTTCACTTCACTATCTTCAATCTGCTTCAAAAATTGTTTTCCACCCATTAGTAACACTTTCGTCCCACTTGTTTCTGCTGTCTCCTCCTCCTTGATGGGCACAAGTGTGTGCTTGATCCCATCTTTGACAAACTTGTAACAGTTTGTCTTCCCATCATGCACTACCTTCCGGTCATACTGCCATGGCCTTCCTAGCAATATATGACATACGTCCATTGGCATAATATCACAAATAACCTTGTCTTTATACCTGCCAATATGGAACTCAACTTCACACTGTTTGTCAACCAATAGCTTATGGCCTTTCTACAACCATGATACTTTGTAGGGAGTGGGGCGCTTCAGCCGCTTCAAACCCAACTTCTCTACCATATCTGTGGTAGCCAGATTATCCGTGCTCCCACTGTCGATAATCGACTTGCAGCATTTTCCGTGCGACTTACAAACTGTCTGGAACAATGCCTTCCTTTGAGTTTGTTCAGTTGTCTCCTTGGCTGGTTTCAACAGCACTTTATTCAGAACTAAGGCTTCCCCTATTTCCGACACATTTTCTGCTTCCTGTGGTGGTGCCTCTGCTTCCTTTGGCTCTGCAACAAATGCTCCTCTTTGGCCAGCTTGTTCCGCTTCAGGACACTCAAAAGATTTGTGCCCCCACTTGTGGCACCTGTAGCATTGATAGGCAGCTCCTCTGCCTTGGCCATTTCCTCTTCCTCTCTGATATGGCCTTCCGCCTCTAGTGCTGTCTCCTTTTTCTATTGTTCCTGAAGTCTTGGAACCACTGCCCTCTTCACTATTACCGGTATTTCGTCCTCTGCCATAGGACTGTCCTCTTCCTCTGCTGGTTCCCTGTCCTCTCCTAGCATTTTGTTTTCGGATGATCTTCTCCTCTGCCTTCACAACACTCTGGTAGGCTTCCTCTATATTCTTTTGGGAAATAATGCTTATCTCATCCAATATTTCTAATCTTAGACTATTCACATAACTTGATGTTTTTTCCAGGGTGTCCTCCGTGTAACCAGCTCTTATATTTACCCGGTAGAATTCTTCAGTATATTCTCTCACTGTCATCCCTTCTTGCCTCAAATTCTGCACTTGCCGATGTAGTGCAATCTAGTAATCTTTGGGCAAAAATCTGCCCTTCAGCTTGGCCACCATTCTTGGCCATTTCTTTATTGGCAACTTGTTCATCCTTCTTCTTTCCACTTGGACACTATCCCACCACAAAGTTGCATGTCCTTTCAGCTTTGTTACACCGAACTTAACACTTTGATATTCACTGACCTCTTCACATTCGAAATATTTATCCAATTCGCTGATCCAATCCAACAGAACTTTTGTGGACAAGCTGCCATCATAATTTGGAATTTTTGGCTTAGGGTTGCTGCTAGCCAATAGGACCGACCTCAACAATCTAATTTTCGGCCCTTCTTCATCCGATCCATTTGTCGCAACTATTGCTTCTTCTTCGCTGTCATCTCCTTCCTCCGGATCCCTTCTCCTTCCTGCTTCAACTGCCTCCAAACGGGTAGTAAGGATCCTAATTTCCTCTCTCAGTCCTTCATCTGCTGCTCTACGCACACCTCTCCCACGACCTCGTCTTCCAACTTCCATTTCTATCCTAGCAATTTTAATTTCCTACTCTGATACCACTTGATGGGTCCAGCCCCCTCTTTACCCTTAACAACTATATAAAATGGGATGATGATTAATATAATTATTTTGGTAATGATTAATTGTGTGATTAATGCTTAATCAACTGGTGATTACAATAATCGCGTAGATATTTTGGTTCTAGCTTTTATTACTTGTACCTGCGCCGATGTATGATGGACATGTGTCCCTGCCTCGTAAAACACCCTCTCGCCTTGGTTAACGCTCTCAAACCCTAATCACTTGGTCATTTGTTTGTTGATTTTGTGGTGGCTCGAGGGTTTCCTCTGTTGTTCTCTGGTGCTGGTTTCTCTGTATGATTTTGCTGCTACTGATGTTATTGCTCGACCTGGCCTGGTCGCATTCTTTGCTTCGCCAGTTGGTAAGTCTGCTTGTCATTCTGTGCTTGTTTAATTCTCTGTATCCGTGTTGGGTGAGGTCTGTCAGTCCGTGGAAAATGTGCTTGTTGTGGAGGCTTTCAGCTCCTCCATGTGCATTCTCTGCAAGTCATTTTTCTAACTGTTAATGAGTGCCTTCTTCTCTATTTCTTCCACTCAGCTGCTCTTGAGATTTATCAGTTTATGTTATTCGGTTTTGTTTGCAGGTTGTGGTCTCGGGGGTTCGTGGCTTCGGCTCTGTCCACCAATGGCAAGGTAAGTTCTTGCTCTAAGCTATCATCAACCCTCGCTTTTTCCTCCGTTACTGACACAACTGCTCCTTGTGAGTAGAGAACCCTCTGGTGGCTGTGACCTCGAAACATCGTCTCCTCTTTGGTAAGTTCTTCAAACCCTGGAACTCTCTTTGTTATTTCATTTCTTCAGCTTACTTTGCTGTGGTTCTCACACCCTGTTTCGATGGATGCTTGCAGGTGGAATCGACTCTGGAGAACCTGTTTTCCACTCTTATGCGTGTTGGCAAGACTCGATAGGGTCGCTCCTCGACAACTCTGTCTATTTAGTTTATTTTGTTGTTGTTGGCTTATTTGATGGCCTAGCTAGGTTTTAGGCTCAGAGAACTTTGCCTTTACTTCTGCATGATATTGCCGTAGGCCTTCGGTCTTGCTCTGTTATAGCTTATTTTTGTGGCTGTAGGGTTTATATGTTAGGGTTTCTCAACCCATTTTCCCATTATGAATTTTGCTGAACTTGGACAGCGTTTAAATGTTGTATGGGTTGTAATTTATATTAACATAGACTATATCGTTCCTCTTTGTAAATAAAATAAAGGGATTCTGTTGCTCAAGAATTACCTATTTTTTTTTGTTCTATTTCGTTGTCTGGAACTGTGTGTTGTTAAGGCTTCCTTTCGCTCTATTTGCTTTGATTGATCTGGAGCTCCAACGTTTGTCCGGACTTTTGTAGGTTCTCCTGCTTTGACACTTGAAAAGTTTGGCTGTCTATAAGCCTGTTAAATTCATGTAGATAGAGAAATGTATATGCTCTGTAGAATAAAAGATTTTCTTTCACTGTATTAGATAACACAGATTAAAGGACTGTGAATGGACTGCTATGGGAATTCAAATGTAAACTTTTGTGTTTGCAAAGATTTCTATTACTTTTTTCCTCTTTTTTCCAAATCGAACCCGTTACAATACATTCTTCTGTCTTTTGAATGATTTTGAAAAACAATTTTCTCTTAACTGTTGTTAGTTACATTTGATGGTTTTCTCAGTTTCTATAACTATTTGTTTTTCTACGTTGTAATTTGTAAAAGTTAACAAGCAGAAATAAAAAAAAAAAAAAAAAAACAGTTAGCTACAATAGTTCTTTTTAAATTGACCTTTACCTTCCTAAATGCTACATCACCAAGAAATTAAAATAAAAAATAAAATAAAAACTAAGATGTTCAGTTGAATTTTTTCCTCCTCGGTCCTCATAGAGACCAAATGACCCTCTGTCATGATGATCCCCTTCAGCTAGATGCTCATGCATCAAACATTCTTAATCACCTAGATTGATGTGCACTTTATTTTGTAGATTCTTAATATGTAAATAGGCTTTGTTACAATACCATGGTTTATCATACCATATGTCCAAAAAATCATAACTCATTTCAAACGACATTTATTTATATGACATTTTTTTAATTAATGAATTTAAATATAAGGTTAAAAAATACAAACTTTGAAAATAAATTTCAACCTTTGATTTATGTATACTATTAAGAATATTTTGGAAATTTCTTCAGAGGTTAAATCCCTAGCATCCACCTAATAATTATGGATAATTTAATTAAAATTGTGGATGCCTGGAGTCTTAGATAGACGTTGATCATTGATGTGAAGTTACTGGTTCAATTCTTCACCCTGAGCAGGGTGATATATTGGACATGATGAAGATGTAGTCCTGCCAACCTTACAAAAAAATTTGTGAACGCCAAATTCCAAAATAGACATTCCTATCAACATAATAATAGAATATTTAATTAAAACTTTAGAAAAATATAATTAAGTTTTAAAATAAAAAATACAACTACATATGTTTAAATTAAAATATAAAAGATTAAAGAAATGGTTAATTTCACCATACATCACACATAATAATAATAATAATAAATTACTTAAAATAAATATATTTTAAATCTACTTTTAAGGTAAAAAAATATAAGTTGATTTTAAAAAAGTAAAATACGCAAGTCAACATTAATATACATATAAATTTATGTTTTTGAGTTAGAATTGATAATACAAAATATTTTAACATGGAGATTTTGATAGTTGGAGATCATGTTGGTGACAAATTACTCAAGGAAACAACTTAAGATCTTTCCTAGATTTTATATAATTTTCTTAATCATAATGAGAATTTTGCATTTATATGCAATTTCGCTTCCCTATAGTGGCCAATACATGAGGTATTACATAACTATATCTACATCTTATAAAAAAAATATTTCCATCTTATCCAACAAAGCTACTACAAATTTCTCTAGAGGGGCTTCAAATTGAACAATAAAAAACATTATTTTGTAGGTATATATCCTACAAAGTGACACAATAAAAAATAAAATTGACATGTCACATTATTATTGATTACTAATGAAATTATTCATAACAATGCAATGCCAATCTACTTCTCTCTAAGGAATACGAGAGCGTCTGATTTGGTCATTAGTTTTTAAATCTCCCAACCTTAATTTAAACTCTTCATTAGCAAATAAGTTTGCATCTTAGAGATCATGGATAACATGGAAATATGTTATAAAGAGAACCCTTCTACTAATTTCTTAATTTTTTTTGTAATATTTTCTAATGTTTTTTCCTCGAAGAGGAGCCCTTCACTAAATGTTGAAAAAGGAGGGAGTCTCCCAAAAAAATGAGAGACAGTACCTAATTTTCTTTGGCTAATTGAAACCCCTAGTAGAGGGAATAAGATTTAGCTTGGTTTTTTTTCATACATCCTAAGCCCCATGAATACTTTGCAACTTTGATTTCCTTGCGGCCATAAAGAACCCATCTCCCTCTTGCCACCCTTGGATTTATTTTCGGATCAAAATTGAGGATCCTTCTCACTTTCACCTACAAGATCTTAATTTTGACTCTATCAATCTTAGCTTCCAAACTTCTTGAGAACTTATGTTAGTCCATTCCACAACTGGAGGTGGTATGTCGAAATTAGCAAATTTTGAACACCATCACCTTTAAATGGTGTTTAATACCCGTTGAGAGGATCCATTAGCAAACTTTAAAGCCTTAAACTCACAACAAACAACAATAGCTTTCATGGTTGTAGAGTGTGGTAAAATTTCTAAATTGTTTAAGACAACATTATTTTTGGCTATCCATAACTTCCAACAAATGAATTTTGGAAGTGCTTCTCAATATTTTTTAAAAATGGATTTATGATAGATACTCCCAATATATTTTTTGGACCACGATGTAAAACACTGTTGAAGGGAAGTTGTGAATTTTAAATAGTTTTAAAGTGGAGCATACACTTCCAACCAAATCAATTTTTGTATATGAATACTCGAAAACAATATGTTGGATAGATTCCTCTTGCTACTTGCAAAGAGGACATCTTGGAGGACTTGAAATGCCCCTCCTTCTCAAATTATTAGCAGTTAAAAAAAAATATGCACAAGGAGCTAGCAAAAGGAGTTTACCTTAGGATTGGTATTAGCTCTCCATATCCTTTCCATGTACTTAATCTAGGGGGAGATCGTTTGGGGAAGAGAAAGGATGTGTAACCTTCCTTCACCAACTATGAATAATGGTTCCAACTAAGCTAATTTTCCTCCTCTATATGCCACACAAAAAAACCAACTAGAGTGTCTCGAAGTTTGTAAGCCAAATACTACAAATTTGTAAAGACTCGTGTGAGGTTACAACCTATCTAATTTCCTTCACTGTCCTAATCTAAAATGACTACTAGTGTTCCAAATGCTACTTATCCATTATTTTGTCCCTCCATAAATTAATCTCTATTCTGTTTCTAGGTTTTCAAAAGACGTCCAAGTTGATTAGAGCGGTTGTTGAAGTGAGTAGTTTCCAAATCGTCGCGCCTCCTTTGAGGGCATGAATTGAATCTAGGAATTGAAATCTCTCTTTTTGAAGATATTTTTCATTAAGGACTGCATTCCACCAATATTCTTCCTGAGTGATAAAATTCCATTGTAATTTTTCTCCTATTTCTTTGTTCATAAGCATAGGGTCTCTAATGCTAAGGACCCCACAATTTTTTGCATAGCTGATTGTTGCCCATTTTCTCAAATGAATTTATTTTATATTAGAGCACCCCAATTCTAAAAGAAACTTGTGGATATCCTTAGCCCTCATAGAGAGAACACTTTGTAGGAGCAGGGAGGGTAGTGAAATGGTACAAAGGGGGAGTAGAGAGAAATTCTTTGATCAAGATATTCCTTCCAACTACGTTCAGAAAACGAGCTCCCTAGGCATCAAATTTCATTTCAAATGTAGTGTTGAATCTATCCATGCTTGCAAGGAATGCAATTTCAATCATATAGGAAACTATATATATTTAAATTCTTTCCAATATTTGAGAAGGTGGAAGCCTATAATACTTCCTATTTTTCTTTGCTAGGGAGATGAGGCATTCCATAAATAAACCTGTGACTTTCCTGAATTTGTTAGACCTCTATAGGCATTCAAAAAATTATCAAGGACCAATTTAAATCTTCATGCAATTATTGTAGAATCCCCTCCTAAAATGAGTGCGTCATCAAATTGAGAGTGATTCATATTCTTTATTCTATGAAAAAACTCGAGACAAGGTGTTCATGGATTCTTTCAACTTCCAATATTTTTCTAAGAGAGTCAGCCATTACAATATATAGAAAAGTGGACAAAGGGCAAACTTGACGAAGGCCACAAGAAGCACAAAATAATATTGTCGCCCTTCCATTTACTAATGGCGATGTCCAATGTGATTTGATGTAGAGGGAACCGAATTTATAAACCTTTCATCACATTTTGACATAATTGAATAAATAATCATGAAAAATCATATGAAATGTGTTAAACACATATGGACATCAAAATAAATATGAAAGATAAAACATGACAATACAATTTTTATTAACAACCGATATACATTTATAGTACATTGTTGTCCTAGTAGAAATGGCTGCTCTGAGGAAAACCCTGTTCGTCGTCCGAAGCTTTCAATCATCGAGTCATGGCTGGGGAATCCTCATTAATACCTTCGAAGAACTGGAGACTGCGCTCCCAAGGCTCATGAGCAGCCTGACGGAGAAGCCCATCTGGCCCACTGGCCCGATGCTTCCGCCCAACTTTGCAGGGAAGGCGGGCAGAGGGCAAATGGAGGACATCAGCGAGGACGAGCTGGTTCAGTGGCTGATTTCTCAGAAGCCGCTTCCAGTTCTGTATGTCTCATTCGGAAGCCGGACATTCTTACCCGAACGACAGACTGTAGCGTTGGCGAGGGGGTTGGAAACCAGCGAGCAACCTTTCATTTGGGCCATCAAATTAGGAGGAGCAGGCGGCTCCACGGGAAAGTGCGCCCCCATAGCAGAGGTCAATAGGGTCCAAAGGGAGAGAAGCTGGAGAGTGGGGACTTACAGAAGCGCGAAACTCCAGAACCAGCGAAATAAGACCCCCCATATCAGATCCAAGAAGTTTGCAGGGCAAGTGTTTGACAAAACGCCCAACCGAGATCTGGTCCCTAAGAGAGCCCTGTTCTCTATCTTAGCTCAAAATGAATGTGCTGGCAAGGTCTCAGGATCTAGGCATGATTCACGAGTTTCAGTAGGTGATGGGCCTGAGCATGGTCTTGAAGATGTAAAAGCCATCAGCTCCAGGGATGCCTCATCCCTAAGTAAGAAGAATACAGAGGGGATTTCTGCTTGCTCCTCTGAACAGGAATTAACAGAACCAGCACAGTTTGCGCCCTCAGACGGCTATGCTTGCACCAGTTTTGCCCAGAATCCGGCTCACAGCAGCAAGCAAAAAATAGAAGTCTCAGCACCTTTTCAGATTATGATTGTGCACCTCTCCGGCAAAACTTTGCTGCAGTGGGTGAAACTTTCAGATCTAGTGCAAGACCTTAAGCAGAAATTGGAAGATAAAGAGGGGATTCCCATAGCCCTTCAGCGTCTCCTTCTCGAAGGCAAACAATTGGAGGACTCATGTCCCCTTTCCTGCTATAACATTCAGAGAAATGCTTCCATCACATTTTCCCTTCGACTAAGAGGGGGAGCTGTTGGACAGTCTTCCTCTGCTGCTGCATTTTCTTATAAGGATGCCGTCCATGCTCAGAAGCCCAAGGATAAAGTCTCACCAGCTCAAGCTCCTAAGCCTTTCTTAGTAGACAAGCTGGAGGAAGTCCCATCCATTGAAATAAATGATCCTTCGCTGGAAAGGACTCACCAGGTGTTTGCAGAAACAGGCATCATATGCAGGTTCAATGGTCTCTGGCCTCGCACAGCAGATCTGTATCAATGGATTCACTCAAATTGGACCAAGAATTGCAAGGTCATTCTTTGTTCAAAAGGATTTTTCATCACCCTGTTTGTTGACAGCGAGGACTACCAAAGAGTCCTAACAAAAGGCCCATGGTTTTGGAATTCTGCAGGATTATTCCTCACTCCATGGTTCCAAGAGTTCGATCCATCCACAGCAGTCATTACCAAACTGCCAATCTGGGTTAGACTTCCCAACCTTCCAGCGCATCTATGGCAATTTTCTGTTTTTGAAGGAATTGGTAATTCCTTAGGACGTTTCCTCAGCACTGACGCCTCAAGAGGGCTAAAAGGAATTTGCACCTACGCCAGAATCTGCGCAGAAATAGACATAAGCAAAGGACTGCCTGATCAAATCATTCTAAAAATAGGAGACTTCCATTGGACTCAATCCCTGGATTTCGAGAATACAGCCTTTCGCTGCCGAAATTGTCATCTCACAGGGCACCTTCAAAATTCGTGTCCTTCATTGCCCCCCCAAAAAAAGAAGGCCAACTCCAAGCCAAAATCCAAAAGCTGGAATCCTCATGTTCCTCCCCCAATGGATGTCTTTTCCAGCTCAGATGAAGAGGACGAGGAGATAGATGAGGAAATCATGGTCGACAAGCCAGCACAGGTTTCTTCTTCGGTTTGTCATGAGAAAGCCTCTGTCCCTCCTATTTCTCAGAAACGTTCTCATGAGGCTTCGCCTTCGGATTCAGACAAGGAGCTTTCACCCTCAGCCCAACACAGTCTGCAGATCATTCCAAACCAGCAGAGTCCAAGTGGCTGGGTGAAAGTAGGTAAAAAGAAAGGGAAAAAAGGACGACCAAATGATTCCACCCTCGTTGTGTAGAATCTTTGGTTTTGGCCGGTCTTCTTTCTTCTTCTGGTTTCTGTTTGTTTAGCTCTGTTCTAGTCTCTTCCTCTCCTGGGAGCCGAGGTGGATATTATATCCTTTCCGGCTGCCCTTTCAGTCTAAGTGGTTCTTTGCCGCCCTGCGTGGTGGGTCGTCTTTTCTTTCTTTCTACTGTTGCTAGGCCTGCTGTTTAGCGGCCCGTTTTCTACAATTGCAGAAGTCTTGTACTATATTTTTCCTTTTAATACAAATGCTTACTTACAAAAAAAAAAAAAAAAAAAAAATAGTACATTGTTGTGACCGTTGGGTTTCACATCCCAAGGTCTCTTGGACTACTTTGTCTATTCAAAGTCCACACTAAACCATTGAGGATTAGGTGTCCAAGATTCCCCCCCTTAATCCGAAGGGTTATGTATGAGTCCAAGAAGAGAGTTGTAATACAAAATGTGCAAAAATGCATGGCAACACTAGGCTGAATGTGGTCTCCAAAATGTTGGTATAAAGGGCGGTGGTTTAATGATGACCACCAACACTGGAACACTTAGTGTAGTTCCCGGAACTCTTCCAAAACTGGCAAGAAGCTGAAGTCTTCTGCTAGAGGAAGTGCTCCTATTGTTTTGAAGAGGGAAACCTTCAACCAATAAAGGGAGGTCTCACCCTGCATAAAAGGGAAAACTTCAACCTGAAAAGGGAAGTCTCAACCTGTGATGGTTTAAGGATAACCAACAACTCTGGAATGCTTAATGCAATTCCTGGAACTCTTCCAAAACTGGAAAGAAGCTGGAGTCTTCTGCTAGAGGAAGTGTCCTCAATTTTGTTCTTGGAATTCTTCCAGAGCTGGCAAGAAGCTGAAGTCTTCTGCTAGAGGAAGTGTCCCAGATTTCCAACTGAAGGCATGTTTACGGGCATCTTTGTTTCTGGCTACAACTCTGAAACTGGTGTGGCAGGTTGTGGCTCAGACTCGCTTGATGTCACTTTGAAGCTTGTAGATGACCATCATTTCCCCCCTGTCAGATACAAGGTGAGATGATGGAGAAAACTCAACTGCAAGACTGTTCAATACTCTGGAACATGTTCTGACATGTGACTGGAATATCTTCTTGGCTGTTGATGCCCATTGCCAAGAAGTGATCCATCCAAGATGAATTTTTGTTCTTGCAGGACATTTATTTCTGAAGCATCTGTGTGAAGAATTGCTAGTTTTATGACAATGCTTACATGGATGAAGATCAAAACAGTGATCTCTCAGATGGCCAACTCGGTCACAATGTTGGCATTTTACAATTTGTTGTTGTTGTTGTGGTGGAAGAGGAGTAGAATGTGGAACAGCTAGAGGTGAACTGTCATGAGGAGCAGGTGAACTATCATGAATAAATCCAGCAGTCTAAAACGGAATGGGCTTGGAGTAGTCTGGAATACGAAAGGACAAGTCCTTGTCATATCCAAGACCAGTTCTGTGCTTGTTGTGGACAAGCTGTTCCCAAGGTCTGATGATGGGCTTGGGAAGAACAGACTGAGTTTTTGCATCTGCATGTACAACTGCTGCTTTATTTGAATGAACAGTAACATTATTGACTTGCTGCTGATGGGTGGTTGTCTCAATGTTTTGAACAAAAATAGATTCAGAATGATGACTCCACTGCTGTAATTCTTCTTGTTGTAGCTGAGATTCAAGCTGCAAAAAATCAATCTTTTCCTGTGCATTTTGTAGACATGTCTGAATTTCTGAGAGAAAATCCTTGCTGATTTTGACTGTATTATCCATAGTAGAGAGTATTAGATTTTCCAGTAACTCTAATATTGCACCAATTGGAGCAACTTTTAACCTCAAAAAATAGTAAAACAATGAGGAAAAGATGGACACCAATTGCTCTTTTATATAAACTTATGGCAACAACTTCAAATCAATCAGCTTGCAATAGATTCAACACACAAAGAATGGTGATATCCGGAAAACAGATTCCTCATTCAAAAAATGAATTTTCTTCAATTCACCTGAGAATTTAACTTCCAACAAAGCTACAAGCACTTTAGGCCTCAAAAATATATTTTCCTGTACCAGCCTTGAATCCAAGGGAACTTGTCCTAGAAACAACTTCAATTTAGTTCAATAACAATCTCTGACATGAACAACCTTTAAGAAAATACACCAATTCGATCTACAAAGGATAGTCTTGGCTTGAAACAATTTCCACTGAACTCCTAAATAATTCCAAATTGCTGCAACTTTAAAGAATATAAACAGTCCCCAATTCTTATGAACATTGAACTCTGTCATTCCCAAAACTCCCCCAGCATAATCACTTTCAAAGCAGAAATGATGGCTATCAAAAGGCAATACCCTTGTGGATTATCTTCCTTTCGAATGCAAGTATCGAAATTAATAAAATAATTATTTGAAGTACCTACACCAACACTTCTTCAGATATATCCAAGTCAGGAGACAAACGAGCTGTTGAAGATTCACACACCTTCTTATACGACATGGATGTTTTAAATCATATTTAAAATACAAACAAAAAATTGCAGGCAGCTCGGTGTTTTAAATTTCTTCAGAAAGCTGAATAATAGTTGGAAAAAGGAATGATTTTCATATTTTTTGCACATTGGGCATCTTTCACGTATTCCAGACCATGCGACCTTGAATGCCTAGACAATTTTTTTTTCAAAAACAAATTGGGTTTCGAAGAATTTAACCGATGCAAATGCTGCAAAATATCACCGTTTCCTCTGCTTGGCAGAAATAGAACAAGAAGCTGAAGTCTTAAAGTCGGAGAAAAAATATGCAACTTTGATTTGTAACTCAAATGGAGTCCTGATCAGTTGGACGCAATTGCTTCACTCTTCAGAGGCAGAACACCGCCAAAATCAAAGAATCAAATGAAGTTCATCTACTTGTAATGTGACTTGATCAACTATGAACTGCACCAGTCATGAATTCAACCGCGCTTTCTCTTATACCCAATTTCCACATCGTTTTCTCATTCCACCTTTACACTGCATGTAGACTTGGAAAACTGTTCCAATCTCCTTACGCAGAACAGTTACACAAAGAACCTTTAATCAAATTCCTTGTTCAATGCTGTCCAATCGAATTCCATTCGATTATATACCATCAGGTCTTCAAACGCTCTTCCGGTATTTCTTTAACGCTGTAATTCGACTTTGCCAGAGTGTATTTCTTCAGAGCCTTCAATTCAATGACTTTGCCATCTTGTTAACTTATGTTCCTCCTTTGCAATTCCAAATGTCAATTCACTGTATACAGAAATCGAATTATTAAACCGATCACCTCGGTATAGATTATTGTGAATGTCAGACAAAAATGGATTCAATCGATTTGACTTCAAGAATAGGTCTGAGGCGCGCTTATATATTTTTGTTCTTAATCACACAGCTATGACCCCACATTCTATTCGATATCGACTCTTTTTTTTTTTTTAACAAGAGATCAACGCACATATAAAGTCAACAAAGGACCAACACAACACTCAGTTTAACGCTCAAATCAACAACGTCATACACTGGAACTGTTACCCACCATGCAACGCATGGAATATGATACACCAATGCAGAGAGCAGTTAAATTTACCAATACAAAACACAACCCTTCAAAAATTCAACACTTTGCTGGACTCCACATAACTTGTGACTATGCGCTGGACCTGTTAGCGCTCAAATTTTCCCCAGGCTGAGGAAGGTAAAACTCAAGGCAACATCAAACCACGCTCAGCCTCGTAGCTAGCCCTACAAGGACAGGAGAGGGCTCTCTCCAGGTCAATCTTGGAAAAATATAATCAATGAGGCTCGAGATGACTGAAATTGTAACTAATCTTAGGCTAGGTATTAAGTGCAGAGGTTTAAAGGTGATTTTTTGGGTTTTTTGTTGAATCAAAGGGAAAGGCAATTTTGGGTGCGGGGATGAGACACAGTTTCTGCAGAGGTCTGATTGGAGCAAGGTAGGCAATTGTTTGATGCCTTAAAAGCTAATGAGGTGAGTAGATCAGCCAGGTGAGGAGCTAAGGAGAGCAAGAAAACCTCAAGAATTCTCCTTAAACAGATGAAAACATAAGAGATCAAACAAACTTAAAGGCAGAGCATTACAGATTATGAATTCTACCTTAACACTTCATTTGTTCAATTGCAGAAGATGAGAGAAGCAAAATGATACACATAACAACTTACAAGTACTGAAAGAAGCACACCATCAAGACATAAAGCCACATGAATTCCAAACAGTGCTGCAAAACCCTGGTCTTTCCTTTGCCAAAATGCTAAAGTAAAATGTACAATAAAGTCTCAAAACCTCTTCCCCAAGAGTCCAATCTCTCCAACCTCTGAAAATGATTGAGAAATTACATCATATAGACCATCCTAACCCCCTTTCCTTGCCTCTAGGGGTCGAGCTCATCATTCTAGGAGCTGTTTGAACTAATTCTAAACAAGGAACTGAAATCTAGGTAGTCAGACAACTTACCCCTATATGCTAGGAAACTGATTCATTCATTTAATTTTCACCTTTTAGTGAATGAATCCTCTAGAAAAAGTAAAAATGTGCTAAAATTATATCATGTTCAATCAATTACATTAAGAGAAATCAATAATTACATCAAGAGAAATCAATAATTACATCACAAGTCAAAACTGGTCAAACTGGTTGCATTTCCTGAGCTGAAGATGAAAATTTTGCCAAAAAACCCTGTGCGTCGCGCGCCTGAGCCCTATGCGCCACACGCCTTTCCACCTATTTTTCGGGCGCTTCCCGGCATCCAAATTGAGCTCAGGTTGGCTTGTTGGAAAGCCCTGGATGTCTACTTTCCAACCCGAGTGGAATTTTTCAATTTGGTGTCCATTTTCCCCTCCAAAAGTGCATTCTCCTGGAAGTACTTCCTGCTGGTGCAAAAGGTGGCCGAAAGGTGATTTTCATAGTGTTTTTGAGCCTTTTGGTCACCCAGAACTTAATGAAATGCTTTGGCCATAGCTGAGCATGTATAATTCATCATGAAAAATCCAAAACTACAAGCCATTTGTGATTTGGACCTCCCAATCTTATGGGTCGCGCGACGCGCTACGCATTGAGCTGGAAAACCTGTTTTGCAAGCCAAAAATTTAAAATTGACAAAATTTTCTCCAAATTCCTTGAAATTTGGGCTGAAGGTGCCTCATCAAGTGCCATGTTCAGCCAAAGAAGCTTTGGCCAAGATTCGAAGTCTATCGTCCCTTTTTAGACATTTTAGTGCCCTTCTGGTACATGCAGTTCTGTGGTAGAATCACTGTCTCGGTTGTATGATGTATCGTTGTCCGTCTCCATGGTGTTACCAGTCTATGCCAATGATATGTTCAGCTCGTTGAAAATGAGAAATTGGTACCTTTATCTCCAATTGCCAAGTGTATGAAATGAGAATTTGGTGCCTTTTGTTTCAATTATCAAAATATGCCAAGTAGGAAGGGGTTGTGGTACATAGGGACAGTGGGTATAGGATTAGGGCATGTGAATTTAGGGGGTGGGAGAACTTAGGGAATAAGGAAATGAGTGGACAAATGGAATAAGGGAGTGATGGAGGAATGATAAACTTGGTAGCAAAACTGTCAATCATAACCCTAGCACTGTTGCTTTGGAAATTATGAAGAAGTAGGGTTTGATTTCTTAAACAATCACCATTCATCAAACACCATGAAGTAAGCACCAAACTTGGATAAAAAAACAGAGATGGAGGCCCTACCTACTTGTACAAATGATGATCCAAGCATATTGGGCAATTTTGGAGCAAAATTTTGAAGTTTTTGGGCTTGTTGGCTGTATGCACCGCACGCCTGCCCAATGCATCGTGCACCTCTGATGCACCGCGCCAGTGTATTTTTACACTGTGAAAACTTGCTCAATGCGCCGCGCGCCGCTGATGCGTCGTGCACCTGCCCAACGCGCCGCGTGCCACATAGTGAATTTTGCAGGAGGCTTTAGGAGGCCTTCCCAGTGTCACAATTGGGCGCAGGATAGCTCGTTCGAAAGGTCTTTGAGTCTAACTTCCAAAATAACTGGAATTTTTTAATTTGGAGTTCATCTTCCTTGTCAAAAGTCAAATCTCCCAAGACTGGTCAAAATGTGCCAAATGAGGCTGCCACAAGGCAGAGTGCTGTTGAAGTCAACTTTTGGATGCCTTCATCAACTCCAAATTGAGCTGATGATAGCTAATTGGAAGGATAATTTTGTCTAGTTATCCTTTGACTCATCAAGAAAGTTATTTGGCCAACCAAGGTAGGAGAAAACCTGATTTTCCCAAGGTCACTTCAGAGGTGCATCAATTCTCCCGAGGCGATTGTATTTTTGACATTTCTCTAAAACCATGATGCCGGATTAAAAATTGAGGGAGGTTTTTCTTCTTTGGCATGTTTTGGACAAAAACCTCTCTCAAGTTTCCAAAATTCATCTTTTATTGCTCTGAAACATCTTTTGAGTGAAACTTATCCCGATGTGTGAAACAAGGAATTTTGTGGAAATGAAGCGAAATGAAGGGGATGAGGGGCTTGTAAATTCTTGGGGAAATTTTTGGAAGTAGGAAGGGATGTTAGGAAGCAGGGAAAAGTGGAATATTAGAGATGGAGTGAGGGGAAGGGGTCCAAAAGGGAAAAACACAGGCCTAGCCTAGAAAATTGCCAAGTTGTGGCAAGAAACTAGGGTTTGTGGAAAAATGAGGAATTTGGAGAATCTCAGTGATGGGAAGTGTTTAATAAGGTACATTAATGATAGGGGAAGGTATATGAACATCAAGATACAAATTTTTCCGATGATTTGACCCTCCAAGAGAATTTACCTCCAAAACCCTAGGAGAGGGAAATGAACCTTGCCTAGGCGCAACTGAAGCATGAACAAGGTGTTAAATGAGCCAATGGAACCTGTCATGATGAGGAAAACCCTATGAATGATGATAGACTCAGCTGAATGATGACATGGACCGACATTTGGACAACTTTAGAAGGAGTGAAAGCAAACCCTAGACCTAATGCCTAGTGACCAAATTTTGCTTGAAGACTCTTTGAAATGAAAAAATTTGACCTTGACACTCTGAGACCACTTTGTAAGAGCATATTTGATCACTAGAGGAAGGCTGGAAAGACTGACACTAACAAGACCATTCTACAAACTCAGTTCAATACCATATACCAAGTCAGTTCAACGCATATACAAAGTGAATGCAAGCACTGTATACCAAAGCTCTTCTCAGCCAAATCAAAAGAATACCAAAGTCAGTTCAACGCATATACAAACTCTGATATCCGCATATACCAGCTCAGTTCAACATACAGATTTTGGACGGGCATATGTATAAACCCATGGCATTAATATATATAAAGCAATACAGGTATATCGGAGTGGCGCAGCAGATTCATTCAACACTGTTAATACCATTCAATAAAATGTTGACACCATTCAATAAAACAGCGTTAATACGCATTCATGACCCCTTTTTCGCATCTATCTCCCACGCAAAGATACCATTCAATAAACTGTTGATACTACACAATAATTCAAATGCTGTGTTAAAATGTGACGGTGTTAAAATGGGACAACGTTACCATTCACATTCAAATGTCGATACTACTTCCATACCACATTCAACAGTTACCATGGTAGGAAACGCAGCGTTAATACCATTCTATACATACCGCATTCAACTTCGAACATAACACATTCAAATAGAAACCATATAAATGTCGATACCATTCAACAGCGTTAATATTCAAAACCTCATACCATGAGCTGGAAAACTTCGGACCTGTGGCGTATCTACCACTCAGCATTCAACGCAGATTCAATGATATCTGCTTTACTTGATTCCATAACAGCCTTAGCACTAAAACAAGAAATGACAGTGCTATAAAAAATTGACAGTATGGACAGATGTGCAGCGCTGGCAGAGGTAGGTTATTTCAGGTCTGAGGGGAATAAGGCAAATTATTACGACTGAGAAGATTCAGAATGGCAGAGAGAGGCCAAAAATGGCACTGGAGAAATGACAGGTTAGCTGAGAAAATATTCATGAAATGATCTACACATACACATAAGGGCCATAAAACAAATGGCTCAAAAATAATTATGCAGGGCAGGAATATGCCTGCTCTGATACCATGTTAAACACACATGGACATCAAAATAAATATGAAAGATAAAACATGGCAATACAATTTTTATTAACAACTGATATACATTTATAGTAAATTGTTGTGACCGTTGGGTTTCACATCCCAAGGTCTCTTGGACTACTTTGTCTATTCAGCTTCCACACTAACCCATTGAGGATTAGGTGTCCAACAAAATGCATTAGCCATATCAAGCTTGATGATCATGCTTTGGTATCCTCATTATTTACTAGAATGAATTTCTTTCTGTACTAGGATGATGTCATCAAATATTTTTCTTTTAAGAACAAATCCACCTTGGATCTCAAAGATTAATTTTGGGAGAAGAAATTTCAATCTTGAGGCCAAAATATTTGAAATGACTTTATAAGACATATTACACAACGAGATTGGTCTAAACCTAGAAAAATAAGATGGATTTTCTTTCGTGGGGACTAGTGATAGGAAATAAATATTGATTCATCCACCCATGCAATTGTGTTTAAATGAGTAGTCAATAATTCTACAAAAATAATATTTTATTACGTGCCAAAACTGATGACAAAAGTGAGTAGAAACCCCATCTGGTTTAGGAGCTCTATCTAGATTAAATGATAATACCACATTTTGGATTTCTTCCTCTGTAATTTCCTTCATGAGAATTAAATTTTCTAAATGAGAAATAATGTTAGGGACATGCTCTAACATATTATTTTTTTTTCCTAAAGGATAGTAGACTAGTGGCGATGTACAATTCAACATAGTGGTGGACTTCCTCCTCTTTGATTTGCTGAAACCCTGAAAGTATATTATCTTCGATCATTGATTTCTTGGTTTTACTTTTCCATATTTTGTTTATTTCTTGATTATGAAAAATCTTTGAATTCATATATCCTTCCTGGAGTCAAAAACTCCTGTAATTAATCTCCATTCTTCTTCCTCTTCTTTTATAGCCTTATGAAAGGATTTGAATTATTCCTTCTCCTTAATTGATATCTCATAATTAATAGAACTTTTCTCTATTTTGGACTAAAATGACTCCATTCTCAGTTGACGTACTTGTATAGTAGATATCTTTTCCATCCATTGCTTGTGGGTCGATAGCGTCAAGGTTTCCTTGAGGTGCTTTATCTTCTTCTCCTTGATTGAAATTGAATTTCCTGGGACCCATGCTTTTCAAACTTTTTTTACATACATTATTTTCGATGACAAAGTGGAATATAGAAAAATAAAATAGGGTCATAATGCTCATCTTCTGTAATTTTCTATTTAATTGGTCAATGGTCGAAACTATTCCAAAGGGGAATGCATGAGGATACCATCCTATTTTTTAGAAAGGATCAACAATTAGAAAGTGGTCGAGTGTAGTGGTTATCTAGTCTAAGTCGGATCTCTTGTTATTCCAAGAAAACTTGTTGGAGGTTTGTTTAACATCTAACAAATCCAGATTTTGCATGAAGTCTTCCATAGTGTCTTGAAATTCATCTCTTAATAAAGATTCACCTTTATTCTTTTGTTGATGTAGAGTAGTATTAATATCCCCTCCAAAAATACACTATGAACCAAAAGAAGAGTCTCCAATATCCAATAAAGAAGCCTAATACTGTATTTTTTCTTGGAAATGGATCAACATGTATAGATTAACAATAAAACATACATGAATTGAAGGGATATGTAGGAACTTTATTGCCAGCCAATGATTAGATGGTTTCTAGTCTAGTTTTCTAAATAGAGATTGATCCTATAATGTGAAAACTCCACTAGAGGCTTCACAAGAGATCACAGAGACGATATTTCTACCATGACATATTTTATTTTGTTTTCTAAGGATCACTTGATCCCCCATTTTAGTCTTCTGAAGCAAGAGGACTAAGGAATTTTCCTTCTTTATTAAGAATTTCACTTCTTCCATTATTATTATGACTATAATCACCTATAATTCAAGGAGATTGTAACAACCCCAGGTCGATTTTCCATGTAAATAAAATAAGACCAAGGCTATGGGACACATACTCCAAGCTAAATGGAGGGAAAAAAACACTATAGTGGGAATCACTTATTGTTAATTAGTGGCTATGGAAATTAGAAAAGAGAAATAGGCAATAAATGGAAAATTAATATGAGAAATAAAGGAAAATAAGAGAAAAGGAAGATGAAGGTTCAGAAATATTCATGTAAGGGACTTTAGAGAGAAAATGAGGGAACACGAAGAAAAAAGGAAAAAGGAAAGGAAGAGACTAGACATAAATGATAAAAAGGCATCAAAGAAATAGTTCATAACTTTTCTCAGTTCTACCTTTAATCAATTTTAGAAATAATGCTCTAAGAGAAGAGAGAGGAAGCACTTGGACGCAAGGAAGTGAAGGAAAAGCAAAGGAAAGTAAGGTAGAATAAAGAAAAGGATGGAAAAGTAGCTACAACAACAAGACATTGTAGGTAAAAGGTTGCATGTGTGATTTCATTGTTGAGATTTGGATGCATGGTACATGCATTTGGTTATTTGGTTGGTTTGTTTTCATTGGCATGGTATTTTCCTAGATTGAAAGTGGTTTTGGACTTGTCTTTCCATTCCTAGATAGCCATGGTGTTGTGGGTCCCTTGATTGGTGTAAGCTTTGGATGGATGGTGGACTTTGGATCCTGGTTGAGGTGGTCTCGGGAAATTCCTAAGGGTTAAGGGTGGAGATGGGATTTCTCCTAGAACTCTTGACATATGAGTGGAGACAAGAAAATTCATATCGGTATGGTGAAGAAAGTTAGAGTCGTCCAAGCTTGTTTCATGTTAGTGATTTATAAACCAGTTTAGGTGAAATCACTATGGTTGAGGGTTGAGGTGGTTTGGCCTTTGGAAGGCCCGGTTGGTTTTTTATTTATTTATCCCATGAGTTCCCACATTCATGCATAGAATATGGCATGGGGGTGATTGGATGAAAGAGAGATTTCGTTGAACCCAATCTATGGTCGGATGATACATGTAAGTCATTGACTTTGTTGGCATTTGCATATGTTAATATGAGTTACTTTCTTATTTTGATCAATGAGCACATGTGTTGATTATTGTGGTGATTTTATGACTAGTTCGTCATGGATTTATTCTGTTAAATGTTGGTTATATGCATGATTAAGGGATGTGCTATTATTATGGATCATATTCATGCTTTGATAAGTTATTGAATGGTTATGTGAATGCATGGGTTAACTAGTGTTGTTGTAGCTAGTTTGAGAAGGCATTAAGCCTTGTTGATGATTCCTTGATGAAGTTAAGGATATATTGAATAGATATGCATTCATGACCTGTAGTTACTATGTTTACCATGTGTTTGGCGAAGCATTCTCATGTGTTTGGAAAATTGTGAGCAAGATCTAGCCTTAGTGCTTATCATATAGACTTGTCATCACCTTAATCCTGATTCTCGAAAGTTTTGCGTTGTTCTGGGTAGCAACCTATAGGCTAGCCTTGAAACTATTGCACTTATTTCGTGGCCACATGCATGGAACTAAAAAATTTCAGCTTCAATCACATGGAGGGATGTTTTTGTGTGTAGATGGATCCTTCTAGACACACTCATAGTGAATTATGCATGAGGCTAGGCTATGAGCTTAGCTAAAAAGAAGTTCTATATTAGGGTCTCAGCACCAGGGGTAATGGTCTAGCACCTAGGTGATTTGATTTCCCTGACAGGTTTCAGTAAGTTTCTGGTTAGCAGACACCACTTCCATAACTAGAATTTGGATGTTGGTTCATGTCATAGTAACTCTGAGCTCAAGTTTATCTGGAGAGCTTGTAAAAGAAGGTAAATGTGGGATGGGGTGGTTATAGGGAGGTATTAGAGCAAGGTTGCAACATTGGACCTTGGGGTAAAGGTAGATTGTTATGCATGCATTTCAGTTAGCTATTTATTGTTAGCTATTTATTGTTATGGTTATGATATCCATGTATAAGTTGGTATGCTTGTCATGTTGTATCACACTAATTTGGACTGGTCTGTGAGGATACAATAGCCTCCTTTGAGATACCTTGAGGTATGTTTTTATTATGTTTCACATAGCTAACAATTGCATATTACATGAAATAGAAGGCCAAGAGATGAAGACTAGAATAATTTAGTACAACTCATATGACTCTGTAAAAGCTGGAAGAGACATTGGTAAGATGGGAGAGATTAGTTGAGCAGCAGGGAGAGGGACATTATTATAGTTTTGTAGACATGTTGAGAAGTTTGAAGACATAAATTGTGAGTTGCAAGGAAAATAATGAACGGTTGATTGAAGAAAGGGAAAGGCGTTCCAAATCTGAGGAAAAGAAAGTTGGAGTTAATGCAATGATTCTTCAGAGCCTTTTAGATTTCCAGAAGGGAGAGTTGCAGATCACTCATGGAAAGGAAGAAAAGACATATGGTGCAAATGGAAGTAGGTCCCAGAGAGAGTACAAGATGGATAGGGATGATACAATCAGAGCTGGAATATCCTTAGATACACATGACAATAGGTCTAGCACTCATGGATTTTACTCTAGCTCCAGTTTTGAGAGGCATCATCATCATCACCACCAACATACGTTCAGGAGGAAAGAGAGGGGGTACTTTCCAAAAGAATTCAAAAATGTCAAGCCTCCTACTTTTGATGGGGAATTGAAGAAATTAGAAGATGTAGAAGCATGCGTGCTTGGGATGAAGAAGTATTTTAGGTTACACAATTACTTAGAGAACATGAAAGTTAAGATAACCACCTTTAATCTCAAGGGAAAAGAAGATATCAAATGGGAGGATGTTAAGCATGTTAGAGGCATTAAGGAAGAGGAGTTGATTGGGAATTAGTTTAAAAGACTCTTTAGTAAGAAGTACATGTTCGAGAGATATTATGATGGAAAGTCCAAGAAATTCTATGAGTTCAAGATGAGTTCCATGATATATGAAGATTACATGACCAAATTTCTAGAGTTGTTAAGGTGTGTGCCCTATCTCAAGGATGAGAAAACAAAGGTCCAAAGGTTCATCAGTAGATTTCCATTAGAATGAAAATATCAAATTGTGTATGATGAACCTCAGTCATTGGAGGAATTCATTGGAGAGCTTAAGCATTCATATGAGTATTCAAAGCATAAACTTGAGTTCAAGTAGGACTAGAAAGGTAATGACAAGACTAAAGGAAAATGGCATAAGAAGTGAGGAGGATCTCAGGATGCAGGTGATAAGGAGAATGTGGCCCCACATAAGAAGTTCAATGCAGCTGAGAGGGGGCATGGGTATCGGCCTAAGGAGCAGTAGAATAAAGGTGACAACAAGAAGCCTTTGAGGCATTGGACCCACGGTTGAGAACATCGTAGGAGAAATTTCCTGTCGCATCAGGGTGGAAGGCCTCAGATTTATAGTGTTCAAGAGGCACGGATAGTTCGGGATGTAGGCCAGAGCATTCCTCAGATCTATGTAGTAGTGGATAATAGGCAGGCAGATCATTAGGAATCCATCACCAATATGGAAGTGTCAGTTGAATAAAGAAGTGCATGCATAATCTTGGTTGGTTCAGTTGGCTACATGAACCAAGAGAATAGTTCATCATTGGGTGAGATCTTGTGCACTTGATCTTAATGGTATCCCTATATTAGCACATAGAAATGTGCTTCCTTTGGTTTCATATAGCATGCTTTTTGGCATAGATTGGATGTTCATTTAGGGGACCAAGGTAGACTACTATGATAAGGCCATTGAATGCCTAGATGATGATGGAGAAAAGATAATCTTGTAGGAAAAGAAGAAGCCTACATCAACGAGGATGGTTACAACTATATAGGATAAGTGTGGCCACAAAAAAGGATGTTTGTTCTTTGCAGTACATACTCCCAGTGGCAAAGGGAAGGAAGATGAGGATGATGAAGTCCTAAGGAAGTATCCTATCTTATAGCAATTTCAGGATGTGTTTCCTATAGAGATTCAAAAGTTTCCTCCTCCTAGAGAGGTGGATTTCTCTATTGAATTGGTACTAGGAGTAGCACCAACATCTAAGGCACTGTAAAGGATGAAAACTCCAAAATTAGTGGAACTAAAGTTGTATCTTAAAGAGATGCTTGATAACGGATACATAAGGCCAAGTGTGTCCCCTTAGGGTGCACCAGTGTTATTTGTAAGGAAGAAGGAATGTACTCTCATATTGTGCATTGATTATGGATAGTTGAATAATGTGACTATCAAGAATAGGTATCCATTACCATGTATTTATTATTTGTTTGATTAGCTAAAACGAATTGCAGTGTTTTCGAATATTGATATGGGATCAAGATATCGTTAGGTTTGCACCAAAGAAGAATACATCTACAAGATTGCATTTGATACAAGGTATGGGCACTATGATTTTGTGGTGGTTCCTTTTGGTCTTGCCAATGCTCCAGCCACCTTGATGTGTTTGATGAATAGTGTGTTGCATCCTTATCTGGATAATTTTATGATAGTATTTATTGATGATATATTGGTATATTAAAAGAATGATGAGGAGCATGTAGAGCACCTAGTAGCGGTATTGAGATTTTTGAGAGAGCATCAATTTTTTGCCAAGCTTAACAAGTGTTGTTTTTTTCAGACTCAGATTCAATACTTGGGACATTTTGTCTTCAAGGAAGGGATAACAATGGATCTGAAAAAGAGTCAGGCTATCATGGAGCGGCCAACTCTGAGGAATGTGTATGAGGTTAGATAATTGTTGGGATAAGTACCCTAGGGTAATTTTTTGACAATTTTGTAATATTTTTTGTAAAAGAATGTAAAGTCTCTGTGAAATAAGGAAGCGAAGCGTGAAGCTAAGTAAGAGCCAAAGGGGCATTAGTCCCTTGTATGGGTAGGTTATAGGTCAGTTTTGAGACTCACCCATGGGTCGCAGGCCATGGCATTCCAATGAAAAAGCTATATATAGTTGAGTCATAGTGAGTCTAAAGATAGAAATTGATAGAGAATCATTGTAAGGGCGAGGTGCTAAGGCAACAAATGTTTGTTTCCTGTACTTATGCGAAAGGGGAAGGCCCTTGCAGCTGAGTGCGTGGAGACCTTGGTAAGTCTGCAGTCAAGTGCATGGGCCCTAAAACTGGGTGCATAGGGCAGAAAGGGTCTGCAACTAAATGCTAAATCAAATAAAGATTGTTTTGGATCGAATCTATTGCATATGTGCCTTATTCTTTATTTCTGTTAAGTTTATGCATCTTCGCTCAATGATCTAATTTATATGACTTAATGCTTTATTTCTACATGAAAAGGATAGATCTATAATGTTTATGTATAATAAGTATAATTAACCTCCTTCGCAGAGATAAGAAAGACATAAGATAGATTTGTTGTAGTTTATTGTTCGAAAAAGGTAGATCTGCACGAAGGTAGATCTAAGGTATAAAGGTTGCATAATACCTAGTTTATTGCATGAAAGTAATAAACCTGTCTCTTTTATGTTTGTTACGTACAATCGAACACCTTTGTGAAGGTCTAAAGGTCATCTCGGTAGAGTTGCAAAAGATGACAGTTAGAAGAAAGAGATCTACACAAAGGCGGATCTAAGTTATAGATCCTCTGGAAGATCATCACACAGGGCTCTGGATGTAGAAACCTGGTTCTAGCATCCTATAATACTGCTTCAGGTGAGACTACAGCCTGTGCTATGCAGGTTTTCATTAAAAGGGCCAACATTTAGGGTTTTGTTGGTTGGCACGACTAACTCTAAACCTAGGTCACACCCCCTTAAGCCAACAAACGGTTCGGTTTCCAAGACCGAGATCAATCCAAGGAATGGGTGATCTCGAATAAGTGGTTCACTACCAATAAGGAAATGCAGAAGTGGCTCGATCAACAAGAACATGTATTTGCCATCAGGAGAACAGAAACATGTGGTTATCCAAGGAACAATGATTGAGTAGATATCTATACTTAGACGAAATGGAGAACTTTTTATGTTTCTTCCCTAACGAATTGCACGAGTGGCTATCTAGATTGGCGAACAGTTTGGGTACGTGGAGACTTGGCGGCCCTATTGCGTGGACTCATGCGGGCCATTGATCACTGGATTTACCAAACACTTGGAGAATTTTAAACTGAGTTCACGATCAATACAATTGTCAGTTACAATGAAGCAGAGTGCAGGCTCTTCAAGGGACCACGAGGTAAGAACTTATGATCTTTGAAAACTTGGATTAAGATGATGTTATGTGAAAAATGGGTTATGCCATTACCTTGATGTTTGGGACTACGTGAAGTGGAAAAACTTCAGAAGGAACGAAGAATCAGGCTTTGAGTATAGTCCGTTGATCAGATCCCCTTTGAGCGATGATGAAGGGACAGTCGTAAGTACAATCCAGACTGCAGTATAGCTAATTAGGCAGGGTATCCCGAGAATACCTTGCCCATCCACTCCACCAACACTGCATACACCTTCACCTTCACCTTCACCTTCACCTCCACCTCCACCATTCAACATGGTGAACTCAATGAAGATGCCAATTTTTAAAGGGGTAGGGAGCAAAGACCCTGAATAGTGCTCGTTAGTTGCAAGCGCTGTCTGGACAACACAATAAATTATGAATGATAACATCAAGAAAGCGTAGCTGGTAACAACCTTACAAGGTTGATCATTAACACAGTACATCAAGTACTGCACTGATAATCCCAACACGACGTTGGCAGAAACCCAGAAGGCGCTGAACAAAGATTTTAGAAAGACTAAGCCAGAGGCACAGTCGGTAACTGAGTTCAAATAAATTCGATAAAATTTAACTGAGTCATCCTTAGATTTTGATCAAAGGTTGAAATGTCTGATCAGGTAGGTCAATATGGTGATTATAGATTCCCAACATCGGGATTGGTATATCATGTCGCTCTTACCACACTTAAGATTGCCACTGTCGCAACAAAAGATAACAACGCAAGCATAGGCAGTAGATATCGTGATGAGGTTGGAAGCATCACCAATACAGGATAAAAAAATTGGACTACACATATTCACTCATAGCTGAGAATCATGAATTTGGAGTTGTAGAGCCTGAAGAAGGGAAAGGAATCTGAGCCTGAGGTGTGCGGTGAAGTTTGGTGCTTGAAATGCAAGGGCCATGGTCACAATAAGGACCATTGTCCGGTTTATCAGAATTATCTTATGGGAGGGGGGCTTGTCCCCTTGAAGCCCAAAAATACCGTTGGGCCGAGTGTAGGAGCAGTGCCATGGTGTGCTATATGTCAGGTTATGGGACAACATGCGATGAACAATTTCCATCTGCTCCAGAAGTTTGTATAGACCCCTCAGCAGTTGTTTTGTAATTTCTGCAAGTTTGTAGGCCATGATGAGTGCCATTGTTGGAGTTATGAACTCATGATGGATAGGACCCTTGCCTACCGAATGCAGGCAGAAAATCGGTTGCAGGATTAGGGCGCAGGTGCAGCGTGGGGGGGATTCCAACGTCGTGGAAGAGGAAGAGGAGGAGGGGCTAGCAGAGGTCATGGGCAAGTGATCTGTTATATTATGGCGAAGCTGGACATTTCGTGCCTAACTCTCTAAACCCTACACATCCATCATGCCAATATTGTAGACAGTTCGACCATGTTATCGAAGATTGTTTGATCCTTATAGCAAAGATCCAAGAGAAGAAGACACAACCCCAGTAGCCTATGCAGAATATACAGATGATGAGGGTGAAACCGCATGAAGAATATCACATTGTTAATATAGTAATGCATAGTGGGATAGCCACGAGTGAACATAAGGGAAAACAACCAGAGATCAAGGTATGGGTGAGCAAGGCTGCTGAAAAGGAAGTCAGATTTGACCTCAACTGGGCTAAAGAAACTTTTATGGAGGCTACAAAGATTTTTTCTGAAGCTTCTACATCTGGGAGTCAAAAGAAGTTAGCTAGGATCAATAAAGTGCAAGATGAGGATCCTTCACTATTAGCCACTTTCTTAAAGACCTGTATGATGTTGTTGTGTGATAATAAAGTAGTAGAAGGACTCCAAGAGCTAATAGGCAATCGTGTAGGTAATATTAACTTTCCTTCAGAGCAATGCGTTGTAAGGAAGCTAGGTAAGCATAAAAGTGGATAGGGAACGAGATGAGGCTGACCACGCAGATAAGAGAGTATGAAATGGACGAGGTAATCTAGGATCTGGGATAAGATGAAAATGTGCTGCCTAAACAAACATGGGAAAGGACGGGGAAACTTGCACTGCAATGGTATCCTATACAGCTACGCATGGCCAATCAATAGAAGATTACTCCAATGGGGCAATTATATGGTGTGACGGTAGATATTGAAGGAGAAAGTGCTCTGGCGGATTTTGAAGTAATAGAGATAATAGATGACAACAATCTGTATCCTGCGCTACTAGGAATTGATTGGGCTTTTGACATGGACGCAGTAATCAACTTGAAGAAGTGGAAGATGACTTTTGAAAGGAAGACACTTAGGGTTATAATTCCGTTAGACCCTGCTAAGGGAGCACACTATACTGAACCTGCTCATGACTTTGTGGAGGATGACGATGATATGGATCAGATATACAAAATCATAGCTCGCGACGAAGATTACATTAATCCTATGGTCGGTGGACCAATTTTGTGGGACAGGGATAGTTCCTATACCTCATACTCAAATGAAGAGCTTGAACACTAGCAAAATCAGTTACACGAAGTATCTACACTCTGATGCAATATGATGACAAAATCACTACGGTGTGTCTCAACTGAGTTAAGAAAGCTTCCACATTATGATGGGTTGACTGATGTTGATCTATTTTTGGATGAGTTTGAAAGAGAAGTGCTTGAAGAACATCGCTTCCAAGTGCTTGAATTAGAATTGTGTGCTACACCTGCCCATTGGTGGGGTATGCACAAGGAAAACTTCACTGATTGGAGGGAATATGTAAGGATGATGCAATTAAGGTTTGGATATGATAATACCAGAATGACTAAGAAGTATAGTGGGAAGGATGAGCCTCGCGAGCATTTGGCGCGGTTGATTGGAGCTTAGGGAATGGAGCCACAACCAGAATGGGTGCACATCTTTTGTGATACCTTAGATACAATCCCAATGAACTGGTATTTGGAAATAGAGCTTCGCCATGGGACAACTGAATGGGACATCTTAAGAGAAAGTTTCTTATTGACGTTCAACTTTGAGGATGGGTTCAAATACATTGATGAAGTGCTTCAAGAGATAAAAACTATTATCTTTAGGATGCCTAAGGAACTGGTACAATGGACTCAATCAAGATTGGGTAGAGAGGTCAGAGAGGCACAACAGAAAGTTGAGGAGGACAGGGTGACTTCGCACACTTTTGCACTAATCTGGCTCTTTGCACACTTACAGGATATGAAGGTGCTTCAAGCACAAATTGAGGAGTTGCAGCTCAAGGAGCAAGTTTTGAAGGCTTGACTTCAACCATGGACAAACGAAGCAAGCTAGGTTACTCTGGCTATCCAAGAGAAGCTAAAAATTTTCTAGGAGATGGAAAGAACCATGCTCCTCGTGATGGAGGGGCCAACTACAGAGAAGCTGACCGAAGAATCACAACAGGCCGTTGTACAGAGCATAGCATACCTTGAAGTCTTAAAGATGGAGTTCAGCAAACTCCGCCAGAAAGTGGAGAAAGCAGCCGAGTGACTCGAGGGTAAGTCGCCATATTTGTGTTGGGGGCTTGTTGGGATAAGGGACCTAGGGTAAATTTTTTATAGTTTTGTAAAAGAATGTAAAGTCTCCATGAAATAAGGAAGCATATCGTGAAGCTAAGTAAGATTCAAAGGGGCATTAGTCCCTTGTATGGGTAGGTGATAGGTCAGTTTTGAGACTCACCCATGGGCCGCCGGCCATGGTATTGTAAGGAAAAAACTATATATAGTTGAGTCATAGAGAGTTTAAAGATAGAACTTGATAGAGAATCATTGTAAGGGTAAGGTTCTAAGGTAGGAAAAGTTTGTTTCTTGTACTTAGGAAAAATGGGAAGGCTCTTGCAACTGAGTGCGTGAAGACCTTGGTAATTCCACAGCTGAGTGTGAGGGCCCCTACAGTTGGGTGCGCAGGGCATAAAGGGTCTGTAACTGAATGATAAATCTATTAAAGGTTGTTTTGGATTGAATCTATTGCATATGTTCCTTATTCTTTATTTTTGTTAAGTTTATGCATCTTCGCTGAATGATCTGATTTATATGACTTAATTCTTTATTTTTGCGTGAAAATGATAGATTTGTAATGTTTATGCATAATAGGTATAATTAACCTCCTTCGCGGAGATATAAAAGGCATAATATAGAGTTGTTGTAGTTTACTGTTCGAAAAGGGTGGATCTGCGCGAACACAGATCTAAGGTATATAGGCTGTCAAATACCTAGTCTATTATGCCAAAGTAGTAAACCTCTCTATTTTATGACTATTAAGTACAATCAAACACCTTCATGAAGGTCTGAAGGTCGTCTCGATAGAGTTGCAAAAGTTGACAGTCAGAAGGAATAGATCTGTGCAAAGGCAGATCTAAGCTGTAAATCCTCGGGAAGACCGTCACATAGGCATCTAGAAGCAGAAGACTAGTTGTAGCATCCCCCAATACTTCTTCGGCTGAGACTACAGCCTGCGCTATGTAGGTTGTTTCCGAAAGGGCCACCAGTTAGGGTTTTTTTGGTTGGTACGAATAACTCTAAACCTGGGTCAGGCGCCCTTAAGCCAACAATAATTCATGGGACTAGCAGGTTATTATAGGCATTTCATCTAGAAATTATATAATATTAGCTATCATGTTACATATTTGTAGAGGAAAGGGAAGAAGTTTGAATGGATTGAGGAGTGTGAAACTAGCTTTGAGCAGTTGAAGTAGTTGCTTAAGAATTCTTTGATTTTGAAGATTACGGGTCTTGATAAGGAGTTTGTATTTTGTATAGACGCTTATAAGGACTTGGTGGAGTCGCAATGAAGGAAGGGTAGGTGGTTTTCTATGAGTCAAGAATGATGAATGAGAACAAGCAGAACTATTGGACTCGTGATCTTGAGTTCGCATCCATCATTCATGCATTGAAGATGTCGAGACATTATCTCCTTGGTAAGAGGTTTGTCTTAATAAGTGATCACAATGGACTAAGGTACTTGTTTGAACAACCCAATTTGAATCCAAGACAAGTAAGATTGTTATGTAGTCTCAATGAGTTTGACCTTGAGATCAAGTACATCAAAGGCAAGGAGAACATGGTTGCAGATGCTATGAGTAGGAGAGTGCAGGTGACTCACATTTCATTTGTGATCTCCTATGGGACAAAATTACTGGAGAGGATATTTCATGCAAAGCAACATGATGAGAGGTATCAACATCTGAAACAGAGATTACAACAATAGAGTGAAGGTGATAGGGATGAGGAATATCACCTCATAGCATATGACTTGGTCAGGTTTAGGAGAAGGATTTATGTGTCAAATAACAAGAAGTTGAAGAAGCTTATATTGAGAGAGTTTCATGTCAAGCCATATTCAGGCCACCTATGATACCAAAATACTTTATAATGTATTAAGAAGTTCTACTATTGACCGAATTTGAAGAAAGAAATGGCTAAGTTTGTTGCAAAGTCGTTGGACTATCAACATGTGAAAGTTGAATCCAAGCATCCAACTAGTCTATTGTAGCCTATTTTGATTCTACAATGTAAATGGGAGGTCATTTCAATGGGCTTCATTACTGTATTTCTGAGGACATTGAGGCAACATGATTTTGTCATGGTTATGGCTGACAAGTTGAGTAAGGTATCTCATTTCATTGCAGCGAAGTCTACTAATTCATCTAGTGAGGTAGATAAGATCTTCATCAGGGAGATAATGAAGTTGCATGAAGTTACCGAGAAGATTATATCAGATAGAGATGCCCAGTTCACTTCCACGTTTTGGAAGAAGTCACTTACATGCTTGGGGATAAAATTAGCTGTCAATACAACTTATAATCCACAGGCTGATGGTTAGACAGAAAGGGTTAACCAGATTCTTGAGGATACATTGAGGATACATTTCATGCATTAGCAAAGGAAGTTGGAGTAGTATATTCCACTGGTGGAGTTTTCTTATAATAATGGGTATCAAGAATCGTTGAACATGAATTAATTTGAGGCTCTCTATGGGAGGACGTGTAATACTCTTATCAGTTGGAGTGATCTAGTGAATAGGGTGTTGATTTTACCAAATATGTTCGTTGAGATGGAACATGAGATGCAGGTTATTAGAAGGAATTTGAAGGAAGCACAAGACATGCATAAAAGATACGCATATCATCAAAGAGAATTTAAGGAGATTTATGCTGGGGAGCATGTGTATTTGTGCATCAATCCCAAGATGATCTCCGTGAGGATTGGAGCATGTTCCAAGATGACACCTCGGTATTACAAGCCTTTTGAGATCCTGGAGAGGATTATACCAGTGGCCTATAGGCTTACACTGCCACCAATACTGAAATTCCATGTTTCATTCCTTAAGAGACATGTGTAGGATGTTGATCATGTGATTGATTGGTATATATTGTAGGTGGAACCATAAGGAGGGTTCCATCCAGAGCCACATAGCATATTGTAGCAGAAACAACTCATGCTTCAAAACAAAGAAATAGAGTAGGTTAAAGTGCAGTGGAATCACTTTGGGCCTGATGAAGCTACACGGGAGATTGTTGATTAGATGCAGGCATTATATCCTTCTTTATTTTCTAGTAGAAGCATATGAGCTTTTGGTATATGTATATATGTGTATTTATGTCATTGTAAATATGACATCGAGTTCTATTATAAATCTCCAATAAGTGGTATGTTTTTCATGTTTGTCATGTTTTCCAGAAGTTTCCATTGTAAATACTGCATCGAGTTGTGTTATAAGGTTCCATAGGTAGTATATTTTGCTGGTGATAAGTGTCATAGAACAATGAGGACAATGTTTTCCAAAGGGGGAGGGGTTCGTAATAACACCAAGTCGATTTTCCATGTAAATAAAATAATACCAAGGCCATGGGACATGTATTCTAAGATGAATGGAGGATAAAACACTATAGTGGGAATCACTTGTGGTTAATTAATGGCTATGGAAATTGGTAAAGGCATTGGAAAAGGAGAAGAGGCAATAAATGGAAAATTAATATGAGAAATAAAAGAAAATAGGATAAAAGGAAGATGAAGAGACACAATTATGCATGCAAAGGAAATTAGAGATAAATTGAGAGAAAATGAAGAAAAAAGGAAAAAGGAAAGGAAGAGACTAGATTTCAATGATCAAAAGGTATCAGAGAAACAATTCACAACTTTTGTGAGTCATAGCTTTGATCACTTTCATAAATAAATCTCTAAGAGAAGAGAGAGGAAGCACTTGGAAACAATAAAGTGAAGGACAATCAAAGAAAAGAAAGGAATATCAAGAAAAAGGTTGGAAAAACAGCTACAACCAGAATACATTGTAGGTAATAGGTTGCATGTGTGATTTAACTACTGATATTTGGATGCATGGTACATGCATTTGGTTTTTTGGTTTCTTTGTTGTCATTGGCATGGGATTTTCCTAGATTGATAGTGGTTTCCAACCTTTCACTTCCGTTTCCTAGATATCCATGGTGTTGTTGGTTCCTTGTTTGGTTTAAGATTTGGATGGTTAGTGGACTTAGGATCCCGGTTGAGGTGGTAATGGGAAAATTCCCAAGGTTTGAGGGTGGAGATGGGATTTTTCTTGGAACTCTTAATAGATGGGTGGCGAGAGGAAAATTACTATGGGTATGGTGAATAAAGTCAGTGGAATCAAAGCTTGTTTGGTGTTAGTGATTTCTGTATCGATTTAGGTGAAACCACTATGGTTTAGGGTTGAGGTGGTTTTGCCTCTCGAAGCCTAGTTGGTTTTGTTTTGATGTATCCCATGAGATGCTAGATTCATGCCTGGAATATGGCACAGGGGTGATTGGCTAAAAGAGAGATTTGGTTCAGCCCAATCTATGATCGGGTGGTATGTGGAAGTCCCTAACTTCGTTGAATTTTTCATATGTTAATATGAATTATTTTCTTATTGTCATGAATGAGCACATGGGTTGATTATTGTGGTGATTTTATGACTTATTTTTCATGGATTTATTATGGTTAAATGTTGGTTATAGACATGGTTAAAGGACGTGCTCTTGTTATGGACCCTATTCATGATTTAATAAGTTATTGAATGGTTATGTGAATGCATGGGTTAATTGGTGTTTGTGTAGCTAGTTTGAGAGAGAATTGAGACTTCTTGATGATTACATGATGAACTTAAGGAGACATTGAGCATATGTGCATTCATGACTTATAGTTACTATGTTTACCATGTGTTTGACGAAATGTTCTCATATTTTTTGCAATTTTTGAGCAAGATATATCCTTAGTACTTATCATATAGACTTTTCATCACCTTAAAATTGATTATGGAAAGTTCTAGGATGTTCTTGGTAGTGGCCCATAGGCTAGAATTGAAAATGTGGCACTGATTTCATAGCTCCATGCATGGAAGTGTGAAATTTATGCTTCAACCACATGCAGTGAGGCATGTGCGTGAGGTTGGAGCCTTCCAGCTGCACTCATAGTGGCTTATGCATGTGGCTAGGATGTGAGATTAATTAAAAGGAAGTTATGGCTCAGGCTCTGAGAACCAGGGATTGTGGTATGACACCTTTGTGATCTAATGTCCCTTACAAGTTTAAGTAAGTTTTCAGTTAGTAGAAAAAACTTGCATAAGTGGAACTTGGATGTTGGGCCACATCATAAAAACTCCCAGCTCATGTTTACCAAGAGATCTTGTAAAAGCGGGTAATGTGTGATTTGGTGGCTATGAAGATAACCTTCATTATTTACTAATACTATGAGTAGCCCCTTCTAAATGTGTTGAGTTTCCTCATTTCCTATTATTCATATACCCTTTGATTTTTGAGTCTAAAATTGATTGGGTACCAAATTCTTCATCTTTTTCTATTTTCATTTTGAATCTCTTGGTTACAATGTGTTCCATCTTTCCTATGAAGTCGATCCTACTCCTTTTCTATCTCTTCCTCTAGTTTCTCATCAGCAGAGCTAGTAAATGGAATCCTTGACTTAATATTTTTAAGAGAGAGGAACTCTTCGTCATCCAAGGAAGACTCTTTATCATGTCGTGTAGGGACTAGGTCATCCTCTAGTGGTTACATGTTCTCATTATCCCTCTCCATGATAGGATCAATTGTTGATTTGGGTTCGATTCCCCATGGGGAAGGAGTATTATTCTATTGCATTTCCCTTCTTCATTCACCATATTCAGTCCTCATAACTATTATTTATCTATTTCTTCCAACTTATTTTGTCGGTCCCTTCTCCATTTAATGGGTCAACTTTTTTGGGGAAGATGGACCTTTCCCTTTTTTGTCATTTTGATTAGGTTTCCTAGGTTGGTTGTTGGTTTTCCTTGTTGAGGATATTTTTTTTTCTTCTATTGATCCCCCATTCTCAACTTGTTTTTGTTTATTCTCCTATTATTTTTGTAACTTCTTGTAAAGTGGCCATATTCATGAAAAACCTTGCATTTAAATGGAATTTGGTTGTAGTCCACCTCTTAGATGTGAGACCAACTATCCAAGTTTATATTTATGGCTATTATAAGTACCTTATCCATACCCACTTCCACAAAGGTCCATGCACATCAAAAATAACCCTCATGTGGTTGATATTGATCAATATATTTTACCAAGGAATTAACAATTCTTCTAAAGGTGGTTTAATTCCAACAATATGAAGAAAGGAACGAGAGCTTCACCCAAATAGAGACTACTAACAACACATCACTTTCAAGATTAAAATATGGACTCTAACGATCTAGATATAACCCTTGAGCAGCCATAAAGTATGGACCACTTAAGAAAATTAGGTCCTAATCTTCCTTATTTTCAAGAAAAAGGTAAAATAAAAACTTCTCAGAAAAGGAAGACAAGATAGAACCCTTGATCATTTCCTTCCAATTTTTCTCCACCTAAATCCTCATGGAATCCGAGGAATGCTAGATCCCCATTCACTGACCAACTAGGCCATGCTCTACAAGTTGTAGAGCCTGAGATCTTACATAGGGAGTATATAACTCCGTGTTAGGAATTTCCTCTAACATCTTAACAAAGCAGGTTAGCTTTTCCTTATGGTATTTGAATGCATTAGCTATGAGATTGTTGAAGGATTCAATGTCTAGAGCTAGCTAAAGGGGTGGGTGGTGAAGGCACAGGACCTGTAGATCTTGACCCCATCATATTGCAGAGAACTTAGACCACTTCATAAACACTCATACTGCTTCAGTTTGTGAGATTTCAACTGTTTCCAAAAGTAATTTGCTAGCAAATAAGAAAGATTATTAATTTTATGATAGGTTAATAATAGTAGTAACAAAGATTTATTTTTAATTATAAGTTGGTATTAGAATTAAAAAAGAAGAATGTTCATTTAATTAATTTGTAATAAGAAAAGTAAAGAATACTTATCTATGATCATGAATTACTTTTTTATTAGTTGACAATGAATAAAAAAAAATATCAGACTTTATTCATAATTGATTCAATCACGAGGAGCTTTACTGCCTAGTATGGAGGAGATTTGTCATGTAATATTATGCCATAAAAATAGATAAATTAATCAATAAAATAAAAACCTATCTATGTTCACATCTATATGGAAAACAATAAATAGTTACATATATACATATCTACATGACTACATTAAAAATAAAAAAACAATGTAAATCCATCTTAAATCGAGATCTATCAAACATGTAGAGGGGTCAAATTTCTTAAAGTATAATATTTTTTATCATTTAATAGAAATGAATTAATACATGACATGAAAATAAATGATCAAAAAATTTATACCTAAAAAACTAGATCCCTTAAATGCTTGATTAATCAATATTAAGGATAAAATTAGTGAAACCATATAAATTAAATGGCTGGTAAATTCTCATACACTTTGATCCATGGTAAGCATCAAAACACTTTGTGATACATCTCACATCACCAAGATTTAAAAATTTATAAAAATGAACTAAATTTTAACCTTTTTTGTGAAGTAAATTATTTGTATTACCTTCAAACCAAAGAGTACACACTAAGTATTTGAATTCTTACATGGTTGGTCACTAGGAAAACTTGATCATACCTGTAATTTCAATATTTTCAAAAGAGAAAAATGCAAGACTTTGCATAGAGAATCAAAACAAAAAATAAATATGTTAAACACAAGACTTCCTAGGCCTTGAAAATGGTGAGAAGCATAGGAGTAAAACACAAAAACTTAGAACAAGAGAAAAAGAGTCAAATTAAGAGGAATTATTTGAATATGTGGCTTCAAAAGTTATGGGCTCCTTGTTTATACATAGAAAAAAACTAGAATTAGGATGAATGACCATATGTTTCATGATGCATCCCAGTCAGTGATCCAATGCTATCATTTTTCATTGCATGCGATCCAAAGGGAGGAATATGTCCTCCATACTCTCATTTTTTCCATCAAGACCCTACAAAGAAGAAATGTGACATGCTATTAAATGTCCATTGTGTATATGTATTGACTATATTGACCCCATGTGTTCCAAACATCAGGAACCCAATCAAAAATTTCTATGAGAACTTCTACGTCTCAGAGAGTATGTCTCTAATTCGCCAATTCTCATTCCAAATGATCAATCTTCTCTTGCATAGCTTAAAGAGTGAACTCTTGAAATTGTACAAATGAGCATTTCGCGCTGACTTGTACCTGAGTGTGTCCTCATTCCCCTTGTTCTTGTCACACCATAAAAACCCTAGTTTACTTATGTGGCATGCTATCTGTGTTGAGTGGGATATAGGCCCATATAGAGGAAAAATTCCCCCCCAGTTCAATATGGAATTGAGGGTAAAAGGTACGCTCATGAGGGATATGATCCCTATGGGGAACTATATCAGATAAAAGAAGCTAGCGGGTGTTCTCTGAATAGCACAAACTGGTATACTTGAGATGGGAAAGAATTTTGTAAGCACAAAATCCCTCATGTAGACCTAGCTGGAGCAATACCAATGATTATGATAAAACTAAGAACATGCATTTAAATATTAAAATTGAGCTGAGTTGTTGGGTGTTGGAACTATTTACAAGATGAATGTTGGACCCAACTTTGTGATTTTATGGGCATGGATTCTGACTGGATGATGTTTTTCCAATGCGCGACCAAGGATTAAGAGGAACCTACATCCATTTACCAAGATGACAAGTAGTAGGGGGATGAAGGAAATAATTATTTCTTGCTAGATTTTCTAGTGAGACCCCTCAAGACCAGTGCCTAAACAAGCACAAACCTAGAATAGAAATATTTCAACTTGTATTAGGAGTATGAACATCTCCTCCATAAGGGGGATACATTATCTACTTTTTCCATGAGTGAATTCTTGGATTCTCAACCCCATACACATGGTTTGAAGCATGAAACTGAAAGGAAAACCACTGGGCTGGTGGTGATCAATTAAAATTATGACCTGGGAGCTACTATAAATAACCTCCACTTAAAATCCATTAAATGCCACCATTATGAATTGAAAAAGAGAGGCACTCACACTACAAGTGTATATCACCTAAGAGAGTGTGTTAAATCATCAGTATGTGTTATAGTCCATCGAATAACCATAGCTGAGAGTGAAGTGATGTGTGTAATGAATGTGAGATAGTGTAGTAGAAGGCTCATCTATGCCTTTCACATTAAAACAATATAAACAATTATGGGGTGTGGTGCCACATCCCCAAGGCATGTGGCCTAGTGGGACAATGAAATCCCACCCACCCTCTCTTAATCTGAGAGCCCCATCCAAGAAAACTACAACATATATTTATTTTAAATCTTTATTATTACTAACTACAAAAGAAATAAAAAATTAATATATGAGTAACAAGACTCTTAATCATGGATATTCAAAGACAAGTTACCACAATCTACTTAGTTTTTATTGATTTGCATATTGCAATTTTTATTCCATTCATTAATATGATTTTGAATTCACTGTATTATTATACTCTTTACAGTAATCTTATGTAATTCCATCTATATTTCTATTTTTATTTATTCTCCATACAATATTTATGATTCATATTAAAGTAATATGCTCTTGGTTATTTTTTTTCATGTTGCCAATAAGGTCAATGTACAATGCATTGGTTGGTCTTGAGTAAATTGAGCTTGGTAAAGACCACCCTCATCATACCAAGTGGCTTCCCATGGAGGGAAAAATGAAAGATGATGAAGTAGGAAATCCTAGCAAGTTGTTTCTTGAGGAATACCTTACATAATAGATGAATGAGGGCATGGTTACTTTCTTTCAAATCTATCAATAATTATAACACCCAATTTTTGATCCCCATATTAGAAGTGTATATTTGTATATAGAATTAATTGACAAGGGACAAGCGATGTAATATTTAAATAGTATACATTAAAAAATATTAAAATGAAATACATCAATAGTTGTATATGGATAATAATAGAGATAGGGTGGGTAGGTGGGAATGTAACACCCTCCTCCTATATCTACCCAAGGTAGCTGACCAACTGGGGTAAACATGTGACAAATAGTTACTATGATATGATTCAACTCCACAAGTACAGTTAACGAAGTGGAACCAACAATAAAAGACCAATATGACCTTCCTCATGAGCTACATAACCTTCTGGTGACAACCAACCCTTCCAGGTGCCCAACCCCTAAGACAACTTGATGCTTTGTTGATCTACATCCCCAGTTGCTCCCATCACAAGCCATGCATGCAACTAAGACCCTCCAGTCACTCCCACAACAATGCATGCATGTGACTGTGGCATTTTTCAAGCAATTTTGTGTCAGCGACCCTGTATTATGTGCCACTTTTTCAGGGCAAGGACTCGGGTCACTGCCAAGAACTTCATCAAACTCCCAAAAAATATAATTAACAATGAGGCAATTTTACTAATGCAAACACTTGAATAAGGACTTAATCTGACCCCTACTAGCCATCACAAGAATTTCATCAAACATATCACAAACATTAAATCTACAGGTCATAACAATTGATTTTAACATAGGGATCTCATACTTATTTGAGAATCGTCAAGGAGGATTGATATCTCCTCCTAATAGCTACACTTTTATATATTAGGTCATTCATTCATTATTATTTCATTTACTAACCAAGACATGACGAGAGCCATATATCAATATTATCATAAAACATGCTCATAACCAAAAAATAACTAGAGACATATCAATGATGAAACAACTATTAAAGCCACATAATGATAAGCACATTTTCTCTTGAAAATACGAAAGGAAAAGGAGATCTTATTAACATATGCAAATCCAATCGAGTTAGGGAATTCCATGTACCACTCGACTATAGATTGGGCTGAACCAAATCTCTCTTTCAACCAATCACCTCGTGACATTTTCAGAGCATTAATGTGGGATCTCATGCAATAAACCAAGAACACCAAACAAGGGCTTCCAGAGGCCAAAGCACCCGAACCCTCAACCAGTGATTCCACCTCACGATCTAAAATCACTAACCATAACCAGATCAGTCTCTACCCAAGCTATATAAGGCTTTCGAGCATTAGTTCCAACCAAGGCTTCTAGGACTAGTAACTCAACCCAAAACTACTTCCAGGCTCCAGAGTGTTTGTCCAACCAAGGCTTCCAGGACTAGTAACTCAACCCAGTAAGGGCTTTAGAGAGTTTTTCCAACCAAGGCTTCCAGGATTAATAACTCAACCAATTTGTTATAGGGCTTTCATAGTGTTTATCCAACCAAGGCTCGAAGAACTAGTAACTCAACCCACAACAATCAGGAACATGAGAACAAACAAAAGAAGAAGAAGGAAAGAAACCCACAACACCATGGTTATATAGGAAATAACAAGGCTAGGAAAAATCACTATCAATCCAAGAAATCCTCCATGCCAATGACAGATCATGACTAAGAAACCACATGCATGTGTCATGCATGCCAAAACTAGCAAGGAAATCATACACACAATTTGATACCTACAATAAAAAACTATAGTGGTTTTTGATCCCGCTATCCTCTTGTGATTTCCTACTTTTGATTTTTCTCCTTACTCTAAATCCCATGTACGCCACACTCCTCCAAGATTGCTCCAAGTAAACTCTAAGTGTCCAAGATTATGAGAAGGGGCGAGTATAAGAGAGAGCTCCAAGATAAAACTGACAAAAAGCCATGAACTAATCCTCAGAAGCCTTTTTAACAATGAGGCCTCTATTTTCTTCATTTTTCCATTATTTTCCTTCATTTTCCTCCTCACATGCAACCTGTGACCTTTCACCTTCATTTTCTCATATTTTCCATTATTTTCATAAATAAAATGACAATTAATTCCTCTCTGCCCTTTCAAAGCCTTTATCATTGCCTTTGCTAATTCCATAGCCATTTATTAATCATAATTGATCCCCATCACTATGTTTTTTCCCAACATTCAACTTGGAATATGTTTCCCATGGCCTTGGTTATTATTTGCATTTATTAACTTTACCACATGGATTTTTGACCAGGGCCGTTACAGAACCCTCCCCATTGGGGGAACACTATCCTAGTGTTTAATGACACCTACAACAAACAAGAATGGTCAAAAGCAAAACATACTACCCATAGATCTTTATAACTTAGCTCATTGCAGTATTTACAATGGATAACTTGTTGGAAAGTAAACCAAGATGACAAACATAGCAACATAACAACATGACAACCATACCGCTTATTGGAGATTTATAACACAACTCATGGTGGTATTTACCTCCATATACATATTTACATATACCAAAAACACCACACTAAAACATATACCAAAAGACATCTCCTCAACTAGCGAATAGAGAAGGATACATAGCCCACATCTGATTAGCCATCTCCCATGTAGCTTCATCGAGCCTAAAGTGCTTCTACTACCCTTTAAACTACTCAATTGCTTGGTTTCAGAGCATGAGCATCTTTCTCTGCAAAATGCATTGAGGTTTCGGCTAGAATTCTCCTTCTAGATCGACCTGCAATACAAACCATTCAGTCACATGATCAACATCTATAACATACTTCTTCAAAAATGACACATGGAAAATGTCATGGAATATCACTGTCGGAGGCAGTGCAAGTCAATAGGTTACTAGTACGATCCTCTCAAGAATCTTGAAAGGTCCAAAATACCGAGTTGTCAGATTTGCACATGATGCAATCCTTAAGGAGCTCTCCTTGGGCTTGATGCACAAGCACATTTGTTCCCCAACTTGGAAAATCCTTAAACATCCTATTCTGATCTGCATAACTCTTATGCCTGTCTTATGCTTCTTTTAAATTCTTCTTGATAACCTGCATTTCATGTTCCATCTTTGCCAATATGTTTGTTCCAATCAATACCATTTTCACTGGATCAATCCAACTGATGGGAGTGTCACAAATCTGCCCATAGAGTGCCTCAAATGGACTAATCCTCTGTAACTCCTGATACCTATTGTTGTAAGAAAACTCTACCAATGGAAGATACTCTTGCCACTTTCACTGTTGATGCATGACATATATTCTCAACATGTCTTCAACAATCCTATTGAACCTCTCTGTCTATCCATCTATCTATGGATGATAAGTTTTACTGAAGGTGAACTCTATACCCAAACCTACAAATAATGCTTTCCATAACCTAGAAGTGAAATTAGCATCCCTGTCTACATAATCTTTTTCGAAATACCACGCAACCTCACTATCTATCTAATGAATATTTGTGCCACATAGTTAGTTGAATAAGTAGACATCAATGGAATAAAGTGAGCTACCTCTATCAACCTTTCAACCACAAAGGTAATCATAATCGTTGTAGTAATCCACTTGGATGCTTACACTCTGCTTTTACTGTTGATAATCCAAGAATCTAGCCACAAACTCTGCCACTTCCTTTTTCACATTTTCCCAATAACAGAACTTCTTCACTGATCTCAATGTCTTATGATATCCTGGGTGACCTGAATATGGCTTAGCATGAAATTCCCTCAAGATAAGCTTCTTGACATCAATTTGATCTAAAATATACATCTTGTCCCTAAATATGACCAAACCATATGTTATGAGACGATAGTCCACATGCTGATCACTTTTACCTTGCTATAACATATGCATAAGATCCCTATAACTTCCATCCTGTTGTCTTGCCTGTAAGATCCGATCTTGTAAATATGTCCTGTAAGAACTCATAGTTGCTATATGGTTTACCTATACTTTCTGCTAAGATAATTTGCAACCCTTTTCTCTTTACCTTTAATGTACCTAATCTCGAAATCAAACTCATTGATCGTGGCTAACCATCTAGCTTGTCTGGAATTCAAGTTCCATTGGTCAAATAGATACCTCAATCCACTATGATCGCTCTTCAATACAAACTTCCTGCCAAGAAGATAGTGTCTCCACATATTCAATGCATGGATGGTCGTTGCCAACTGAAGATCATGTGTCAGATAATTCTCCTCATGTTCATTCAATTTCCTTGATTCATAGCACACTACCAATCCTTCCTGCATCATGATTCGACCAAGTCCTCTCTTGCAAGTGTTTTTACATACCACAAACTCTTTGTCTGGATATGAAATTTTTAAAATTGGAGCATTTGTCAATAACTACTTCAACTTCTTAAAAATGGATACGCATTCCTCTATCCATTCAAATTTCTTACCTTTCCTCTACAATTATGTAATGGGGTAGGAAACTCGAAAGAGTTTCTAGATGAACATCCTATAATAACCTGCTAACACCATGAATGATATTATGTCATCCACATTTCTAGGAACTTCCCACTCCATGATAGCTCTTATCTTCTTTGGATCTACTGCTATGCCTTCCTTGGGAACAACATGTCCCAAGTAATGTACCTTTGTCTAAAATAAACTATATTTTCTAAGCTTGGCATACAAGTGATTCTCTCTAAGCAATCTCAACACTTCTTCTAAATGTTTTGCATGCTCTTCCTCATTCTTAGAATATACCAATATATCATCTACTAATACAATAAAAAACTTTTCTAGATAAGGACAAAACACACTATTCATCAAGCACATAAAAGTAGACAGAGCATTAGTCAAAGAAAAAGGAACTACAACAAACTCATAAAGCCCATACTTGGTCTAGAAAGAATTCTTGTAGATCTCCTCTTCCTTAATGCATACATGATGGTATCCTAATCTCAGATAGATATTAGAGAATACTATTTCTCCCTTCAACTCATTAAAAAAATCGTCAATCCTCGATAACGAATACTTTTTCTTGATGGTCACTTTGTTCAACTACATGTAATCAGTGCATAACCTGAGAGTGCCATCCTTCTTCTTCACAAACAACACTGGTGCACCCCAAGGTGACACACTTGACCTAATGTATCCCTTTTCAAGCATTTCCTACAACTACAACTTTAGCTCTACTAACTATGGTGTGCTCATATTGTATGGTGCCTTTGATGTTGGTGTTGCCCCTGGTATTGACTCAATATAGATGTCCACTCCCCTGCGAGGAGATAATTCTAAAATATCTATCAAGAACAAATCCTAAAACTATTGTAAAATTGGATACATCCTCAAGACATTCGCATCCTCAACTTCCTTACCTTTGTCAATGGAAATATACACTACAAATAACACACACCCTTTTCTGCAACTACGCTTGGCCTACATAACTGACACCGTTCTAGTTGACGTTTCCTCCTCCTTAACCTACAAGATTATTTGTTCCCCATTGTCATCCAAGCACTCAATAGCCTTGTGATAATAATCCACCTTAGTCCTATGAAGATATAGCTAATCCATGCCCAAAATCATATTGTATGATCCCAACAATAGTACATTAAGATGTATTGATGTAGGCATAATGTTCAACTCAAATGCATAAGTTCTTATCCAATGATGAACTCTCTTCTTAGTACATGTATCCAACTGCAGTAACCAAGACTCTACATGCACTTCTTTATTCAAACCACACTTATCCACCTGGTTATGATTAACATAACTATAATTAGATCTAGGGTTAATAAAAATTAGAACAACTTGATCACAAAACTTAATGTCCATCTCGATAATAGATTCTTGGTTATCTACCTACCTGTTATCCAGCACTGCATAAATTTGAGGAATACTATGTCCAACATCCCCCACCATTTGTGCCTCCTAAGTAGTATAAATCTATGACCTACCACCCTGATGTTGTGGACAATCTCTCTTGTGATGCTTTCCTCCACAATTCCAACACTGGAAGGGCTTCCTATCATCACCCTTTTTCCACTCCTCAGACTGAGATCCTTGTCATATGTCTTGAGGTCTTCTTCACTTATTCTCCCATTTTTGTTTATTCTTGTCATTACCCTTCCAAATCTTCTTAGTTTCATATTTTCACTTTGATTACTCATAACAATACTTTAGCTTCCTGATGGCTTCCTCCAATGATCTGGGCTCATCAAACTCAATATTGTCCTTGAATGCTATCGACAACCTAATGATGAATCTCTGAATCTTTTCTTTCTCCTCCTTTAGATAAGGCACATACCTAAAAAAATCCAAGAATCTGATAGTGTATTCCTCATCGGTCATGGATCCCATCTTTAGCTCATAGAATTATTTTTCCATGTCATCATAGTATCTCTCTCATAGATACTTCCTCCAAAAAAGTCTCTCAAACTCACTTCAAGTCAACTCCTCTTCATGAATACCTTTGATATTATTTACATCTTCCCACCAGATGCCTACTTTACCTTTAAGACTGAATTTAGCTATTATGACCTTCATGTTCTCTGAGTAATCATGTAATTTGAAGAACTTATTCATCCCAAGAAACCATGCTTTTGCATCCTGTGACTTCTTCATTTCCCCATCAAATATTGGTGGATTCTCTTTCTTGAACTCATATGGGAAATATCTCTTATCAATCCTCCTATAAGGATGATAATGATGATTACCATGATACTTATCTAAACCAGAACTAGAGTAGAGTCTCTTGGATTGAGGGGGCATGACCCAGGTTCAACATTAGTTAGCCAAACAAATCTCTACACTACTGTCCCTTTCAGCATCAGCCCGCGGAGCTGAAACTGAAGTCTCACCCGAAGCAGTATGGGGGGATGCTAGAACCAAGTTTTCGCACCCTTGAGATGGTTATGATGTCGGTTTATTCCAACTAGACCTACCTTTGCGCTGGTTGCTTGACCCTCTGTTCCACCCTTCAGTACCTTCGCGAAAGGGTACAATTAGCTTCCACGCAGCCCTAACCAGGGGCTGAAGTCCTTTCACGCTGCTAGGGCAGCGAACTGCGATATCTCCCAAACTAGGCTAAGTGTCTTTCTTATCTTATTAACAGATCTTAGTTAGCTTCGCGTAAACAGATGTTCTTACTTGCATTCACTTAACCAATACATTTACATACATTCGCACATCATATAAGAATTATAAGTGAAATTCATACCCAATATAACATATGCATAAACAAGAACTAAAGAGGTAAAAATTGCATAATACTTCTCTTTATTGATAATTCTGAATGATTACAGACTCAACCCGCCCTATGCACTCAGCTGAAAGGGCCCGCGCACTCAGTTTCAGACATCTAGGCCTCTGTGCACTCAGCTACAGAGCCTCTACCTACGCTACAACCTAAACTTAGACTTCTACTTCAGAGATATCCCTCATACATGTTGATGCTTTCTTCATGCCTCTAACTACTTAGAGCTTAGCTCTATTTATACAATCTCATGGTCTGTGGACCATGGGTAGATATTTTATAGCCGACATTACATTTCCAAAATAAGGGTGGATAACCCTATGACTCTTTAACACCTATGCACTCCGTGACCACAGAATGTAGAGTCTTTACATTTAGATGACAAAATTGGACCAAAATATGGGCTTTTAGCCCCAGAACTACCCTTGGGGGATCCCATGCCCAACAAGCCCCCGAACACAAACATCGTGACTCGCCCTCGAGTTACTCTACAAGTGTGAAGATCTTATCACGATGAACTCCCAGCTCCGTTTGGATCACCACAACTTCGACAACGCACTGAGCGGCCGCCTGCTGGACTTCTTCCACTCACTATTCAGTGACTGCCACTGAAATACTACCCTGAATCTTCTATTGAGTTGCCTGCAGTTGTACGAGCTTTCCTTCAATGGAGGTTGTGATCATATATGCCTCATCTATCCATGGCTATAGGTGCGCTTTTAAGACCACTTCTTTGTGCCGAGTGACATCCACTTGTTCCTTGAGCGCCTTTGCCCCTACATCTGTGCAAGACTCTATGTAAGGGAAACCGTCTATGCGGTGGGTTTTACCTCGTCATACCTTTATGGTAGCTCGCGTGCCTCTGTCTCTAGGCATTCTACATTCGAGTCTTGCTGCAAGGTGGTTAGGACCTCGAATGACTGTTCAAAAAGCTGCATGCAGTCTATTACTGCACTATCAACCACCGCTATTGTTGTTGTAACAGCGGCGGTATGTTTTTCGCTGATTTCTAGTGGAGTTGAAGGCTATGCCCTCAACTGCAATTCTGCGATCTGTAGGTTCAGCTCTAGCTGAACCCCAGCCATCTCTGCTCGAGTATCACACACCCCTGTGGATAACTTGTGGACGTGTGCCTCTATCGGTTCTTTTGCCTGAATGTCCAACTCCAGGATCATTCGAAAGGATTCCTCCACTACCTACATTATTTTCTTATTCTGTTCCACTACCTCATTATGCTACAGGCCCAACTGCTTGATGTTGATGCACTGCTCACTCATTACCTGTAGAGCACGACTCTCTTGGGCCCGAAGTTCCGCGATGACTCCATCCTGCAAGAGGTAGAGTGTCTCTCGAGGGAGCGTGGCCATATTCACTCCTACCTCTTTTAGGCTGCTGACTATGGGCCTGTCGACCTCATTCTCTGTAGTGAGTGCTCCATCTGGGAGCACTATCATGTTGGTCACCCTTGTGCGCAACATCTCTTTGGCAGCTGAAGTGCCGATCACAAGGCTGGTGGACACTGTGTTAGCTTGTGTAGTGCAAACCTACAACTCCTGTAGCTCTGTCTAGAGAGCACCCAATACTAACTGTTGCTGCTCTTCGAACTATTGGAGGGCCTCCATGGTGACATCCCTCACCGTTTCTCCAATATCATGGAAATCCCCCTCAGTGAGGGTGATTGGGTCAAAGAATGTCTTTGATGCCTTGGTTTTCTTTTGTGGAACTACCTGCTCTCATGGTCGCGGACACTTTAGTTGGGTGGACGTCATCTGCGGGTCCGTGCCACCTTGTTTGATATTTGTTTCTACTTCAGTCCCGGGAAAAGGTGACTTCTGTCCTTTGTACTCTTCTCCTCCTGTCTTCTATTGTTCGACCAATTTCGCAGTGTCGCGCACTGCCTAGGCCTTAGCCTGTACTTCCTCCTTTCTAAGATTCTCAGCTAGTTTCACCATTCAGAGCTTTGTTTCTTCTTTCTTGCACTGCGCGATAGACTTGTCCATTTCCACTATGGAGCCAACTGGAACATGCCACTCCGGCGGCCAAGACTCGAGGACTGCGAAAATTACATCATCACTCGCAAGATATGGTAGGTTATGCCATGTCTTCGTAGGGTCCTTCCATGCCTTGATAAAGACATGGTTGAAAATTTGCTTTGAACTCCGCAAAGCTCTGCAAACTGGTGTATACTGTGGGCAACAATCGCAGCTTGTAATTGATCCCCATCCAGATACTCATCTCCATTAAGACCCAAAATATCTTGCGTTTTTTTATACATTGCACGTCCATGGTCGCCCATAGCGAAGCATACTTCGTTGCCTCTAGAAGGTCCGACGTGACCGACGGGAATTGGCTATCTTCGGGCAGCTCCCATGCCACCAGTACGATTGAGAGCAAGATCCATGCATAGTGGAATGTCTTGCCCTACTCTTGTGCCTCGCAACAGTTCGCAAGGAACTCACCGCATAGATAATTCACCCAGTTGAACTGGACTCCTTCAGCACATTAGGCCACCAGTGAAACCACAGGCATGGGCACCTCATCTACGTGGCACTTCCGCATCACCTTCCGTGCTAAAATTTGTGTTGCGACTTTGATTACAGGATTGTTAATGCTGGAGATGTCATATCCTCACTTCTTCTTCTCCAACTTGAGCTTCTTCTTCATCGCTTCTGCGAGGGCCAACTCACCACCTTTTCCCTCTGATATATTGGTTGGATCCTCCCCTGAGTAAGGTAGTCGTGTGATCTGATGAATCTAGTGATCTGTCATTTGAATGGGCTCCTCCAACCATAAACATTCATCATGCACCAAGCAGAGTAGTTGCCTGATGGTGAAGCTAGTCACTGGGGCGCGGTAGTAATGCGACACCCAAAGCAGATTTAGCAACCTGACTTTCTCTACACCCCTGAGCCATGTGTGTGGCTCCAATTCAATTGTTCCAGCTATCGTGTCCATACGTTAGCACATTAGCTACTCAGTCGCTAAATGCAGGAATTTCTCATAATCTACGAGGTTCCAATCTTCAAACTTCAGTACAGGAACTCGCCCTAAGTGCGGCCCCTCAAAAACAATGTCATTTGGGAGCAACGGAGTTTGCAAGGAGCTCTTGCTCTCATCTATGTCCTTTGGCACCTTGGCTTTACCCTTGCACGGAGGCACATATTCAAGTAGCCTGTTAACAGGGTCTGCACCCTAGATTTCAACTTCCATTTCTACGTCCTCTTCATCCACCAAGATTTCTCTAGATTCTTCCTCGTCGGCCTCCAGATTAATGGTCCTCTATGGGTTTCTTGGAGAGACATGCACCAGGATCATAGCCTACTTATCCTTCTTAGTTCTTGGTGTTCTAGGTGATTTAGGGACCTCAACTATTACTCCGACACTCTCTAGGGCTTCTACTACCGCAATTTCTTGCATAGCTTCCTCGGGCGTCGACATCATTCTGGTCAGGTGGTTCTACGTCTCCTTCAGCAATCTTTCAAACACTAAACTTGCTCTCCAAGCCTCAAAATTCCAAAGGTACATACACAGCTGATAGCACAACAATTGAATTTTTAAAATGCCAAGTGTTTTTTGCTGGATAGCCACTTGTAATTTATAGGGATTTTTGAATTCAAATTCGATCGTTCCCCCCAAATTCTGCCCATTAATGATAGATTGGTGGTAGATTTTCAAGAATCTAACCCATAAATTTTCCCTTAAATGCCTGCCGACTGCTCCATTTGGCCTCAAACTGACCATCAAATTGTGAATAGTGACTTTAATTGTAACTTTCCGGTAAACCTACGTGCTAAAGCATCTATCTTTGCATTGTCGTGGACCCTGTGACACTTTGCACAGTGTTGAAATCCCGTAGCTCCCCAACCTGGGAAGTGTAGTTTATAGTCCCACGCCTTCTTTCAGCTGCCTGGAGTGCTAAGACTGTGCTTCTTTCACCTAGTCAGATGGTCGGGCCACCTGTGTATGGCTTCAATCGACTTCCATTCACCTTTCCTAGGAAGGGATCTCCATTCAACTTAACCAACTA